>VWZN01009453.1:158757-171072 GCA_013396955.1 Regulus satrapa
AAGTATAGCGGGCTAGGAGGCTTGGAAGGGGCTAGAAAGCAAAGGAAAATATTACCTTCTTTTTAAATTATCATATGCAAATTAAATTTGCAATATATAAATTCTAGAGTCTTATTGATATTACCATTTATTCCTTGTAAACAGTATGGGTAACCTGGCAGTGGTGTAGCAAGATCTGAATAAGAGAATAGCAATTTACCCTTTTAAAGACTAACAGAGTTCCCAATCACAACTTTGGCATCCAGCTTGATTCAGTTGCTTCATGCTTCTATGAAGGTTTATTGACTATATAAGGATCAAATAAGGGGTAAGCTGAAATCAGAAACACAGTATTCATTCATTTAACTCTGCTATAATAGAGTAAAATCAGGGTGACTCAAGGGACACAATGTCTTGTAAAACATATGTACTTAATATAAGGGTCATAAAATTTATTAAATTAAAAGCTAGGTTAAAAATAGGAAGAAAATTTATGCTGCTGTCTAAATGAGCAATAATTTCCCTTTGGCCTTTTACTTTCCACCTAATATGGGTTCTAGGTTTTGTTGGGTTTGGATCTTGGTTGGGTTTTTTTTGTGTGTGTTTTTGGGTTTTTTTATGGTCAACTGGTAAAATCTTCATTGTTCACATGTGAATGCAAGTCACTCTACCAGGTAAACTGGCATGCTAAACAAAGAAGAGAAGGTGTGGCCAGCTGGAAGGATTTATTGCATCATGTTTGAGCACACAAGAAAATCTGTAGGTATCCATTTACTATTTTGCATATGAGACTCACTTGCTCCAGGCCAAGAGAGCACAATGGACAAAAGTATTTTTTCACCTTAAGGTTGAGAAAACAAAAAAATCTCATTTATCTCTCCCCAGAGATGCCCCATTACTGGTGAGATGTCAGCCAAGAACCTCTCTCCCTAGTGATTCAATCACGGGTTGTGCAAGAAGACCCTCTTGTGTTAATGTTGAAAAGTTACTTGAACAAATGCTCCAGGGACTGTGAGACACTGAGAATCCCCTCCTGTCCTTGACAGATATGTCAGCAAAACCAAAGTGCTCAGATGAAGTCAATGTAATTATCCTGCAATCCTGCAGAATGACAGCAGAATTTAGTTCCTTCGATCAAGATAACTATTTTCTGTTAGAGATGTTGGGGAGGTGGGGTGGAAATAAAGCATTGTGACCTAAATCCTCCTCTCTAACCCCTAAGAAATCACAGTGATGCTGGCCATCCTTGACACTAGCCAGATCATTTGTAACTGAGAGCTCTACAATATTTGCTCAATGGCATAAGTTTTTAAGGAAGGCCATGAAAAACTTGCGTGTGCTAGAAGGCCACCTTTTTTTCATGTCTTTTACACCACAGGATAACACAACCAGCCCCAATTCCCATCCCTTGTGTTATGAAGGTTTTTTTTTTTTTTCCATGCTGTTTAAACACTTCTGTGCCCAAATCGGTCACCCGTGACCTCATTAAGTTGTATTTAATCACACAGGGATGCCCATCAGCCTAACCCCATCATTTCCTGAGGAATTTTCCTCTGATTTACTTAATAGCTCTCAAACACTAAGCGGGAGACCTCCGGGTGCTGTTCCCTATGCATGTTGGGTTACTGGCATTCATACTATGTTTTAAATAAACACTGTTTTGCAGGCACACTTGTTTTGAAAAATAAACTTCTGGACAGAAAGAGCTAGTTCACATCAGAGCCAGACTGGTAGTGATTTTGCTTGCCCAGATGGGAAGAGGTCAGGCTTTTGGTTTTGGGGAGTGTGTAGGGAGAAAGAAGTCACATTTTCTTAAATAGCACCTATAATTTCACACCCCCAGGGAGAAGAAAAGCCTGAAATCAAGTAGGTGGCTTGTTACAGGGTTGCTTTGGGAAAAGGATATGGTAGGAGCCCTGCAATGTGCCCCCAAAGAGGATCTCATTCTCCATCTCCAGGGAGTGTGACTTTATATCTTCCTCACTCCTGTCTTTTTTCTGGACATGTGTTGTACCACAACCTTCATCCTCATGCTTTTGGAAGGGTAAAGACCACTGCCCTTATCCTGCCTATCCTGCCAGTTTACTTATCTATTCCGAAAGGCTTTACTTCTGGGATGGAAATCATCAAGAATGAGGGAGGATTAGGTCTTCCTGGGCAAGAGTATTCTATATGATTAAAAACTCCCTAAACTGAGGGTGTTTTTAGGGATACAAAACTAGGAAGGTTCATTGAGTGTGTCCTCTGTTTCTTCTAGGACTCTCAATGTGGTTATCAAAAATCCTTAGACAGTGAGAGTAACACGACCCCTTTGACTGCAAGTCCCATGATAGACTAACCAAGGATGGACCTGGGCAGTGGTGGCAGCTTGCTGGGAGACCAGTGGGACAAGAAACCACAAGGTTGTTGCACTGATCTGGAGCTGGATCTGGCCCACTTGAGGTGGAGGTGCCCAGCCAGGAGGGAAGCCTGAGCAAAGCTGCAAAATGGTGTTTATAAAATGGGACTCTGAGAAATATGAGATTTAGATCCTTCGTGCTCAGTATGATTTTTTTCATATACATATGAAAAAAATATATTGTTGCCCCGTGGTTTGCCGGCATTTAGGGGATGAAAAAGTGCAACAGGGCTTAGAAGGTTCTACTTTGAGGATCATCATTGTGCCCTAGTGTCCTCTGATCTTCCACAAAAGACCCCAGGCTTGGTAGCACAGTGTGCAGCCAGTTGAATTAATGCAGGTATTTTACAGTGGGAAATATTTACCCCATGCAGTATCTTACACATTATGTGGCCTTCCTCCGTGAGAGCGCAGTTTGATCACCAGCTTCGAGCATTACCTTGTCCTGACATCTGCGCAAGATGTATTTTAGAGCTGACCTTTCAGTCCTGCTGATATGATCACCATCAACAGGTTTGTGACTATTTCATTCTTTTTTCTCCACTACAGAGGTGGGCCACTGTGGTGGATAAATATGAACCCTTCCCTATACACCACATCACTGTCTTCTCTTAAATTATTGAGATAATTTGTGAGGTGAATGAGATGAACAACAATCGGTTATTTTCTTTGGCCATTCTCAATAGCCAGTATTGTCTAAAATTGCTACTAAAGTCATGCCCACGCTGCCATGCATCGGGAGTAAGTTTGGAGTGGAAGTCCTGGTGAAACCAGGTGGACAGCATGGGTGTCTTTATGTGTTTCAGATCAGAGGCATCATGTCAAAACAAGGTATTCAAACTTCTGAAAAGACAATCCTTTGAGAGCTTTGGGGCGAGGCTACAATGTGAATAATTTTTCCATGGGAAGGGTCACCAATTAATTAGCAGTTTTATTTTTTTAAAAAATTAAACTGGCAGCCCTTCTGAAATTTAAGCACATTGTTCATAGTATAATTATAGATGAAGTATTAGAGAAGTGGACTAATTACACACAATGCACTTGAGCCCAATTAAAATAGCATCTGCAGTGAACGTGGGGGTATTCTCTTTTGCTAATAAGAAATACTTTCTTAACAACAGAAAATAAAATAGCTAAATTGGATATGCAGTTGAGATTATAAATATCCTATTAGCATATAAAATGAGGATTAACCTTATTTAATCACCGCTTGCTTGATCATCAAAAGTCATGTTTCACCTCTATAATGTAGCTGTATCCCCTTTGAAGAAAAAAGTGCAGCATATTAATAAATTTGGCTAATTAGGTGCTTTTTCTCATCTGCTCAATGGAGCTGGTGGAGCAAACTGGCTGCCCCTAAGCACTTGGCTCTTTCACATCTTTAAGCTTATTTCTAGTAGACATGTATTGATGAAGATACAGGGTTGAAGCAGATTTTTATGTGGGGTTCTGGCCTGTATGGCTTGGTGGGTAATCATATCAAAGAGGACTTTGAGCAGTGAAGCTGCTGGGGAGGAGAAAAAAGATGGAGACAAAGAAAAGTACTTACATTACAAGTTTTATCCTGTGCAAGATAAAGTTCTGCCTTAAATATCACTGTGTGAGGGCCCATTTCTAGTTTCAGTTACTCAGGAGCTTAGAGCATTTTGGTTTGCTGTGGGTCTGTCACCGCCAGTGTCCCTGAGAGCCAGCTGGTGCTCAGAGGAGGCTGCGCCCCCGGCGCAGCAGGGAGAGGTGCTACCTGCCAGCTGGCGACTTGGCTGTGCAAAAGCTGGGCAAGGGGGCCACAGCAGTGAGGGAAGCAGTCTGACCTCCAATCTCTCCTATAAATATTCAGCTGACCCAGTATGCACAAAAGGAGACAAGCTCCGAGCAAGAAGAGGGCTTTGAATCCATGATTTTGGAATATTTTCTGTCTGTGCCCTGTAGGGAATGAGTCCTTTGGTAGTACTGCCTGTTGTATCTGAGGATTGTTTGGCAGGTTTCAGAGCTGGCCTTATTTACGGAACTGTTTTGCCTCTGATTCTATCCTGACATCCTTCCATTGGGTCTGTGTGTGGTGGAAAATAGTAGTAAAGCAATGGTGGGGCAGGAGCAATCCTATGAATTATGGGCATAGTTTGATCTAACCCCGTGCAGCTCTGCTCCCTGGCTGTGTACTGTTTCCATTAGTGCCTGTGTGTTTTCCTGGCATGAGGGCCAGTGGCTGATAGCTTGCAGAAGCTGAGTTTTAAATGTGCCTGTTGACATATTCCCAGAGGAAAGGTTTGAGTAATACCATCCTCGCTGGCTGAAGCAGGGCCCTGCAGCACTGATGGCACGTGTTTGAGGGCTGGTAGCTGTAATATGGGCTTGTGGCTCCTTGGCTAAAGGTGAATGTTAGCCCCTGGGATTTGCTGTATATTCCCAGGGATTTCAGCATTTTTTTCATTGTATGTGTTCAGTTTTGATCAAGTGTGAACCCAAACCCAACCAAAATGAGCTCAAGTCTAGTCTCTCAAAATACTTGATACTGCAATGCCTAAACTGAATAAAGTGATTTTCTCAGCAGTAGCAATGATGAAAAAAAGGATAAAGGCACAGAAAATCCCTTATTTAATTGCAGCTTCTCTTTTGTGATTTATCTCCAACAAGCAATGCTGAAGCATCAGCTGCCTCTGTCCTGTCCCTAGGCAGAAGTGTGAATTTTCCCCTTGCTTCCACAAATACTAGTCAAGTGCACTAAGGGATGGTGGTTTTATTTATCGTATTCAAGGAGCCACAATTGGATGTTTCACAATAAACTGGGCTCAGCCTGTGATTTACAATAATGGGGAAGAGCATTCTGCTGGCATCATGGCCCTGGTGTTGCCAAGTCTTGTGATGGTTGCAATGATTTTTCCATACTGCCACAGAGCCTGGAGCAAAGTGTTCATAAGCATTTCAGCTTTTTTTTTTTTTTTTTTTTGGTTGTTGTTTGTTTGTTTGTTTTTTGTTGTTAGTGGCAATGGAAGGCTTTGTTTTCATGTATTAAGAGCAGCCTTCCATCCCTTAGGGCAGAACAAAAGAGCTTGGAAGCATGTTCTCAGTGTCTTCACAAAGACTCCAAAGGGAGTATGATTTTTTTTTTTATTTTTTTAAAGGAACCCCCAGTTTGTTTTCCCACGATTGGTTTAAGTCACTCTGGCATGAGTTTATGTCCTTTCTTGCCTGATTCATGGAGACTGGAAAAGGGCAGCAGTAGCAGAAACAGCAGCAGCTACCTCCACAAGGCGGGAGATGGGGTGACACTACCAAATTAGGTCTGCAGGGGAGTTTGGAGCTAATAAGATAGACATACATCTTTTGTTGCTGCTGTTTTTGTCTTTAAATCTCATTATTACTTATATTTTTAGGGTTTATATCCACTTTTATCTAACCTGGTAGAAGAGAGTTAAAGGAACCTGAAGCATAAATGTAGCTCAAAATATTAAAATCAATCTTGTGGTAGTCCTATTTCAAACTCTCACTTTCAGTGACTCCTGGCCGTGGCACAGGCCACCTTCTCATTTGTAGCCTGCCACTTTCCCCCTCCTCTTCTTTTGGTGCTAGAAATCACATTCAACTAAACCCTTCAGAGAAACACAGGAGGCAAATTGAAAGTGACTAGAAATAAAATAGACTTTGCCATGCAGGGGGATTTGAGGTGTTATACTGTAGGGGAGGGCTGTGGGTGAAGTGACTGAATCCAGAAACATATGGAGAATGGAAAGGTCTGTGGGTGATCGTAACATCAAAAACATGAAATGAAGTCAGCTGCCGTGGTAGAAATGCAAGTTCAGGGACTCTGCTGCAAAGAAATTAAGGAAAATACAAGTGAGAATGAGAAACATTTTTCTGGCTTTCATGGCTATTCATATGACAAGAAACCTCTCTTTGGGCTCTGTTTTAAATTGTTTATGTTTTTTTCACTGATGCTATAACCTTAAATCATGGTAATATTCCTAAGCATAGAAAAGATAACTTGGGGGACTCTAGTTTCAGTGACAGGAGAATTAAACATTGCTTTCAATGTAGCTGCAGACAAAATCCTGCCTTTTTGTCTTCCCATACTGAGCACTGATTCATTAGGCAAACCCAACATTACCACCAGCTTCTTGCCTTGCCAGGTGGGCAAAAGAATTAAACCAAAACCAAGTTGACTTTTATCCACTTACATCAGATTAGGGGAACTCTCAGTTCTTCATGTGTTCTTATCCCCTGCAAAGAGAGTGAGTTTGAGAAATCTAAAATCCCCATGTCACAGAAATGTTGGATTTGGGTCTGATTCTCTTCAATGAGATTATTCATCTTGCTTCTCACTTAGCCATCAAAAATGAAGTGGCCCAATTTCCAGAACCACTTGGCAGCCAGCAGCGCCCTTTGAGATTTTTATCCTGCATGCTCAGACCCCGGAGCAAGAAGAGCTACTGTCCCTTCTGTGCTGCAGAGGGGAAAAATTTTGGCCACTTCATTAAGATGCCTAAATTGGGCTTAGAAGTAATTTACAACCCTAGCTCTGGCTGCCATGATTGGTTGTCACTTCTCATCATCCCCTCCAGATCTTCAGGGGAGGTTTACACAGCAATTCAGCTTCAGCATGGAGTTGCTACATTATGGGTGAAGGGTCCCGTTGCGATGCTGGATTGTTTTATGGGGGAAAGCAGAAACCAAGATGCTTCATGGGAGGGGGGAGAAATAGATCTTTCCAAAGAAGATCAAAGGAGGCAAGCGGAGTGGACTGATTTTCGGCGAGAGAGCAGGGCTCGTCTCACTGCCTCTGTACTATAATTCAAAGCTTGTTTTCAAGACCCATCACACAATTTCTCCTGTAACAGGATGGGGGGAGTGTGGGGAGGAGGATTCAGTTAAATTGTAAATGAGTATTTCTTCAAGCGCTCTGAGGAAATATGTTCTTTCCCCGTAGAGCCTATACATTATTTTCATGTAGTTACGGGGCGTCACATTTCCTGGAACTATCAACCAGACTTTAATTCTCCTCACAAGACATCCCTTTAAAATTGTGAAGCTCTCTTAATCAACCTTTGTATCAGCAGCAAATTTGCAGTATGACCTAATTTGAAAGATGTCTTGAAGTGCTGACTCAAAGGGTTGGTGAATAAAAGCCAGTCATTGCTGCTGTGACACTAATGTGATGCAAAACAAAATCAAGTTGCATCAGCTGAACATTAGTTTGCAAAAAATATTAGTGATTGAAGCCACTTGCTGGTCATCTTTTATTTATACTTATGAAATTTATACTTCTTGGGATCTGAAACAGCTCTAAAACAAACTTCTGAAGGAGAAGAGACTCTTAATTGGTGAAAAACCCAGTCGGATCTATACATCTAAGCTGCATCATTTGCACTTCACAATCTCCTCTTTTTTATAGAGCAGAAGGCAGACACATTACTTTAGAACTTTTATTAAAATATTTATACAGCAACAGATGAAAATTCTCATCCTAATATGTCTCTTTGCATTTTTCAATCAGGTTCCAAGTCTTTATCTTTTTTTTTTCCTTCTCTAATTCAAACACAGACGATACTCCTTCATTCTTCGGATAAGTAACTGTCTCAAAATGACTAGCAGTTACTTTGGGACTCAAAGAAATAAAAGGGAAAGAAGGGATTTGGGCCAGAAAGTTTATGGCGGAAAAAACATCCCTCACAAAGCAAGAAAACTCTATTCCATCATAGTTTTATTTAACATCTCCAAAAAGAAAAAGTGAGTATAAATTATTGAGGGGGTTTTTGCTATGATTTTATGGGGACATAGTTTCAGTTATTTTTTTTTTTTTATAGTTTTCTTTTTTTTCCCTTTAGCTTCTCTTTGTCAAGCTTTCTTAAGGAAACTAATCTGAGCTAGAATAACCTGACCAGAGAGGGACAGAGTGCATTTCTTTGCCAGTTTGTCAAATATTGGCAGCTTATTTACATTCTGAAGAGTTACTGAAGAATCAGGGGTCTACGGATTAATCAACTCGGCAGAACTATTCTTCCCTGCACTTTTAAAAAATTATTATTTTACTTTGAAATTGAAATATCAATAATGTAAATTATCTAATATGCGCTGATAAAATGTCTACGACTTTCCACTGAAGTGTCTGAAAACCAGATACATACAGACACACAGAACAAGGGATTAAGGCCATTAATTTAAAATTTAGAGGACCAATAAGTTTTTGATAGCAATGGGTTACTGTGCTAATGATTATTTAACTTGCTTCATGTAGGGTTAAGTGTGTATGGCTACGTAAAGTGCAGTGCCTTATTGAAGTGAGAAAATTTTGCCTCTGAAATGTTATATTCAAAGCAGGGGATAGAAAGTAGCCAGATAATAAAAAACAGTTTCTATATTTGATGGCAAATTTCAAGCAATTGTGAAGCAGAAGCCACTACAGTTACAGAAGTAAATTTTGCCACTGCAGGAAAAAGTCCAAACAACCATACATGAAACCAAAATACTTCTAAATTTTCTCTCTGCCTCTTCTTAGAAACTATTTTAGTATGACTGTATTTATTGATGGGTGCAAGTACAGAACAAGGAACATCGCTGGATATTTTACTTTGCTGGTTATTTTCCTAATTTTTCTCATCCTTTTCTTGGTTTGCCTTAATTTTCTCTCTCTCTCTTTTTTTTTTTCTTTTTAATTTAATTTTACTTATTCTTGATATGTGTATTACCACAAGAAGATACTGTGGGATCTGGGGTTTGCTTTTTGAGGTTGAAAGAACATCTTATTCTAGACATATAATTAAATAATGTACACACTGTTCAAGAAAACACTGGTCATTCTTTTTCAAGTCAAAGGTAATACCACTTCTAAGTTAAAAATAAAAAAAGCTAAAAGTAGCAATAAATGTTTGATAGCCTGTAAATGATTTACAGACTTTTTTTACTCCAGCACTCTTCAAGTACAATATGTTAGTGTTTTTTATGTTGTTTATTTTGCCTCTCTAAAGGGATTGCACTTGCTAACCTCCCAATTTTGGGTTGTTTATTCTTTATGCGGCTGACTCCTTCAGAGCACCGCCATTTGTGAGCATTTTGTGTCCTTCAGCTCTCCTAGGAAGTTGTAGGTAGGACTGCTCTAAACCCTCTAGTAGTTTCCTATGGGGAGAGCATGGCAAAGCAACAGCTAATGATCTGGAAGTTAGCTGGAATTCAGAGACAAATACTAAACATAATATATCTATCTACCTACATATATATAAAAGAGATTCTTTTTTTCTAAAAAAGAGGAAAAAAATGCAATGAAAATTTATGACCTTAACATTCCTTCAGGGTCAAGCAATTTATCAAATTCTCTCACTTTCTGGTTTCAATTACACAGCTATTGTGGAAGGAACTTATTTTAGCAGGTTCATTTGCCTCAGTAGGGAATACAGGACTTTGGCCTAATGCTTCACCTTTAGTGCAGGCCATTTGAGCCTTAGAACAAATACCAATCATCACTCTTACCGAAAAAAAAAGAAAAAAAAAAAAATCTGCATCGGTATGGCCTATTGGAATGGGGTTTCTGTCAAGGTAAACGGTTGTCGGCAATGACTGTGGTAGAGTGGCGATAAATCCCATTTTATTGCTGAAAAATTCCAGCTTCTCTCCATGCCTGACAGCTCCCCACATTCTCGTACCCATTTGGGCAATTTCTGTACTATGTCCATCTGGTTCTTATTACCTCTCAACCTGCCAGTGTCTGATCCAGAAAAAGTGCAGGTCAAAAACAGGGGAAAGAAACCAAGGTGATGGACAAAACAGAAAGAGAGTGATTGAGAGACCAAGTCATGCTTCCTGTTCCTCCATCCCCAGCCAAGAAAATATGGGTTTGAGTGGTATAAACAAATTTAAGGGAGGTTATTAGCTTAATTATGAAGTTGCTGTCAGTGTCCTTAAAATACAAAATTAAATAAGTATTAATCCATATGTTCCAAGCTTTGTTACTGCCACCAAATATTTGCTCAGGACACTGATGACATCTGCCTAAGTAAAACTTTTCTGGAGAAATGGGAAAAGCCAAGACTTCAAATCCTTAAATCTAGGAGTCCTAGTGTGACCATTTAATCTGCAGCTTTTTTCACTGTGCCCTTGTCATTAAGAAGGACAAGACTTGTCTCCAAAGGTTCATTTAGGCATTGTAAATTGTTTTAGGAGGTCATCAGGAGTATAATTAAATTGCAATTTGGAAAAAAAAAAAATAACCACCACCAAAAAAACAACACAAAGTAAATGTTACATTAGCTTCTTGATAGTAAAATGAAAAGAAAGTCTTTATTTCTATGCAAGTTTTGTGCATATTGCTGAACTCAAATGTAAGTTAGGAGGTCCTCAAAAACCTCTTACAATATATGGAGGGAAATTTGATAATTTAAAAAAATTTAAAAAACAAACAAATTAGCCCACAACAACTGACCTGTCAATAAGTCAAAACAAAAAACCCATTGGGGCACTTGCTCTCCTACCAGTGGAAACTATTTTGTGTGCCATTTGTCAAAGAACCCCTAGTGCTATCAGGAGACATGCTCTGACCCATTTTCAATCTCTCCCTTCAAGGAAGCCCAACAAATTTAATTGCAATTTCTTTATTTTTTTTCTACCTGAAAAACTTCATTTCCCACCCAAAATGCTGCTTACTGTACCTTTTTTCCCCTGTAGATCATCACTACACAGGTCTGCTGGTCTCTCATTAGCTTACACTGCCTCTTCCCTCATTCCCTGAAGATGCAAGGGAAATCAAACCCAACTTTTCAGAGCAAAAGTCCTAAAAATCTTACTGAATTATAAACAGCAGAAATTTCAGAGTGTGCCCTACCGCAATGGTCCCTGGGGAAGAGGGCCCTTGAGCAGCCCACACTGGCTGTCTCATTTAATGGTAGAATTTGCTGACAGGTGTAATGGTCTGATCTGGCACCAAAGGGCTGGAAATTGTGGGAGATATTGGGAATTATGTCCCCATGGCTTGTACAAACTTTTTGGCTCCCAGAAGCTAAAGTTGGGGGTCTAACAGAGAAACAAGATACAGGGGTACAGTTTTCAGAGGAGCTGGGGGAAGATGCTGCCATTGAACAAAGAAACAGGACCGAGAACGTGTAGGAAGGAAAAGGTGGGAAGAGGTCAAGATCTTGCTCTAAAGATATGATGTGCAAAATGTGACATCTAGCTCACCACTTGTCCTTGCAACTTCTCCCTTTAATGCTGGTGCATTTATTTAAAATAGGAATTTGAATGAGATTGCTTTGGTGGGAAAAGTCTTCCTCTCTGTTACCTTTTGGTGTCAGTAATTGCACTGAGAAATCTGACTGCCTATGCTTAGGATTTGCTTGCATTTGCCATGGATTATAAAATTAGATTTAAAAAAAAAGTATTATTTTCTGCGTGTCTTTTTCTTTGTTCAGTTGTGGGGGGCATGCTATGCAAATTTAGATGCCAAGAAAAAAGAGTGTGGTTTGAGACATCTACAAAAGCCTTGGCATGAAGTAACACTCAGCCACACTGCTTGATTTGCCTGTGAAGCCATTGAATACAAAAGAAGCTGATATGAGGGAAAGCCCCAACTTCGACAATGAAAATATGTCAGCATGAAAATGGTTAATGGTGAGCATTACAGCTTCAAAAGAGCCCATTGGCTACCCCTAAAGGATGCCCTGCAATTGTTAAACTCATCAGATGCAACTGCTCTTATCAGCTAGCCCTTACATTTGTCTGGCTAACAGTAAAAAAAACCTATAATAAATCGGTTACATATGTTGCCAGACAAGAATAAGTGATATAAATAAAGAGTCAAGAGACATAGCCCCTCAAGAACAATGTGTAAAGATTTAAACTTCCAATGTATTAGTTAAGTTAGGAACATTTTAGGAAGAACTTGAAAGTGGTGTACTGTTTGTTTATATCATTCCATCATTCCTTCTTTCTCTCTTTTTTTTTTTTTCCCCCTCTCT
>VWZN01009453.1:181737-202222 GCA_013396955.1 Regulus satrapa
TAAACAGCCTCTTGTCATGATAGATGCCTCCTGGGGTCAGGGGGGAAAGTTGATTTGAAGGTCAGCAGTAAAACAACAGACAAACCAGACGCCAAACTGGTTCTTTAGCTGTTGTTGGGAGCAGTGGTACAACCAGGTCTTGAACCTTTTTCAACCTCTAATAAAACAGAGGAAGAATCTGAAGTGGAGAAACCAGGCCCCAGAGGAAAAGAAAAAAAAGGCAAAAAAAAACCCAAAAAAACCAAAACAAACCAAAACAACCAACCCACAAATAATATCAATATCAAGCAGCAACGGGAAACAACAGGGCAGCTCTCAGCATTACGGGTACTCTGCTATTGTTTCAAGAGCGGGGGAATTAATTCCACTTATTTATTTAAGGCGTGTCAACTCACTGCCTAAACCTGTTTCAGTGTCAAGATGAATAAAACTTTTATGGCTCATAAAATAGAGCCATTCATCTCCATGGTCTTTGTGGTGCCTGGGCTGTTGGGGCTTTTCCCCCCCCTTTTCTCCTGGTAGACTGGGCTGGGCCAAAATCTCTGTGTCCCACTGCTACCAACTCACAGGAGAAAAGAAAATTTGGACAGGGCATCTCAAGCTAAATTTCTGTGTTTGATTAGAAATGGTAAATATTAACTCATCATAGTTATGATCAAACCCCCATCTCCTGTATTTCCCTAGCCCAAAAAGCTACAATGAATTTACATCACCTATATGGAGCTTTGGACCAACAGGTAATAAAATGCAATAAAGCTTGCTTTTTATCAGGACACAAACAAAAAAAAAATCCCATTAATTATGGTTCATGACTACTCTAAACCAAATGTTCAAATAGTAGTTGGAAATGATGCATAAAATCTCAGCATGTTCTGATAGGTTATAGAGTCAGTGGTTTATTGCAATGTAAAACAAGCCACAGGAAGAGAGGGTGGTTTTGTTTACCATTTTCATCAAAGCTGTTCATCATGTTGATATACTTATGCCATATTGTGACCCTTACATAGGTTGCATTTCATATATTTATTTTCCAGGTTGTTGCCACTTTTGCTGCCTTTGCCTCTGAGAAGTTGAGTAAATGCTCTGGCCCCTTTCAAATATTTTCTCATCTGCCCTGAATTTCTACCGACAAACTAACTGATAGATATGAACCTAAGAAATATTTTTTATCATTGAATAAGGTTTCTTTTAAACTTAATCTGAGGCAATTAGTTCCTGAATAAACACAGACTAAGTAATCTACCTCCTCAAAAGGTAATCAGACTTGAAAAGCTCTCTTTGGTTTTACCCAAGAAAAGCACAACTTGATTAAAATGCTTTGGAGATTTACTTTCATTTCTTCCCTTTTGCCCTGGAAAACATTTTATAACATCCCAATAATTTTTATTTTCTCCCCATGCCAAACCTGGGGCCTCTGCTGGTTGTTGCTGCCCTTTTCCCCCACCTTCCCTAAATCTTTAACCCTGCTTCTCATTTTTCTTTGCCTCTAATCTAATCACTAATTCCTTGGCTTGGCCAAATAGTTAAAAATGTTAAGTGCTGCTCACAATTCCTGCTGCCTCCCCCATGTATCTGTCTCTGTTTATGGAACAGGCCCTGGTTTCCTCCTGCTCTTGTTCAGCTGTAGGTCTGCAGGTCAGGAGACTGTAAATACACACAGTGCTGCCCCAACCCATAAATCTGAGCAAAGGGCAGCCTTATATATTCAGATAAGGNTGGATGAAAAAAAATGCAAGAAGAGAACCAGGAGACTCTACAGTGAAGGAGGTTCTTTGCCAGACCCTAAACCCAAGTTGCATCCCTGCTACCTTGCAGGATGTTCCAGACAGAGATTAATCAGAAATATTTACCCTTGTTCCCACCCTGCCTTGTTTATATATAAACCATTACAATAAGCATTTTATTACCCGTGGGGCAAAGAAATTAAACACAAGATTTCAATGGCTTTCTCTCCTCCAGATCTTTTTTGGGCTATTTCCCACCTCCCCCAAACCCCCCATTTTATTTCCTGTACCTCTGAAGCTTTCAAGGGAACAGTCCCCCTGTTATTGCTTCTCAGTTCCAAGGTCTTAGAATAAATAGCATTGTTATTACTCACTTCACCAATTTCCAAGAAGAAATATTGCTGCAGCAAATGCAAGCAGCACTAATATTTGCAAAGTGATAAATGGATTGCTACATACCTTCCCGTCTGTGTGGCCTCCAGCCATCCTCCGGCCGGCTACATCCCTCCTTGGGGTGGGAGGGAGGCTGCCTTTGAACTTAGCAGGGTCCAGACACTTAGTGCCTTGCACCAGAGCCTGCCCCAAGCCCTCTCCCTCACTCTCTGATGGAGAGATAATTTTTAATGGACCATGCCAGAGATGGTACTGGGACTGGGGGAGAGCAGGAACCATGTACCTGGACCAAGAAGCTAAGTGAAAATACTTTTGGCACACAGAGGGTTGGGTGCTGCAGGGAGAGGGGTGAGAAACTTGGGATGTCCCTGGGAGAGAGCTGCTGCTCCACTGGCCTCCACAGCTCCCGCACACAGCTACTCTGGTGTGGATAACACATCCCAGGCACCACAACAAGAGCCATCCACTCCTCTTCCAGCTTCCAGTGATGTGAAAAGTGGACAGAATAAGGCCTGAAGAGGAGAAAAAAATATTTTTCAGGTTCCCCTTCATTCTTCCCCCAAAATGTCTCCAGTGCCTTAATGGGAACTGTAGTGGGTATCTGAGATATGAGGGATGCAGATGCTCAATGGAGTGAAAATTAAAAAGATGCATTTCCAAACACCACCATCCTCACTGCTCATAAAATTTCATTAATTCACATGAATTTTTCAGCAAACTTTCTTAACCAAAGCTGAGGTTAGGGAGGTGCTAAGACAGGGAGCAGTCTCCTGGCCTGCCCATCCCAAACCATGTAACTTCTGAGCTTAAAAAGAGATGGCAATTGGAAAAGTCACATGGAATAATTAAAAACCAATATAATTGTTGTTTTCTTTTTTTAAGCAGCAATTTATATCCAGTTCTGAGACGTGATTTGGACTCCTTGATTTTATTTAAAAATAAATAAAAATCTCCAAATCAAATTATTTCTGGGCTGCAAGTCATGCTGAAAAAAAAAAACAACAAAAAAACCAAAAAACTCCACTCTGAATTTGCAGTAATTAGAAACAAACCAGCACATGTTCCTTCAAACCCACAAATAATAAGTTGCTGAAATTTCTTAGACTGAGACTGTTGCAAATCCATGCTGTGGCTCTCAGGATAGGGGCTAGGAGGGTTAGATTGGATTACTTGGTGTGATAAACACCCCCACATTAAGTTATTCAGGTACAAAAGATGATGTAAAAGCTTGTTCTTCAAGGGAAGAGCAAAACTAAGCTGCTCCAGATGCCTCATCCCCCAGTCTGCTGGTGTGGTATTTCCTCTGTGGCTGGGGCACCATCAGGAGAAGGGATGAGGGCACCCTTCTTCATGTGCCCTCCCTGGCCTTTTCTCCCTGCACAGCCTCTTCCCTTCTGCAGAGGTTTCAGAAGCCTGAGGAGATCCTACCACTGTGTACAGGTCTCATGTGCAGGTTAAACACAGCAGTACCAGCATCTACGTGGTGCCAGCTTGAGGTGTGAGGAGGTGAAGAGTGAATGCAAAGGTTTCAGCAATCCGGGGTGGAGGTGATGGTACGGTCTGGCAGTGCTAGCATGTGAATACCATGCCCAAGGGGATGAGGAAGATGGGAGGTTGAAAGACTTGAGCTATTAGGTTGCTTTTTCCTAAGGGATACCTTGATTCATAAATGAACAAACAGCAGGGATTTCAGGAAGAAAATTATTCAGAAACTGTGAACAGAGGTATGAAAGGGAGAATCAGAAGAGAGGACGAAAATATATCAGACCTGTTTTCTTCCAGACCAAGGTAAATACCTTTTTTTTTTTAAGATCAGAAATACTGAAAGGAAGGTCACAAGTTACAGGTAGGACTAGAAATTCCTTTGGGAATCTAGTCCAACCTTCACACAAACTATCCCTAATACTCTCTCATAAACATATGTATGTGTATAGTTGTGCAGCTGTAAATAGGCATGTGATTGTGTACATGAATGTGGGCATGTATATATACCTATAATAAAACCTCAGTGTGCTTCAAATCAAAAAGAAAATGAGCTGCAAAATTATTTAAGGAAAAAAGTGATGAAAGTGGGTGAGTGCCGGGGCAGCAGTATGGTGAGGAGCTATCCCACTGCTTGGAAACATCCAGAAACCTTCTTAAACATTTATCAGCACCTTTCATAACTTTAGAAGAAGGGCTGGGAGTGCCCCAAAACCATGATTCTTCAGGATATTCTTGTCAGGCAGGAAACATTCTGAGAACAGGACTGCTTGTTCTCTGTTTTGCTCCCAGCCCTACAAAACACACAGATAAGAAGAAAAATCAAAATAATTTAATATATACAAGACATCCACATTTGTATAAACAACAAGCTTTGAAAAGGGAAAAGAGAATCAGGTCTTAATTTTTTTTCTGATTTCTTTTTCTCAAACTTAAAAAAAAAAAAAAAGAAAAAAAGAAAAAAAAAAAAAAGTCAGGCAGTTTTTATTTTATCCAGACCAGTTCATAAATCCCAAGTCATAAATCCACATGATATCCCAGGCTGCTGGATTTTGCATTTGGAGCTCTGAAAGACTGATAGCTGAAAGATTTATAAAATCCCAGGTAGCCAGAGTGCTCCCTATTGGCTCCACATCTGAGAGGTCCCTGCATCCTGCTTAGCCCAGAAAGCTGGATGTATGGGATATATTGTGTTCAAGAAGCAGCACACCCCCACCCTGCTCTTTTCAGATGTGACGAAGGCTAAAAATTTAATCACGTGAGGTGGATGGGCCCTGTTTAAGGACTTTTCTGCACAGATATGGGAACAGCCACAAGCTGGGGTTGCCCAAAGACTGCTGTCACCTTCTGCAAAATTACACCACGGTTTGTGTCATAGCTGTATGATTTACCTTGTGTGGTAGACCTGACCATAAACAGCAGAATTGTTTCATCTGCTTTGAATATACACTTAATTCTGTTTCTTGTAATATCATTGAGTAAGAGTGACTGTTTAGTGAGAACAGGGGATCGTCACTAGGCCAGAAGATGATGATACTTTGAGGGGTATGTGACCAGCCCCTTAACAAAAAAATGGTACATGAAATGCCACAGATAAAGTACAGGTTGCAAACAATTCAGCTGTCAAAGCAGCAAGCTCACATTTCCCAAAGAGCACTGAAAGATGATGTTGTGAGGTTTTTCTCATCAGTTAGTGGATGTTACACATGTCATCATGTGTATTGGGGTGAAGGTTCCCCAAAACTCCGAAGCCTGATTTGTGCTATTTGTCTGCATACACAGGATGTGGAAAAAGTGCTTAAGCCTTTCCTTACTTACTTTCCTCTATCCTTCCTCAATGACCTTATTTGAACCTAATAATGTTCTCCAGACTCATAATGACAGACATTTTTAATATGCTTCTGTTAAATTAATAAAAAAGATTTTAAAAATCCCTCTTCTGCAGTTACAAGATTTGTTCCATGGCTGTAACTAACATCTTTGTTACAGAGCAATTAAATTACTTGCTTTATGTTTCATATATTTTTATTCACAAGTTCGAATATAATGAAGTCCATGAGGAAAATCCTACTTTACCCTCCTGGAGAAGGATGGTGGAATCAACCTGACCTCTGCCTGTTTGGAGTTTTATTAGAAGCTCATTGTGCTTATAAATATAGATTATTTTTGTTGCTGTTGTTTTTGTTTGTCTGACTCTATTAGTGGAAGTCAAACATTGCAATGGCTTATACTCCCTGTGTGTTGTGAATGTCTCTGCCTTTGATCAGCCACCTGAAATGAGCACCTTGAGTGGCTTGGCTTGCACACCATGGAGCTGCCTGCCTCCGGCATGCTTCTTCCCCATCCAAATCCCTGCCTTCACTAGAAACAGTACTCATTTAAGAGACCAAACTAAAGCAGACACAAGCAGACCAAAGCATTTATATGAGGACTAAGTCAAACTCACATCTGGAGAGGGTTTTCTTGGTTATTCTTGAAATCCAAAGACTTCCCAAGCCTGTTGGTGTCTCTCACAGGAGAGACAAGCCCCAAATAGAACATATTTCTTTCTAAGCCTCAAACTCCTGTGGACTGCATTTATGCCATATTTCATTATTTCTTCTTGCTTCCTTTATCTCTCTTTCAGCAGGGTTTGAGACATCCTGAGCTCACAGCTGTTGAGTACAACACTATGACCAGGGATGGAGCTGCCTATTCTATCCACCTGGGCTGTGGGAGCACCATTATTTAATCTGGCCTGGCTCTACAGGTCAGGTGGCCCTGTCCTGCTTCAGGAGGGTGAATTCACTATGTTTTGGCTCTTTGGCATTTCTAGCACCTTTGACAATGGCATTTGGTGCCCCATAGACACTGACTTGGGGAGCTTTGCTTCAATAAATATGCCCAAGGCCGCTGATTTTATCATCTTGAAATGCTTTGTTGGTTGCTCATCAATAAGACTGGGCTGAAATTAATCCCCTGGTGAAGAAGAACTACCAGTGCAGGGTGAAGGGCAAACACTCACTTGTGTCTTTTGGTCATCCCCTTCAGTCTTCATTACACTTGTGGTGCCTTTGGAAGCAGGAGGTTTCTTCCTCTTTGCAAACAGAGATTTGGTGTGTGGGACTTGATCAAATATTATGTTTTGCAGTTTTAAATGTGCAAGTCATCTTAAGTTTCCTTTTATTAAAAGCATCTACAGGAGCCCTTTTCTTGTAATTCTTGTAACCATTTCACTAATTAAAAATGCTATACAAGGACTAGTATTGAGCTATAGAAATGAAAGGTCAATACATGAACAACACTTCATTTGTAAATAATACAGCTCTGTAATCAATTATCTCATTTTTACAGAGGACATATTAATCTACAAGCAATGAATGGAGACATTTAGAAGATGTACAGAGGGGATCTTTAAAGGTTAAATGTTCTTTAGCATGTGCTAAATAAAGAGTTTGGCAGAGTGAAAATGCAGCACACAGCACTGACACTCCAGGGAAAGTCTTTAGGTCAAGTGATTTGTACCTTCAAAATAGTTCTCCAAAACACTGTAAAGACTCTCTGTTGGTAGCAGAGAGATGGGTTAGTGTTATTTAGAATGTTCATTGTAGAAGGGAAAATACTGCAAAAATTTAGAAACAAAGGTGATCTGCAAAGAAAAAAAGTGCCTATTTTAATAGACGAATCAGCCCTCTTTGCATTGCTATTTACTTCTTATCAGCACTGTGAAGTGAGCTTTCTTTTCCCTAATTTTCTATAAAACCAGGCTGCTGGATGGCAGGTTGGAGAGGAGTCACACTTACGGAAGAAGCTGTGTGGCCAAGTGCCCTTGAAACCCCAGGCATGAGCTGGGAAATGCTACTTCAGGTAACGCAGCATCCCACTGAAGTCCATGTGGGATTGTTTCCTCTTCCGTGGGGAATCCACATAAGGTTTAGAAAATGTAACAGTTTCTGGGTGTTGCAGATCCTGTGCATGACTTCTAAATATCATTAGGGAAAAATACAAGAAGATCCATTCTCTGACATAAAAACAGCTTAGGCTTTCTATCAAATGGAAAGGAAAGGCTCTTGTCACCTCTATAGGGAGCTGGGTCGCCCTGTGTTCTTATGTAGTGAATTTGACAACACGGATGTGGCAGAAAAAGCAGGGGTGAATGAAATGTTATTCTCACTTTGCCTGTCTCATTTGTCTTTTTGCATTGGATTTGCAGTAAATCCATCCCACACTTGCCCCTGTTTTCCAGCTTTAAAGTTTCTATCAAATACATGTTGGGACTTAAGGGGAAAACACCTCACCCCACTGCCCCAAACTCTCCCCACATCCAGTTCTCATCATTCTACTGATTTCAACCCACTCCCTGTTTTGCCCTCCTCTATCCATGGCTGGGTGGGAGGAGCAAGGACCAGGGTGATGGGAGCAGCCCCACCAATGTGAGCCCTTGCACGAGGGGAGGATGTCCCTCCCATCCCCTTTGCCACATTCCCCTCTTCCCTCCTCCCATACTTCCCACTTCCTGCCAGCCAAATACATTGCCTGGGCCAGGAGGACGCTTAAAAAAAAAAAAAAAAAAAAAAAAAAAAAGGAAAAGAAAAAAGAGAGAATTGTTTTATTGTTTTCAGCAGGCTTCACAAACCAAAGTGGACCTGGGAAGGGTGGAAGTTTGGGAGAAGATATGTTCTTTGGTCAATGTGACTTATGGTCAACTCTAATATTTTGCCTCCCTCCCCTCTGTACTCTTTTCACAAACAGAAATACACACTTGTCATGTGCTGATTAAGCAAGGCACTATCCCAGCTCCATCCCAGATGGCCGGGATGGACCAGAGCAAAGTGCCAAGACCACCACCACCTCTGGTGTGAAGGAGGAGAAGGTGAGCCAGGGATTTAGGGAGGCTTGATCCCCCTCTCTCCCCTCGGCTGATGTCAAAGTTAAATAACTAGCAACAGCAAAGTCCTCATGAAAACCTTTTCTGGCTTGTGCAGCAGGAAAGCTGGTTATGGAACTGGTGCTGCCAAAGGAATGGTAGTGAGGTGGCAAGGCAGGAGCGTTGTCTGCCTCATAATGGATATTGCAGTGAAGTGTGAAGACATCCACTTCTTATTTAACAACAAAACCTAGGTTAGGATGGAAAAAAAACAAACCCTAAGCCTAAATATTTCCAGGTTTGCTCACCCCTGTTGGTTTGGTGCACTCTGTGGCTCTTTGACCTGCAGGGCCTTTCAAAGCTCTCTGAATCTCTGTGCCAAAATAAATGTTACTTTACCATCAAGTAGGCAGAAGAATGAAAACCATAAGATGTGTGAGTGAGAAAAAAAGAGCCCAGACAGGAAAACCCCTTTCTTATGTTTTAAAAGTCCTGGATGATCAAGACTGTTTTGTTCACTCTGATTTAATCAGTTTGCAGATACCTAAACACACGTCCAGCCATGGAAAGTGCTCTCCCTTTGATTCTAGCAAAATCCTTTCTAATTCTCTTTAAATGTTCCAGGGTTTTTGAAATGATTGCTATCAATGCCAAGCAAATACTTTAGATCTCTCTCTTTTTTTTTTTTTTTCTTTTTTTCTTTTCAGTTTGCCTGTCTTGAAGTACTTGCTTTATTTCTATGCAGCCCAGTTACAGATGTACATGGAAAAAGTATCTAGAAAACAGACCTGGTTTGCTTTAGCCTTTAAGCCATATAGAGTTAGACACTTCAACTTTCTTTGCATTTACTTAGGTGCTTTAATATGAGTTCTATAACCTCTTTCTTTTTTCCATATAACTTATTAAATATTTAAAATACAGTAGCCCATACACATGACATAGGTTGGACTTTTATTACATTAGGCTCATAGCTCTCTAGTAAATCATAAGTCATGTTCCTCCTAAAAGTAAAAAAAACCCAGGATTTTTCAGCTGAGCTTGGACTGAATTTATGAAGGACCAGCTCAAAATAAGCGAAGATGGTTAAAACAATAGATAGACTTGTTTAACCAGAAAATAACAGATCTTCTAAAGCACCAGATCTGCAATGTGTACCCCAGGTAGAAGCACCAGGACATGAGCAATATGCTTGGGAGTCCAGTGCAGCAGCTATGGGTACTGGTGACTGCTTATGCTAAGGCATGGTCAGCAGCTCTTGTAGCCACCATGAGAATGCTGCTACTTCTTCCATCACTGTTTCTCCATTCCCCCGTCCCCTTGCCAAACCATGGCTCTACATGATTTCTCCCCAGCATGAGCCTGCCTCCCTTGCTACTGCACTGATGCCCCATGCACTCCATCCCAGTATGGTGTGGGGTGCCCAGCTCTGAACAACCCCCCCAGCAAAGTCCACCCCACCTCAGCAGTGGGTAAGATCAAGTGAGGGTAAGATCTTTAGCACCTGGACCCTTCAGTCCTCAGGTAGGTTTGGACAGATGTGCACTGGGTTCCCAAGTTTAGACAGAAAAACCTCTTCCAGGCTTCCTTCCCAAAGAGGTAATTTTTGCAGCTAATATTCCTTCATTCACTCCCTCTTATGCCATTATTAGAGCACAGCTTTCCAACAACTGGGGATGAAATGCACTCCCCACTCTGTGGCGCTTCCTTCTCCCAGCTTGGAAGCAGGAACCAGGTGGCTGGGTCTGGGGGTGGCTGCCTCTCACTCTCCTCCCTCCAGATAATCTTTCTCTGTGGAACAAAAAATGGACATTTATGTTACAGCAGAGCATAAAAATGCCATTTAAAAACTCTTCAAGACTTTTCCAAGTTGGAACTGCCTTGAAAGTCTTCAGACCAGATTGCCATATGGGTTGGTGGCATATGGTTTGATGCACGCAACACTGCTGTTCCTGCGTCAGCACTCTCCCCTTCCATGACGAGGCCAGCCATCCTGCAGGGATGAATTCACTTTAGGATGGCCCTTCACATGTTTTCGAACTTTCTCCAACTCAATGTTGCAGCTTTCTCCAGTCATTCACACCATTTATGCTCCCAACCAGCCAGGTACAGGCAATGTAATATGCACAGAAAGAAGAAGCCTCTTCCTTCCACCCCCCTGCACCCCCATCCATGCACGTTTGTTTTTTTTTCTTCATTCAAAAACTTCCATTGGAAGCATTTAGAAGCAAACAAAATGTGTATTCTGTTCCAGCTGGAAAGTTTCGTTTTATTTCTCTGTTGAAAAAACTTTTAGCATATTTGACTTTTTTCCTCATCTTTCTTCTCACATTCCACACCATTTGGAGTGCTAGGACAATTGACACTCATGATGATGCTGCTTCTTCCATCATCATTCCTCCACTTAGTTCATCCACTTGCTGAGTTATAGGCATGTGAGATTTCTTCCCAACATGAGCTTGTATCCCTTGCTGCTGCTCTGATGGTTCATGCACCCCATGCCAGTACAATGTGAGAGACACAGCTCTGAATAAAACCCCTCTGGAATTAATTTTTTTTTAAACATCTTTATTTTTTAATCTCCTGTTCCTCTCCCTCCCCACTCTCCTTCCTTTTCTATAGCTCCTTTAATTTTACTGTGCCTTTCCCACTTTGAAAAGCCATATATTAAACTATATGAAAGAGTATATTTGCCTCGTTGTGTGATTTCAAAAATAAAACCAAGACTAATTGGAAAAGATGATGGAACACTTCATTTAGGAGGAAGATAGGAGGAATTCCTCTTTTTGTCATCTTGAAAATTCTCTCTTAGCTGTTGGGTTGTGGTTTTTTTTGGTTTTTTTTTTTTTTTTAAATTTATACTACATAAAATAAAGGAATTGCAGACAATGATCCAGCTCCCCACATTTTTGCTTTGGACTGCCCAAAGAATGCCCACAAGAGTAGAAGACATCTATGCCCAAGGGATTTAACACAATATTGATCTGAGAGAAGCCTGGTATTTGCAGGTTGCCTTGTTCAGGTAAGCGGCCTATGCAGTTGCAAAAAAGAGGAGGTAGCCAGACTGTGGGAGGAAAAAAAAAAATCTTTACCAAGAATAACAGCAACAACAATAAGCAACCAAGAATACTTATCAACAGGACACCAATGTGAAATGACACCAGACAAGTCTAGTCTGCAGGAAGACTGTCAGGAAAGATTTCTGATGAAGTTAAGGCTGAAATCTGCCTGCTTTATCCAAGTCATAAAGCATTTTTATATAGGAAGTTGCCTCTGACTTTGCCTCAGCTGGCCCTGGACACTGTGGGTGTCATAAGATGTCAGTGGTTTTCAGGGAACAGGGTCTGAGGCTGGGAAGTGCCATGGGGAAGGTAGGTGGGTATGAGGAACAATGGGCATGAAGCCCTTGGAGGAGCAAGCAAGAGCCTTTGCTGACTTCAGCACTCTTGCTCCAGCCATGGATAGTGCTGCTTTGGGTAATCAGCAACGGGAAAATACAACAGAAATAAATATTTTTGCTGAAAGGCAAGCAGGAAATTTTGATTTCCCCCCTTTCCCCCTATTGGGTATGAAAAAGTGCTACCGAGACACCTATTTCCCAGAGCTCTCCTTCACTCATAACAAATGCACTTTTTTTGCACTCATTTAAAATCAGTACTTCAACAGAAAAATCTCAAGCTGAAGTTAAAACTAATAAGACAGTAAAAAAAAAAATAGCCCTTCCCAGTCTTACAGAAGAAGGACTTGATAAAATTGTGTCCCACACATGAACCTTGCTGCTCATGTTTTCATCATCCAAATGCCATAGGTAAATCTCTACTGTCTGTTTTCCTCTCCCTTTTCCCCCTACTCTGCTTCTTTAATTTTTTTATTTTTGTTTGTTTATTTGAGGAAGAGGGAAGATGGGCGATCTTCCACTGGAATCTCCATTGATGATCTTGACAGTAGATTTTCCTGCCACAGACTCATGACCCATTATATCCCATGGGATTGAGACCAACACAAATTTCTGGACCATATTTGTCTCTAGCTCTTTGCTGCTACAGGTCATCAGTGTGTTATCCCGCTCAGAAGTAATATATGGCACATGCTTGAACCTGACTGGAGAACACATTTCCATGGCATAATACACAAAGAATGAACAGGCACTCCAAACCTTCAGGAGTCAGCTCCTATGGGCTGAATATTTCTTTATTTTTATATGCTAATCTCACCTTTCTTACATTCTGCCGAAGAACTTTTCTATCTTACACACCCACATCCCCTGAAAAAAAAAAAAGTTAATGAGAGAGGGTCTATATGGGTAATGTATAAAATTACCTTTAAAATTTAAAATTTATCATATCTGGGGTTTAAAAAAAAAAAAATCCCTTTTGTTTCCCCTTTTATCCAAAGACACAAAAGTAGTACTCTGCATTGTTGCTTCAATATTTTTCTTTTTTTTTTTTTTTTAAACCCAAAATGGTGAAAAGATGTGATTTTTACATGAAAATAGGAAGAAAAAGCCTGAACATACCATGGGAACATGTTTAAGAAGTTGATTTATGTTTCATACTGAGCCTTACACCTGCAGTTCAAGCAAAACTCAACTTTGCCGCCCCACAGAGTCTAGTTTATTAGGTATCAAGGAGTCACAAGAAGCCATGTAATTAAAACTGTAATTAACTGGAAAAGGAAAGTGCCACCTGAGTTTTGAGAGGCTGTCAATTTTCTTTCCATTACAGCTTTCCTTCTGCTTCTTTTGTCTATAGGGTGCATTTTTCCCTCCTCTTGATAAAGAAAAACAAATTTGGTTGGTTCCCCCACCCCCATTAAATAGAGAAGCCACCAAATTCTCTTATGTGTTTACTGTTGGGAAAAAAATGAGCCACTTGATTTTGAGCTCAGATGCAGGTTTCTCTCAGCAATATATGCAGCTGTGTCTGCCAACAGGTGTCAAGCGTGGTCCAGGCAGAAAAAAAAGCCCTGAAATGTCCTACCAGCACAGGGTTAGCTGAGTTCAAAGCCTATTTTAACAAAACATAATCAATGCCCTTTAAAAAGGGATTGCTGGTGCCTTGTTAAAATGCATGACCTTGCTGGAGCGGACAAGCCAAGAACCAGGCATCCCTGGATCCAGCACGTCCCTCTGAAGGCTGCTGGATCCTGATGGAGACCACCATGGTATTTCTGCAGGCAGGACAAGGCCACACGCAGCAAGACAAAATCATGTCTGGGAGAAATATGAGGTGACGTGATGAATTTTGTCAACCAGAGCATTTAAAAGTGAAAAGGGGAACAATTCCCTGGCCAAAAAAAGTAAATCTCCCACAGATTTGGGTGAGATGTGCAGCCAGTCCTGTCCTCGTTCTGCCTCATATAACCACCAGGAGCAAGTCCTTCAGAATCGGAAAGAAGTGCCGGAATACACAGATAATTGTTTTATAAGATTTTAAGAAGAAAAGGCTTAGGTTAACTTGAAAGAAAGTCATAATAAAACATAGTTGAAGAGTAATTACCTAGAAGGGTAAAATTATGAGAAGACAGATAGGATATATCGTAAGATTCGTTACAAGGGAGATTTATGAATATATAGAAAATCTTGCAGAGGAGATGTTCGTCTTAGATTGGTACACGAAAGGGGTGACTGACATTCCTCTTTTTCCATTTAGCAGGTGATAATTTCCCATCAAGTACAGTACTAGCCTTGACAAGGGATGTTATTGTAAAAAGCAATTTTGCTTTGGTGTCATTCTGATACGCCTAAGGTTTTTTTTCCCCAGCGTTAATTATTTTTATCCTCTCCCCTCCTTAAATAGCCACAACAAGGCAAAGGTCTTGGGACCCTCTGGGTTTGAAGGCAGATCTTGATCAGCACTAATTTGGAGAAGTGAGCTGGAGGTACCTGCAGCAGATGACACACAGGGCTCAGCTTCTTATTCAGCTACAAGTCAGCAGGGGCACCCCCTGACCATCTGTGGTCTATAAATTACAGTAACACTGGCACACACTGCTTGTAAATCACCAAAGAACAGGCTTTACCTTATGACACATTACATGAACCCTGTTGGATATTCCAATAAACTCCCATAAACCATCCAATATAAACTCTGGATTATGTTTCTTTGGAGGGCAGGAGAAAAACCTGGACTTTTCTGCACATGCACAAACTTCTTATGGGTGAAATGAAGATGTGGCTTGAGCTATGTTGTGTGTTTATGCACCATGTTTTCCTAGAAATTTCCTCCTCTCTGCACCACCACTATTACCAGAAATATTTCCAAGAGCTCATCAGCCCTGAGGTGGCCAGGGTTGCCATTTTTCTGGAAAAAAAAAGCGCCACTACTCATTTGAAAAATGCCGTTTTATGTGAGCCTGCATGACTTATCCTCCATCCTTGCTGCACCAAGCACAGGTAGATTAACAGGAGAGGCTCACCCATGTCCTTTCATTCTGGAGGAGCAAGAAGATCCCACTCATGACCTCAAGCCTTTGGATATCTCTTAGCTGACATGATGGAGCCCATGTCTGCAAGGAGATAGTATGAGCAGATGATTCGGCACATGGCTGTGTGTTGCCACTGTACATGGCTGTTTGAGACCACAGACACTCTGCTGAGAAACCTGACGCTTGGCTTCAAACTTTCTCACAAGACCTGACAAAGGACTGCTTTCTAGAATTATCAGTAAGCCCTGCAATCAACCTGTCGTCTGGAGAAAAACATAATCTGTAAAATAAGTTATTCAGAATGTGAAGCATAAGCCAAGTGGACATTCTGATAAATGTTACTGACGAGCTTTTTTGCTGACCATGAACAGCCATGGGCTGTAGTGTAGATGGCCTGCAATGGCTGTGTCACAACTTCTTGGCAAGTTCCTTAGTTGAAGCTGAAATGGCAGCTCCTCTCAAGAGGCAGTGGGAGCCCTGCAGCCATCTCAGTCATGCACAACAAAGTTCCCTACGGTAACATTATTTTTATCTGGATTTCTAAAGGCTGTCGGAGCTGGGTACTCATCACAACCCATATAGATGTGTGGGTGCACACCTGCATCAACACACATTTGAATTCATTGGATGCGGACTTACAATAAAACTGGTCAGATATTCCCCCCTCATGGAGACAAGCAACCAAGGCATCCATATCTGCCTCCCCCAGTGGCAATGGGAGAAACTCAACTGTCTGTAGACATCAGAGAATCCATGTCTGCAAGAGCAATCCAAGGGAAACTACCATCCCCTGCTCCCTCTACTTGTGAGCATGGAGTTAATTAATGCTCATACCAGAACCAGAGCATTGCATGATCCCAGTGTTACCCAGCAAGGCTGCACCTGACTGAAACATTTTGAACAGTCACAGGAGCAATTTTCAACTCACCAGAAGTGTAAATTTGTAGCATTTATTGAATCTAGGTTGGGCCTGTCTGGTTAGTTTAGTTTCAGAAAAATTGGTGAATAAAATAAAGTTGACTTTTAAATCTCTTTTGCTCAGAAGAAAACCCACTTCTATTTGAATGTTACATTAAATTTTCCTGGAGGAAAAAGGAGACAGTTTAATATAGAAATATAATTAATCTATATCAGCACAGAAAAATACTCTGTGATTTTCAGTCAGGGAATTTTTACTTTGTAAACTTTCAAATTTGGAAGTAATGTATTAGGAGCATTTTTGCAGTGCTTTTCCATCCAGCAAGTGAACCAAAACCCCACAGTGAGGCAGTGGAAAGCCCTAAATCCCGTCTGGGCCTCATGGCACCGAGGCTCTACTGGGCTCATCCATGAGGCTCCCCACTGGGGGTTCCTGATCATTCAGCCTCCTCCTTTACCTTTCCCCTGCCTTCTCCATCAGTCCCTTTCTGTGCACTCTGACAAGAAGTGATAGTGCTATTGCTGGTTTTTAACAAGATTTGGAAAGCATTCAAGTGCCTGACTAAGTAGTTGGAAACAAGGAAGCAGAAGGATGTTTTGGCATCCTGCGATGTGTTCATGAAGAGCACAGACACAAACACATTGAATACACGTACTGTAAAACAAGATAACAAGGAAAGTAGAAACTAATAAAAGCCTATTAAAACATCATGGAGGCTACTGCTGCTCGCCTGCATGCCTACATATTTAAAAAACAAATATTTAATGTGAACAAGGAATTCAAACCTGACTGATCACAGATATAAATTTCAGCAACCTTTAAATGCATAATGCCATCCTGTAATTAATGTAGCCTATCCTGAAATCTGAGGGATTTATTGATTCTGGCAGAAACATTTGCAAATAACTTCGGGAAGTTCATGACATACCTTTTGTGTCAAGGGATTTAATTTTTTTCCCCCTTTTCTTTCCCCCTCAGCTAGCATCAATAATTTCATTCAGAGCCCTTACCATGTGACAACAAATGTTGTTGGAAATCCTCAACAGAAAGTTTGAAGAAAGTACCAGCATGGAGAAAGAGCCTCATTGTGTTTTTATTTGTTTTGTTCTTTTTCACTTACAGTGAAATATATATATAACCATGTCCAAAGGGATTGCTTCTGAGATCTGCAATGAAAAAAAAAAAAAACAAAAAACAAACAAAACCCCCCCAAACCCAAAAATCAGGTCATAGGCATAGAAAGCCACAAAAAGGATTTTATCAAAATTTTCCAGGAAAATCACTGGCCATCCCATTAGTTCCTGACTGAATACGAGGTAGGCCCCAGCACAGGAATTTTGTCTATTGGTATGATCAGACACGTGTATGGAGGTAATACCACTTTTATAAGGCAAACTAACATAGTTAGGTGAAAAATGTATGCGTAAAGCCCTGTCCTGGAGGAATGTAGGTGTCAACACTCTCATCTTGGGAAAGGTGCTGGTTTGAGGCATTGAGAAGGATTAAGACAAATCCCAATATTGTGGGGCATGTTTCTCATGTTCTACAATCACTGCAACTGCAAAACTTGACATGACCCTACAGACACATGTTTAAAATTTCTGAAATAACAAGGACAAGAACTATCCCATCATTTTTCTAGGGTGGGTTTCAATACCTGAGGTCTGCAGAGTGCTAGCACAGAGTCACACCATCCAAAGCCTCAGATGGCTAGCTATTCTGCTGTTACCAAGCTACATCTAAGTAGGTTAGTGGAGCAAGCTGTTCCGTGTTCCCCCTTGCCTGATCTTCACATTTCTCCAGGGTTTCTCTCAATATTGTGAAGAATTTCTTATTTTATCATCAGGTGGTATTTTTGCCTGTGAATATTTGTACACACTCTCATAGGATTAAATATGGTAAGGTAAAAGAACATTTGTTTTAGGAAATTGTTCAGAATTTTTTTGGTTGTTGTTTGTTTTGTTTTGCTTTGATTTTTTAAAAGATCTTTTTTTCTTATTTTTTTTCCTAGGGCCTAAATTCCTGTCATATAGCATACAAATCAGTCATTTGCACAAAAAAAGCAAGCAATACCTGGGCAGGTACACCAAAATGCGCCTCTCTGTTATTTGTTTCATTGGTTTGAATGCATTCGGTACTTTTCAAACAGCAAGCAGAGACATGCTGAAGTATGAATGACTCCACTTTAAATACTGGGGGGAGCCCAAGCTGTCCCTAAGGTTTCTTTCTCCAATCCTTCCACCTGCTTCCTACTGTACTGCATTGAGTGGCCTGTTTTCCTCCCACTTTACTCTGCCACATCATCAAATATTTCCTATAAAGCAGTGTCTCCAGGTCAGTGTCCACAAGTAAACTGGGGCTTTGTTTTTGAAGGAAAAAAAGCACCATTTTGTACTTCCTACTACATTTAGGGAGAGAGAAGGTAGGTGTCGGCCAAATGGAATGACACTTTTCCACTCCAGGATTGAGGAGGAAGAATTTGTGAATCAGGAACATAAAAGGTTCTCACTGACTCTTGTCTGGCTCTGGTGGGGGTGGCCTGACCAACCAAAATGGGCACCCCCCTTCCTGTGAGTGGCAGGAGGGTTCCTGGCTGCCCTGAGAGATGAGAGAGCTGTGCTGACACTGAGGTTTGGAAGGGTTTATCCCACCAGCAATGAGTTGCCCCAAAAAATGGACATGGGAAGCTGCCAGGGGAAGAATCATGTGTTGATATTTTTCGTCTCTCAAGGGAAAATCAACTTGAAATAGGAATTAAAAATGGGATTTAGCTTCTCACCTTCTCCCACTCTTTTCATCTGGTTTTATATATTTCAGTAAATCTATGGATAATGGTTAAAAAATACTTACGGTGTGATAAGCTATCTCTCCAGCTTGTTTAAGCACCTGACTTTACTGTGCTGCCTTCAGGGTGAAGCAGTGTACCAAGGTGCCAACAGAAGTCACCATCCAAGGTGTCTGCAGAAAGCAAACAGCAATTGGGATCCGCCAAATCAGTGCCTTCTCTTCCTACCACTTTTACATCAGAAATTTTTCTTTTGGCTTTTCTTCTGTCAGGGCCATGGATAAAACAGATACTATTTCAGGCAATTGAAAAAAAAAATCAGCTAAACAAACCCACGATTGGGGATTTCTGTTGCAGGCAAGCTCAACATCTTTCCCACTGGGAGTGAAGCTCCATACTCCATCCCAGCTTTCTCCCCAGCCTCTGTCCCCACAGCACTAGGAGAGCTCCACTGAGGATCCCTAAAATCTCCCAGGAGCAGCATGACCATAGAGGCCTGTTAGGTTGAAGTTGTCTGGTTTGAAGGGATGAAAGGATGAAGAATTTGAGGTGGGCTGTTGGATCACTCTGAGCTTGGGAGAGGTTTGGAGAAATGCAAGCTGGGGTTACATAGAACACTGACTCATGATGTTTTGAAAGTTTCAGCTGAGGAGTGAACTAAACCTCAAGGTGCACGTTGCTTACAAATCAACAGAAACTGGGGGATGCTGAGAACCTCTGAAAATCTGGCTTGGTGCAGGGTTTCTTGAAGTTCTGCCACTACTGCTGGGAGGAACTGAGGGTGACATACACCTGTCAGGGGGAAAATATGACCCTTTGTTATTTCAAGGAAAATCAGTGTGGTCATTTCAGCTTCACCCACTGGAAAAAACTCCTTAAGACAGAATAAACAGAAGTTTTTTTCCCTCTTTTGTTTTTTTTTTCATGATACTCTGTATGATATTGAAAAGTACATCATCCAGAATATTTACTTTTTGTCAGGGTATCTACGTATGCAAGTGTTTGTGGTTTCATTTACTGGGCAAAAACAGTTGTCAGTCTGGCAGTCATTTTGGCAGTCTGTGTTGGTCTATGGTTTCTGTGAACACCTGGGGCATTATGGGTTACTCAAATCGTGTCCCATTACACAGGTAATTTGTGTGCCACAAAGATGGTGTGTACATATGCAAAAGAAGTACAAGACTGAGACTTCCTGCCATGTGCTAGAAATACTTGCCAAAATAATTTGCACTGTGATATTTAAATCAGACTTTTAAAATCCCTGGTTGACAACATATGCAAATAGTTGATTTTTGGATCCTTCGCAATATTCTCTCTCTTCTTATTTACAGTAGGTACTCAGTATCTCTCTCTCTCTCTCTCTCACAAACACACACACACACACACACACACACACACACACACACACATACACATACACATACACACACACATGAAGTCAGTGAAATTATTCAGAGGCTTCAATAAAGCACTGCTTGCCTGTTTTTGTCCAAATCTGGAAAAAAGTTGCCTACTATCAAGCCTTATTTCTCTTTTCTCTTGATCACAGTTTCTTTCTCTCCCCTCAAACACACTGATGGAAAAAATGAAGCTGTGCATATGGGCTGTTCATTTTCAATCAGGTTGCTGTTTAGATATGCATCAGGAAGAGTGTTAGAAACACAGTTGTACATGAAGCATCCCAACCATCGTGTTTGGGCTGCCTCTGCATCACTGAAGTGTTGATTATCCATCCTAAGCAGAGCCATATGAGGCCAGAGGAAATGTAGTTAATGGAGAAAAAACTACTTGCAAATTGAATGCCTTTCAACCTTGTACAATGGGATAAAAGAAATATGGATTAGTGCTGGAGTCAAAAGTTTTATTATGAAAAACACTAGATGTGCAAGTGCCTGAGTTTCTGATGTAAAAAA
>VWZN01009453.1:202356-221189 GCA_013396955.1 Regulus satrapa
TGCCTGAGTTTCTGATGTAAAAAAAAAAAAAAAAAAAAAAAAAAGTGGTAAGTGTATAAATACACACATACAGATGCCTATATATATATATATATATACACATATGTATATACATACAAGATATTTATATAAATATTTATAAGGGCCTTTTTGTTCTGCAAAGTTGCCTTCAACACACTCTCAGCTAATTTCTCAGTCTGCATGGCAATTACTAACAATTTAATCACATTATAAACTTTTGTAATGACTAACACTACATCTATGCTTTTGGCACTCCGTGGTCAGAAGTTGTTTTAGCAACAGCGATATGTAAAGCAGACACACTATTTGTGAGGCTCAGAGCCCTTAAAAATCATTCCTTTCTCTCTGGGCTATCAACATTCCTGAGCACTCACGATGCAGCTGCCGAGCCGCTGGACAGCCCACATATGGCCGTGTGCTGAACAATAGCAACTCGTTGTTGTTCTTCTTATAGGCATCACCATATGTGTTTATTAGAAACAGCAATAAAATGATTATGGGCTTCTTCAGCTATCCCCACTTCTTGGGGAAAAGAAAAGTAAGGGAGAGATAAAATCAGGGGGTCCTCCTCAGCTTTGGGGAGTTGGATAGTGGGGTGGTCCCACTCTTTCGGGAAGCGTGGATGTTTACTTATTTGTAACAGTGCCAAAGTACTACTCGTCCTATAAATGGACACTGTACCTAAATTCAATTTAAATTCCTTTTATTAGAGAACTGCTGATAACTTGGGAAAACTGAATCCTGAAAGTGTTGGCATCTGAAGTCCTGTTCCAGCAGGACCCACCTGAAAACAACTTGCCAAATCATACAGGAGAAACATCCCAGCCCTTTCAAGAGCTTTGGATGAGGACCACACTTGTCTTACACTTTTCATCACAAACAGATGGTATGGGATCACCCTTATCATTGGGCTACCATCGAAATACTTGCAAATTACAGTAATTTGTGCTGGGATTCGACATTTTTCAGATGGAGGGGTTGAGGTGGGCCTCAGCAGCCCAAAACCCCCACAGAAATGCTTTAAGGCTGTTTTGACATCAGTGTAAAGGCAAGGGAGTCCTAGGGAAGGGGTCTTCAAACTGTAAGTGGAGACTAAGACAGTCACATCAAACATTTGAATCCTCACTTGCTTTACATTCTGTATTATTTCTTTATGCTTCCAGTTTTTGCTATATTTTAAAGCAAGAAGAGAAGAAAAAGGATGTCTTGAACATAACCAGCAGTTAGTAATATGATGGATCTCAATATGTAGCATAACAATTTTGAAATCCATGAATGTTATAAGCTGTATTGAGACACATGTAAATGAATGGGATTGAGTACTCACACCCAAAGGAGAATGCGAGCCTCTGCATTAATGATCCTTATTCTTTTTTCATGCTCAAATCTTGTTATTTTCTTGATAATTAGTAGTTTCCTACTTGCTGTCTTTTTGAGACCAATAAAAAACCTTGGCCACTGAAAAAAAAAAAAAAAGGAAAAATAAAAGGCAACAGAACACAACCTGTTAAAAAATGAGTTTGCAATGCTGACTCTTATTGATTTTACTGCAACCTTCTTTGCTATGGTAAGAATGCAATTTCCACTCTTACTTGACTTATTTTTTACTTCCTACCCATAAAAGTAAACAACTCTAGACGATGTTTTACATCTTTGAAAAGTTCCCAAAACAGGCTTTTCAACTGAGGCTGCAATTCCCTTGAGTTTCATTTTAATTTCATTCCTTTTCCTTCCTTTTCCTTTTTTTTTTCTTTCTGTAGCACAAATCAATTTTGTGAGTATACCAAAATGGCAATACTAAATTTTGTTATCTTTAATTGCTTTGCTAACAGACTAAATTGTGTAGTTACTTAAACCTCAGCAAAGTCCCTGCCTTATTCCATATTTGCTCATAAGTTACTTTTGACAGGCTATTGTTTTATCTTAAAAATTCAAACTACTTTTTCTCTTGAATGAACCTATCTAGTACTTCTTCACTTATCAGTTTGGAAATATTGTTATATTGCTTTCACACAGTTTGATAACTTTTTCTTGAATGGCTTTTTGCTTTGGTTTATTTTGTCAGAAGAAAATTTTGATTTTCAGCAAGCATCTTCAATTCTGCTTCCTTTCAGTTATTGTCTTCTGAAATTTCAGCATATTCATCAAAAATAACCTGTTTATAACTCTTGGAGGGCAGCAATGAATCAACATCTTATTGTACTTCTTGTTTATTAGCAGTAATCCCCATTCTGCACCTACAGAAGACAATCAGGGCTTTGCCATTGAGTGAAATAAAAGCAGGATAAGACCATATGGTTCTTGTTACACAAGCCTCATCTTCCTATTGTTGATACTTATCTCCAAAATAAAGTATTTGTGCAGAAAGCATATTCCCATAACATATTCTCTTTCCAATGACCAGCTGGTTGCCAGTTTGTTATTTGCACTGCATTAGACCACTTTCATCTATTTTTATTTCAGTCCAAGAACACCATTTGTACATTGTCCAACTTGGAAATGTTAATCTGACACCATTGGTCACGGGCCTTTTAACTTCAAGTGGCAAACTTCCAGCTAGCTGCCAGTTGAGTATTTACATTGGAATGTTTCTTAGCCCAGAAATAAACTATTTGTTCACCATAAGCATCAGCAACATGCCAATAATTTCTACAGCACATTTGTAGAAAGGTACAACCCACTCCACTTTGCTGTTGTCTCCTCAATAACCTCCTAAGTAGCTCCCTGGGGAGATGCTGCTGTCTTGAGCCAAGATAAATGCAACTATTTCCCCCTCTATGCATGTACATAACTTTTATTTACATTAACAGAAGTTGCACATTCACATGCACGTGCACAAACAGCAAGAAGCAGGACCAAAATTAGGATGCAACGTTGGGCAGGACTCCCACACCTTCTCCTGGGACTCTGCCATTAAGGCTGAAACACCTGGGAGACCAAAATAAAAAGAAACCAGTTGCTTTGACATCCTGCAAAGCTCCCTGCACACAACCATGAGAGCAGTGTTCAGGAACTGCGTGTGATTGAACGCAGCTTTTCAGAAACCAGAGTGGCATGAGTACCATGGGATTTTTCTCAGGAGATTGCTATTACTTCCAGTATTACAATTTAGGCTTCCTGAAAGAATATTATACTTTGAGTTCTTTTCAATGAAGTAAAAAATGGAGGCAGGAAAAAAAAAAGTTCTGCTTGGTTCTGTGATTTAACTTAAGGAATGTTATGCAGTGGCAAGTGCGTGTTTCATGTACTTTGTTTGACTCTTAAAATAAAATGTTTCCTTTTTACATATTCCTGCAATGACCTGTGGATAGGAGAGGCTAAAGACTTCGATGAGTTCAAAGTGTAAACTTCCATTAATAGAAACCTCCTCCCTTAAAGAAAAAAGAATTGTGAGACTTATGTCCTGTTCTCCCTTTTCTTTTTTCCTACTTAGTCAGCTAATATACCCATCAACTTTTTTATTAATTTAAAAGTTCTAAATTAAAAAAAGATTAAAATCAGTTTACAGGAAAATTACCAACTGACCCTACAGAAATACATTAACAAAACCTCAGAGGACTAGCTGAGACATACAATTGATATTATTTCTTAGCACCCACTTCTGCATTCAGCTCAACATCTCCATCCACCTGCACCTCACAAACATAAGGAAAATGAAAGTTAAAATGGAAATACTGGCCAGCATGAAGAGCAGGATCCTGAATTTCTTTTTATGTGAATTAAGAGAAGATGTCCACTCGTATCAGGCTGGACTCCCTCCAAGGCTCCCAGACTCTCCTCCAGAATCCAGAATGGAATAGGGAGAATTTTCAGTTAGGGACATGATTTACACAATGGTTTTGCATCTTAAAGACTCTGATTCTAAAAAAAATTCCCTTTGCAATAGAAATCATGTGTAAGAGGTGCATTTCCTACCCTCCTACATGGCTGGACGCAAGAATGGTAAGAGACACTCACTGCTTTAAGGAACTCCAACACCTTGAGTAAAACACAGCTGTAGTGTGAAACCAAGGTCTTCAGTTTCCAATGCTGCAGCCCACTTGCTCCAGCAGTCAATGTGATTTCTACGTAAGACAAAGCAGTTTTAATTCTGACCTTCGCTAAATTCCTACTGCTTGTTTGTTTGTATCCTCAGCATTCCTTTGGGTGGATGAAACATATACAAGCATGTAACCATCTACTGTGCATCAACATTTTGATAAACATACATTTTTCTTACCTCACCTTACAATCAAGTGAAGGCAAACAAATATTTTGACGTCTCAAAATATATTCTCTTTTCCAAGAGAACAAATAAATAGACCTGACAAAAAAATAATGTCATAACAATCAGCAACTACAACTTGATCCTTGCTGCTGTAACTTGAAACTTGTAAGAGGAGGTAAAAGTAACCAAAGTCTGAATTCCTGACCACTACAAAAACATCTACGCCTTTTGTGCTAGGTTTTTCTCTATGGCTAATCCTATTTGGGGCAATCCCTGAGCTCAATACAATAGCAAAGTACTTCCCCAAAATGATGATGAAAATTTGACCATTGGAAATTAGTCCTGTTGACTCCAGTCATGCAGTAAGAAACAGGAGCAGGCAGAACTGCAGACCAGAGGAGGGTGCTTGGACTCTGAGGGAAGAAGAAAATCAAACCTCTCTCAGAAGAAATCCCATCAGGGAAAAGCCAAGAGTCTACAAAAAGGGAACAGGCCTGAGAAGAATGATGAGACTCAAGAAGAACTCCAGGACACCAGAAAAAAATGGTTGAGCTGTTGAAGAAAGACTCAGAGAACTTAAAAAGAGAGGCTTGGGGCTAATCTTTCTGCTGGTTTATTTTTTTCCCCATTTGTTTATTTGCTACAATTCAGATTTTAGAGCAATTAGTAAAATACCATGCAAATATTCCCTGTGTGACTGCACATGAATAACTTTAATTTTGCTAAACATTTGTCTCGTTCCAAAATACATCTGCTGTTTGCATTAAGATAATCTGCTGAAATATTGGGAAGTAAATTACAGTTTTTATAAGATATTTATGAAACATCTTCTTATTTGTATACTAAATATCTTTGACTATCTAGGCCTGGTTTTTTGGCTGATGTTTGCCTTCCCCAGGAGCATCCATGCCCTGTTTCAATTACAGACTGGGCTAAGTACCATCTTGTGAAAAAGCTCCAATTGGCTGGAAATGGCTCAGTGTACTCATAACAGGCTGAGGGAGTAGTACTTTATCTGCCAGCAGCCTATGACAGGAAAATAAAAAAATTTAAAAATCCAAAAACAAAATACAAGGTTGCATGCATACACAAATTATATGGTTTTGTAGAAATTCTGACATGACACCACAGGAGTATGTGTCCACCCACTCAGATACTTCTATAAATGACTTTATGGAGAAACAACAATTAGGCTTGGAGGCTGCTCCCAGTCCCTGTTTGGTGAACACATGGCATACATGGAAGTAAATTAAAACAATTTTTGACTGTTACACTCTCTCAGGGTTGTCCTTGTCTCTTTTCATGCAGATAAGTCCTAAGGGGTTGGTTAGTATTGCTGCAGCCCAGCTGAGTTTGTGTGTAGCTCTGTTTCCAAGTTTTCAAAGGAGATATGAAAAATCGGGTCATTTCTTATCTTCCAGCACTGAATTTTGGGGTAGGACCAGTAATCACAATCCTAAGGGATGCCCCCATGAGGACACAGGGTAGTTGAAGAAGGTGGAGGATAACAAACAATCAGATCTGTGTGCTGCAGAAATTGGAGAATGTTGCTGCTGTACAGTCAGAGACATACCTGCAGTAGCTTCAAGCCTGGATAGATAGAGCTGTTGGAACTCAGGGCATACAATGAAACCTTCCTGAGATGCAGAAAAATCCTAGGTCTCTGCCATAGCTTGTTCTCTGCAGAACCCGCATTGCTGGCAGCCCCCAAAAGACTTCAAGAAAATTTGCTTATGTTGCTGCATGATGTGCATGATGTGAGCACGGACACATCTGTAAAATTAAAAGTTATGTCTATGTATCCCTTAAAACCCAGCCTAGACATCTCAGGAGCTGACATGGCCCCACAGGCGATGTGTAGTTTTGCTGTGTGCTGTCTAGGAAGCCACCAAGGAGTTTTTGACCCTCCAAATTTCTCTGACTATCTGAGACTTTGTGCCCATACATGGACTGTGATTTATTGAGGATTCCTTGTCCAAACACACAGTGTTTCTGTCTTGGAGTGTTTTGAGGGTTTAGTTCAGAGGTGCTGGCAATGGAATTTGGATGTGCAAATCAGATTAGCATTGTGTCTTTTTCATCCCATTCAAAGCTGTTTCATCCCTCCTTGACAGGTTAAAATTGAATGTCCATTTAAAAAGCAAATTAACTGAAAGAAGAAGAGGAAGCCAGAAGCACAGGGTTTTGCATTTAGAGGATCTAAATTCTGGATTAAAAAGTCTGGGAAAGGGATAAGGAGATTGAAACACTTCAACACCACTTGTCATCTTAACTCGCAAATCCCACATTTGGTTTCCTATTAACATTATCTACATGGAGTCTGGCTTTAAAATAATAAAAAGGTGGTGTGACCTGGCTCACCCTTCTCTTGCTTGGACCGCACACAGTAGCTATACCACCGCTTGTTTGGTCACACATTTGATTGGCCCGAGGATCCCCAAATTGTTGTAAGAGGACAGGGAACCAAGTAGGAGGGGGTTTATCAGCATGGATCAGTCCTCTCATTCTCACTGCAAAATACCAACAGCATGTGGCTGCGTGGCCAGGTTCAGGCTGCCTCACCAGGGTCTATCAGTGCCCCCACGCTGCGCTGAGACCTGCCTGCTGTCCCAGCTCCATGGAGCCAAGGACTCTGGCACAGATGACACTGGCAATTGTGCAACCCTGCTCAGCCGCAGATGTCCTCTGGCACCAGCAGCACAATAGTGGGCCTGTTGGTAAATGGGAATTGTTTCCCTGCCACAATAGGGCTCTGGATGAAATCATTCCCCGATACCAGGCAGCCTCGACGTGCCTGCTCTGCTCCCCACCCTGGTTTAGTTGGTAGCGCCTTCCTGCTCCCTGTGGGCCACAAGTCCCTCATAAAATGACAACACAATAAAACAAAATAATAATGGAATCCATATAAGGCTTGATGTCTTCATTGCTTCTAAGAAAAAGTGCCAAGGGAGCTTCACCTGAACAGAGGCAGCAGATTCCCAACACTGGCAGAGATTTTTTAAGAGGAGGAAAAAACATTTTTCATACTCCACATGCCAGCATCCATCTCACACATCCTCAGCAGTACACCTGTGTAAGAAAAAAGCAGGTAGTTACAGGTAATAAATCCTGGGTATGGTAGATATATGTTGAGTTAAGCTCACCTTAACATCTAGGGGCTACCTGACAAGGGAGATGGCTGCTGACAGCCCCATTGCAGAGGCATTGGCAAGGCTGGCTTGCTCTCATCATCTCCCTTCCTGGTGGCATCAGGGACCATCAAGCTCTAGCAGAACATTTTGTGGTCAGAGTAATTGTATTGTGTTGTCTTAAAACTGCTGAGGCGTGGCCCTAAATAAAACCAGAGCCCCGGTCTCACTCCAGGCACAGCAGCCCCCATCTCCCTGTGCATGAAGTCTGAAGCATGGCCCAGTCCAACTCTGCTGTCCTGCTTTTATTTTTGTCATATGGTTATTAATGAACTTTTAATTGCATAGAGGGGAAAAAAGATAAACATATGATTTGGGACAAGTACATACATGTCACTCTCTCTCATATCCCTCTGTATTTTGGTGTCCTAGAACCTAAATGCACCATTTAATTATTTGTGCTGGCAGTGCCAGAGGAACCTACCATTTATTTATATGGTTAAATCAGCTGCAGATGTTACTGTGCTTTTTCCTTCATTCTTTCTTTCCTTCACTGTTGGCATTTCTGAGATCTCTAGGATATCCTCCCCACCCCCTCATTCAATGAAGGCATCTGAAAAGCATTGGGAAATGGCCTACTGATCCCTCTCCAGTCCTGTCCACAGGGATGGGCATCCCACATCACTCTCACAGAACTGTGTTATTCTCCTGCCCAAAAGCAAGAGGTTGACAAATTAAGACTTCAAACACCAAGAATTGAGGGGAAAAGGAAAATTTCCTGTGCACAGAAGAGCTCCTCTGGTGAAGGAAGTCCTACAGCTGAGACCTCACATCTCTCAGCACCTGTGGGCACATGCTGGAGGAACTTAGTACCACAGGGAAGGAGAATCATGCTGTTTCCCAAGAAGCCCAAACCTATTTTTATCCCTACTAACAAGCCATTCCTCTTTCCTTCTCTCTCTCTCTCTCNTGGGGGCAGGCAGGGACTGTAAGGAGCATCTGTCTAAGCTGGGCTTTGGCAAAACCCACTGCCTGGCTATCACCGTGACTTGCTTGCATCAGCCATGTTTTATGCTTTGGGGTTATCCCTGTGAAAACCAGGCTCAGCATTAGCTTTCAGCATTAGCCAGGTGACACAGTGAAGTCAGAGATGCTTGTTTGAAATTCAGAAATACTATCAATTTCTACATCATTATTTTTCCACCCAGTATCATGTTGCTTTTCTTGAATAGAATCTGGATAAGCAGGGTACCAGCCGCTCCAAGCAGCATGCCAACAATTGCCATCAGAAATCAGGACAAATATTGCTCTACCCCTTTTGGCAGGAGAAGGCAACCTCTTTCTGCTTTACCTAGAAGACAGTCATCAAGACCAAGTATCCCTGGGAAGAAAGTTAACACTGCACCCAGAAAATGCACTTCAGGTTCTTTTAGCCAGAGCCCGATGTTTCCTAGTACCATTCTAAGATACTTAAATGGTGTGATAATGAGTGGAATAGAAGCATTTAGGAGATAGGACTGTTGGGAAGCAATAATTTGTTTTTAAACAGCCAAATCCACCTACAGCGGATGTTCATGTGTTGAAACCGCATTTGCTGTTGGAGGGCTGGAATGTGAGTGGTACTGGGGGTGTTGGGTGCTGGCTGTGCCACCCCACCAAGGCAGCCCAGACACTTTTCAAAGCCAAACTCCATCTGTCTAAGGGCATTTCTAAATACCATTTGTAGAACTTCTCTTGGAGAGGCTGGTCACAACATGACTGACACAGTCGCTTTAAATTGACCCATATATGGGGAAGATAACCTGGTTACTCTCATTTGTTTTGTAGCAATTATCCACTAAGAACACTTTGCAATCTGGTTCATCCTATATTATGTGGCAAGGTAAATTATCCATAAAACTGTTTCACCTATACATTTAAATACATGTAAAGGCTTAAGATGTATTTAAATATGTATATTTATTATATTGTTAGTTATCTACATTTAACTTTTTATGGTTTATGCTTTGTTTTTCTCATAAAAATGCATAGAAGCGTAAGCATTTATATATATATATGCATGCATACAAAGTATAGCATGTATATTAAACAATATGCAGTGTGTCTATAAATACATGTGTATACATATATGCATATATGTATATATAGAATTACACAGACATATATAAATGTATGTGCATGTCTCCACCTATCCATATGTATAGGCATATGCTGGCTATGTAAACTGACTGACTGACTACTTGAACACTGTTCCAAGGCACACTGAATCCCACGATACAGACTATGAGCCTTCACAACAGCTCCCAGGCTAGACTTGCAAGCAAGTCCACTGCAACATAGCAGCGTTCCCCCTCTTACACATTATGAGCTGCTTTCATTAAAATTCAACACATTTTTAAAGAAGTTTTTTTTTGCAGCCACAGTTCACAAGCCTTATGCCTCTCCTGCTCTCAGTAAAGCCATCATCTTCTCTGCCTGGCCACCAACTTCTCCTGGGGCAAGGGCAGCATAACCAAACAAGATTTAGTTATTTGGTATAAAGCACTGATTGCTGGCTTTATTGTCATTGATCTGACATACCCAGAGGACCTTAAATATTTTAAAATTATCTCTAAAATTATTTCCTATGTTTTATCCCTAGCAGGCACATTGCAAGCAGAACGCAGGTTCCGCAGCAGTTCACTGAGCCAGCTGAACTACATATATATTTTGTGAGTTTTGAATGTATGAAACAACCTAAACAACCTGCCTGCTAGTTGATGATGGCCTTGCTCCACAATGTTTTGGCACCTCCCTGGTGTGGCTGTGCCTGCCGAAGGGCTGTGCTCCGGCTGCACGCCTTGCTGCTGGGGAAAGTGCCAGAGGCTGCTGGGGACAGGGTCCCAGCTCGCAGTGCTGCAAGGCACCACAGTGCCATTTTGTATTAAAATATTTATTCCTGACATCTTGCAAGAGGAGAAGAAAAAAAAAATAAATCAAAAGCTGGCCATAATTCAAAGTCTCTGCAAAGTCACTGGGAATCTTCCAAAAGGCTTCAGTGAGAGCAGGATTAGCTTCCCTCATATATACATAAAATTTGTTGTCTTTTTCATATCAAAGAAGCCTCTTTTCTCTTCAACTATTGCTTTTAAGTGTGGTATGAACAGACTATAATCTGTCAAAAAAAAAAAAAAAAAAAAAAGAAAAAAGAAAAAAGAAAAAAAATAAAAAAGAAAAAAAAAGAAAAAAACCCAGTCATTGGCAAGAAAGACTAGCTCAAATGCTGAGACAAACATTCCTGCAGTGAGAGCAGCACCAATAAAGGTGTGAGCTGGTCTCTAGATGCCATTGATTATGTGATTTGGACGCTTGTTCTTAAACTCTTGCTACGTCTCTGTTGTTGTTTATTTTGATAAACCCTTCCTCATCCTCTCCTCTCCCTCCTCATCATCCCTCCCTCCCCCACGTGCTAGGACGCCGTATCCCAGCAGCCTGCAAAGGGCTGGGACACCTATATTTCTCCCAGATGCAGTAGCAGACACTAAAGAATCTACAAAAGCAGTAAAAAATTAAAATGGCAAAAGGAAAGGAACTTCCCAAGCTGTGGTGCTTGTTGAACTGAGAGNCCTATATTTCTCCCAGATGCAGTAGAGAACACTAAAGAATCTAAAAAAATTAAAATGGCAAAAGGAAAGGAACTTCCCAAGCTGTGGTGCTTGTTGAACTGAGAGGCTTCAAACAACTCCAATTCTCAAGTTCCAGATTCACTGTCCTTCTATTCTCCATAAACTCAGTCAAGTCTCTGTAGATCAGACTTTACCTAACATGGAATTTCTATGGATTTTTCTGCATTCCTCCTTTCCTTTGGGGAGTTGTTCACTGATGCCTGTGTATCCCATTCATACATTAAGTGTGTAAATCTGGTTAATAATTATGTTGATGGGACAACCTATTAAAAGAACCTGAATGAATGCAGCCAGATCACCCATGAGCTTCTCATGATCAGAAGAAGCAGTGACGAAAAAGTGACAAAAACCATTGACTACTACACCTCAGATCATCTTTTCCCAGCAATTTGACCACATATTTTCTCAACTACATGCAAGGAACCTGTATGCTCTTCCAGAAAAAGCGCATTCATTAAATGAAGGTTTACAATAGGACAGAGCGAGTCAGTACTGGAGAGGGGTGAGGCTGCAGAGGTTTTGCTGGTCTGGCCACATCCAGGCTGTGTGGTAATACCCAACAGAGTGGTGAAATCAGAGCAGAAGACAGGTTCATCTATACATGAATGCACATGTACACATAAAATCCCACTGTGAATCTATGAAAACCCTGAGGACGAGCACAGGCTGGTCTTCATTAGCATTTGGACAGAAAAAAAATCCAATTCCTTGTCTCATTCTGGACACTGAAAAACATCATGACTTTTTTCAACTTCTTGAAATACTTTCAGCATGTGCCTGGCTCAGCTTTTCTATGCATATGGGAATTATGGAAATACAGAAGACTGATGAAGCTGCTGGGGAGAGCAGTAGCATGGTTATGCCCAGACCAGTAAACAGAGGAGCATTTCCAGTGCATGCTGAAAATTCAGATTCTGTCCAAGTCTTTGGAGAGCATATGTCAATTATGAATCACATGATTACTCTGCCATATTTTTCCGGGTTATGCTCATTGACTTAGATAAGGTATCATTTTTCACCTACAAAATATGCTGCATATACAATAAATAATATGCACAGTACCATAATAAATATTCAGTATATATGGTGTGTGCATTATAGTGGTCCTGGTAGAGTTATAGCAGAACAGTCAAGGCTGAATTGGCATTTTCATTATAAAGGCTGATAATTCAAGATCAGTAGCAAAAGACAATGAAATATCATCTGTTCTCACACAAACAGCTTTTACAGAGGGGTTTTAAGGTCTTGATATAAGCAGTTCTGCAGAGAGGACAAAAAATGAGAGAGCTCCTGAGACAGTCTCTCACTGTCAAAACCTTTCATCTGATTTTGTTCCTACTTAGATGGCAGCTGATGCTTTTCCTAAATCTCTGACTTCCGGAGCCAGAAGATGTTGTGTGTACTAGTGTTCTCATAGGAGATATAAAGAAGTGTTTCTTAGACTTACTGCCACAATGAAAAAGCTTGTAAATGCAAACTCTGCAGCTCCCCAAACAATACATAGACGGGGTTAAATAGTCCTCTCTGCCATGCCTGGACTCCTTGACACTGAGGAGCAGCCACACACCCTCAGCATTTGCTGAAGGCCAGGATGGGGTGGGCTGGGGCTGGTGATGACCTCTTCCAGTGGTACCAAGTTCAGTGATTGAACCATTGTAACCATTTTACAATGTGACATATTTCCAAAGATCTGGCCTCTCTGAACTGAGAATTAATATCTCTCTTTAATGCAACTTCTGTGGTAGCTTGGTTCTTGTGGCATGACAAGAACTCAATTCAGTATTGCTGGCCCAACCAAATTACTGGTGTATACATAGCCATTTTGGTATCCTCAAGGCAACAGTTTTCAACTTTTGAAAGCTGCAGCCATTCAGGTGGAGGTTGCACAGGAATGGCTTCATCTCAGCAGAAGTTTTTGGAGCCTTGCCTAGAGGTGTTAAAAATGGGGCTAGAGGAACCCAGGTGAACAACGTTGCTGGTGGGGTGGGACAGATAATGTTTTCCACCAGAGGGTGTTAAAGAAGAAGTGGGAGGGCTGGTGGTGGGTGACAACCTCTTCTTTTAGCACATCTGCTTGCAGAGGGCACATCTGTTTACACCTTGAACTAATCACAGTGACAAACAGCAGTGAAAACCTGGATGCAGGAAAATTCACAGGAATTTTGCTCAGACTTTTCCCTTGAGCTGTTAGACTCATGATTCAAATGTATTTCTTCCAGTATATGGTACCTTCCCCTCCAATGACCAATTTTATGCAGACTTTTTAGCTCAAACACAGGAGGCACCTAAGCATCTTCCCCCCACTTCCTAGAGCAATAAAAGGATGTTGATGCTGCAGGGTGCAAATACAGGTAAGTGGAAAAGACACACCTGTAACCATGTAACAGCTGCCTGCCCATCCTGACATGTCTAACAGGTGAGTTTGCCCATCTTGTAATTCCCCACTTTGCTGGCTGGCTCTGTATTGATGATAAGTATTATTCACACATCAACACAGCCTCAGTTCAGCAGCCCTTGAGCCTGTTTCCAAAAGAAGCTGTCACAGACAATAAACACCAAAGTAACCCCACTTCCAATTTAATTGTTTTCTCAAAATATCACTAGCAATTAGACTATATTAGCAACAGATTGTTTGCAGTAGTTCATTCTCTCAGTCAAAACTGGTTTCTGAAACTAAAAAGTACCTAGGGTGGTGTTTTTTATTTTTTCTTTGAGTCAGAATCAAGTAAACAACTTACATTACTTCCACAAAAGCCAAAATATCTGGAAAATGCAGGATAAAAATATGGGATGGATAGAATTTTTTTAATGTTTACAAATTTATTGTGAAAGTTTTAAGAAAATATACTGCCTGCAGTACAGTAGGAAATGACAGTCAATAAATAAAACTAAAGGACTGTGCAATAAATAAATACAAGACTAATATAATATGTTTGCAGCAGGCTGATCAGTTTTAAATCCTTTGCCTTAGGCTGACTTTTACAATAAACAAACCACGCCTGTATGCTTTTCTCTATTGGTGTTGGATGCACCCAGTTATTTATGGTTGGGCACACCTTCTTCCCTTGAGATTTTTGCCCATCTCAGTCTTTTTCTCCTTAAAAAAAAACCCAAAATAAACCCACAAGCATAGAGTAATCCCACCCAGAGGTAAGGCATACTTCCTCTCTTACTGATGTAACATTTAAACTTCACAGGGAGGCAGTGGGTCCATAGAGCCATGGAGTGTGTACCCCCACACTGGGGGCAGCCAGAGCCTTCATTATTTCCTATAGATGCCCTTTGCTGTGCTCTGTGTGTGTGTGAAACTGTGTCCCATAGTGTCTCTGGGGATGTTTTTCCAAGGCCAGCTTAGCCAAGTGACTGCAATCTCTTTTATTACCTTTGGTGAAAAACATTAGGCCTTTCTTTTAAGCAGTGCTGCATGGTCGAGGGGGCTTGGAGGGCTCCAGACAAACGTCTGTAAAACCATCTCTGGCTCAGTGGCTGTGATCACGCGCTAGGTAATTTGTTTGATTAGAGCATCCGTCTCAGACAAAGAAAGTGTAGTGGAGTGAGTCAGGCTCTGGTCTCATTTACAGGTCTGGAGATGCATGGAGAAGCTATTACAAGTGACCTGTGACCTGGCCCACCCTCAGGTGAAACGGCTTTGCCCAGTCACCTCCTGTTAGCCTCAGCCAAATGATAGGCTTTGGGGAGCCCTGGACGTGCCCACGGTTCATCAGACAGACAATATCAGACCCACTGGCCTAGCCCCAAGCTATGCAGATGCAAAAGCAGATGAATTTTTTTTTTAAATAATGGGCTTTCAAACTTAATATGGCGATAGTGTTACTTACAACAAATCTGTCTGCAGTTTTGGGGCTGCAGAGATAAAAGCCCTTAGGAAAAATGTCAGTGGCTTGAGTTTATTTATATGTAAGGTAACCATGAAAAATGTCGGCATACCACTAATTGTAGGGCATATTTATTCTGCACAAGTTGTTTTCCACATTAGCACAGTTGTTAAAATGCAGTTTTGCCTCAGGAATATTATAACTTTATCTTCTGTAATTATAAATGTGGATGTTGCTGGGTTACTATATACGTTGAAGAAGAAACACAAGAAATGGGCACTGTGTGGAAGAAAACAAACAATTAAAAATGCAATATAGTAATTATTTGTAACATACTTGCAAAGTAGGGACCCATGGATAAGCTAGAAAAGCAGCTAACATCATGTTAGATCATGGCTTTAGATTTGTATGCCGTCTCACTTCAAATCTCTCCCACGGTTTTCCACTCAAACCAACTAACTAGGACAAGTTGGTAAGGCAAACGTTTACGTGCAGCAGCACATTAATCTGCCCCATGAAGTCATATTAGTGTAAAAGCAATTTTACTGTAAGCAACTAAACACAGAAAGCTGGAATGCAATGGCACAATGGAGTTATCATACAACAAATGTTTAATGAATGACAATGCAAGAGCATCTTTTGATAGGGTAGGTGAGACTGCCTTGTGAAATGCCTGGCAAATAAAATAGAGAGTTTTCCTTGCAGTGTGAAGAGAAAATATTTAGACATGACTTGCTCATGTGGAGAAAATTCCCAGCCTGCCTGGGAGTCAAAGTTTTCTCAAGAAAGTTATCACCGAGACTGGGACTGTGGTGGTGACAGCAGCCTCTGGAGAAGTGGGCACATGGGCTCATCCCGTTGCTTCCACCTCTTCCTTCACATTATATGTACACCAGGTATGGTGCCTGCACAACACAGAAACATGGATGAACACATACACAAATTTACATACCAGGACCAAGAATCAGTTTCTTTCCTCAGGGAGGAACCATTTAATGGTGCAGGAAAGCACTTGGTAGCATTTCAAGGTTTTTGGGTTTCATTTGTTTTACTGACTCCTTATATTTATTCCAAAAAAAGCAGATTGTGCCATCCTGAGTTTAAAAGACAGATAACACCAAATTTCCACTAATATTTTGGCAAGGGCCAAGTAGAAACATATTTACCATACCACTACTATCTGAGTTTATCAGCAAAAGCCCTGTTTTAACATTTCTGGTATGATTAGAAACAAGTCAGGTATAAAAAATACCTGGGAAGTTCAGTGTGGTAGGAAGGTTTGTCAACCAAAATCCTGGAACATTTCCTTTCATCTCTCCCTTTAACACCCTGTTCCATCTCTCATCTATTACAGCCTTTTTTTTTCCCTCTTATTTTTCCCCTCCAAGGATTCTTACTGCCCTCTAAAGGCTCCTGATACTTCCATTTCCTTTCTCCTTCCACTGAATTTCCCCCCATGCCCATCCTTTTTTCCCTCTCTTCAAGGTTTTGGCAATATCCTGTTTCGCACCTGAACGGTGCAAATGAAACACTCTGACTCTCCTACTCTTTTCTCTCAGGGATATCTGTGGCTAACAAGAAAGCTGGACCATGATGTACCCCGAGAGTGAATCAGAAAAACAAGGAGAGGGTGCATTGAAAGACTTGGACTTCCTGATACAAAATTTTCCTAAATTGTTTTTTCCTGAAACTAGGCAAGATAATATGCTCCTTCTCATTTCCTCCAAACACACTTATCAATCTTTTAGGCCTCCCCGGACCTAACAATATGGGAGCTTTATCACAGATGAAAATCAACAGGCACAACTCTGCCAGAGCTTCACATAGCAGACCATCCCAAAGTGCATAACCCTGAAAAGTCATCACCTCAAAGGGCTGGGGGGGATTTCCAGAGGTAAATAGTACTGTCCCTGGCCCATGGCACCTGTGTAATTCCTGACAGAATGCTTATCTTCGGGGTTTTAAGGTCTACAGTGCTGGAAATGCTGCCACCTCCCCAGGCAGTCTCTGGCAGTGCATCGCTGTTCTTATCACAAGAGGGTTTTAACCTGAATCTTTCTTACTGCAATTTCAGCTCATTACATCTTGTCTCATCTCCAAGAGGATTGGAGATGTGATTATTCCCTTCCTCTTTGTAGGAGTCCTTTAAATTTTTGAGAATTGTTTTGTTGACACACAGACACTTATCTGCACCAAAAGCACCATCTGAGGAGAGGTTTATCTCTCCATTGCTGAAGCCAGCATACTTCTGGTTATAATGTCCACTGGCAGCACTTCTATTGTAAATTCACTTTACAAAATGAACTGAAAACTGAAATGAAACCTCATTGAAAACTCACATTATGGGAATTTATACTCCCCCTTTGCTGTGCCTTAAAATACAAACAAGACTATTTTTGACTTATGTGTAATTGAAATAAAAATAAGCAGGCATAGCTTTGCCAAATGCCAGTGCTGAATACTCATCATTTAAGACCCCAGGAATTATCATTTGGACTTAAAATAATAAAATTTCAATCATATATATGAAACTCTTTGTAATTGCCATGAGGGCTAGATTCTCTCAGAGCTTGACTTGGGCTTCTATTCACTTTAGTCAACTATTCATGCACCAGAAAATTAGATGTCTTGTCATTTGCTGTGGGCTAATGGGTATGGAAAAGTCAACACATCTATTTAAGGTGGCATAAATGACTCCCTGGAAATGCCTTTTTTTTTTCTTTTTTTTCTTTTTTTTTTTTCTCTCCTAAGAGAGGGCCAAAGCATTAAAGGCTTTCAGAAAAAAACCACAGTGGAGCAGGGTATATTTTCACAGACTTTCTCCTCAATGAAGCAGCATCTTCCCAGTCGGTACACTTGCTTGATTCAGACAAAATATGGGATCCTCACATCATCTCACATCTCCAAGGTCTTTAATAAAGATGACAGCCACTAAAATACCCATTACAAATTCACCAGGAGGTCAACAGCTTCTACAGAATACTGCATTTTTTATTACTTTAAAGTAATTCAGACTACAAAAAGCCATGCTCACTTCAGTGGTGCTCTACCATTGAATGCCATTGACTCAGGCATATGTTCCTGTTGAGAAGCAGCCTGATGGGTGTTTTTTAATTTCTACAGGCACTTTCTTCTTATGGTACAGTTTTAGGAGCTACAACCTTTATAACATGAAGTTGCCTACATTTCAGAAGAGAAATGGCTGTACATCTGCTTCATTGATGCCCAAATTGTGGTTGACTTTTCATCAAGTACTGAGTTAGCATATGCTGCCTGCTCTTGAACGTGATGGACAAGTTCCGCACACATTTAAAGGTGCCTTTTCAGAGGGCCTTGAAAGCCAGATAATTTTGAGGCCACAGGTTTGACCTAAGGTTCTTGCCTTGGGAAAAAAAATTAAAAGCTGCACGGAGAAAAAGGTGATAAAATTCCCACATATGATCACTGGTGAGAGCGAGGAAATAATGAACTTATTAGCTCAGTAATTAGGACTTTGAGAATGGGTAAGTATTGAAAACAGTCCACACCATACAAAAAAATCTTTCCTCTGTTATTGTGTTTTGGAAAACAGCAACCTACTTTTTCTGAGGTTGTACTCAGGTGGCTGTATTCATAAATCACCAATGAACATATCAGCATGAACTTGTCTGCTTGTTTTTTCAGAAAATTTATATAATCTTTTCTGATCTGTACTGGCCCCTTATGGAACCCATAAGTCTAATCTTAAGTGCCAAAATGCCTAATTTTTACCAAACTGGCTGTCCTGATTTAGGGCAAACTTGGGAGAAAATCCCCAAAAGGGGTTTTTCTAGAAGGGAAATTCAAGCGGCCCTTCCCCCAGCTGGTTCAGGAAAATATTTCCTTGGAGGAAAGTGGAAAAAACCTCTTTATTTAACAGGCAAAGCACTCCACAGCACAAAAAAAACCCCAAAAACAAACAAACAAACAAACCCCCAAACAAACACAAACACCAAAA
>VWZN01009453.1:221231-241032 GCA_013396955.1 Regulus satrapa
AAAAAAAACAAAAAAAAAAAAAAAAAAAAAATAAAAAAGAAATAGCTATATTAAACAATAAAACCTCTCACTGCTCTCAAGAGATGATAAATTGACAAATTCAGAGAGTCCCCTTCATGGGCTGTGGCTTGACTCTCTCAGTCTTTATCAGTCCCTCCAGTGCTGGAAAATGCCACGGCCTGGGCCGGGCCCCACTGGGCCACAGATGTGAGCTCCTGGTGCTCTCCGGGGATTTTAGTCCACAACAGGTAGGAACAATTGCAAGGGGAAAAAAACAAACCAAAATTACAGTCCAGGGAACTTCTCTGCCTCAGCTAGTTAAGAACTAACCAAAAGCAAAGGAGAGCTTTCTGCCGCTGTCCACTGCAGACAACACAGGCTGTGAGAAGAATGTGGGAGAGCAAGTGTAGTCTCTGATAACAAACTCTGGGCTTCTTCTCTCCCCCTTTACTCTCAGAACAAGTCTTAAAGGTGCAGAACTTAACATCCAGCTCAAACAGAACAGATGACTGAGGATATAAGCATTGTAAAGTCACCCCAGGAAAATGGCTTTTCTTTAACTCAAGAAGGAAGTCGTCCCTGCCCTCTCAATGAAGTTAAAATGATAACAAGAGACTCTTATGACAAAGTGACAGAGCTCTGTTAGTGAAAGGTTCTTAAAATATGTCTAGTAATTTCAAACTAAAACCATGTTTGAATTTAGCAATCTGCTCTTGGGCTTTCCACAAGCCCAAGTGGTAAAATTAGACAGATAAACTTTCTTCTCAACAGATTTCCATGCTGCAAAAGCAAGCCAGAAAGTAATATTTTATATATATGTAAAATATAAATAAATTTTTTTTGGTCGTATTTCTTTATACTGTGCTATCATGATGCAAGATGAAAAAGTGAACACGCTGCTAAACATATTACTTGGATTCCAGACCTCCCTGTTTTTTTTTTGGAAAAATCTACTGGGGAAGATACTGGATAAAAGAGTAACAACAGTTGTGCTAAACTGTGGGTGTAGCCAGGCCAAAATAGCTCCTTGGCTATGGGGTTATTGAGGCAGGGCTGATAGTTTGCTGCATCTTGTAGGAATAAAACAAGCAGCTTTGATTTTCTTGTCCAATACATGTACCGCACCCTTTGAAACCCAATCCAACCAAATGAAAAGGTTTGGATATATTGCCATTTAATAATTGCCTCCTGCTCAGTGAGGAGTGAAGCTTTTTCCTCCCTTTCTTCCCTTTCTTCCACAACAAATTCTCACTAGGATATTTTTTTTTTCACTACAGACAGCAAACATAATTATACAACAGATCAGAACAGCTTACATAATGCCCTTTATAGAAACCTGCCTTACCTCAGAGGCATATTAGCATTTCTTATGGGTTTAAGGGGTGAGGGATTAATTACAGATTTAAAAAATATGCCTAATTACATATTTACTGGTGGAATAAATAATTCACATTTCATAACTTGCCATGAAATGACTACTTTGTTTTGAAGATTAAAAATTTGAGGCTTGAGGAATGTTAAAGTTGAAACTCTGAATAAAGACTCCTAATCCTTTATAGATCTGCATTTTACTCACATGAAAAAAACCAGCAGAAAGTCACTCTTTCACCTGAATGACTTGTAGACCCCTTGAAATTTCTCTCTTGGCAATCTATCAAACAAAATGAGCAAAACATTAAAAATGTGATTTGTTCATTTACTTTGGCACTTGGATAGATCATGTTGGATTTCAGGAAGCAGATAAATTACTTGAAACCATGAGCTCCCCTGAGTCTTTGCTTTTGAATTGGGACCAGCAGCATCTCTCTGTAGAGGATGGTGTAGGCAGTGGATTGTAGCCTCCTCCCAAGGACACTGTGGGGGCTGCTGCTCTGCTGTGCCTGCCAGTGGCAACTGAGGACTGCTCACATTCTCACAAGCCAGTGTGCCTTTAAATGCTTCATGGCATTGGATCATTCGGTAGCATAAATCAACTTGCCCCTTTCCTGACCTGCTCTAAGATACAGCCAGTGGTTTTCTTCCTTATGTTTTATTTTACCCAGAGTTAGCAAGAAGAATATCCCTCTAGCATTTAAGGAATACACAAATTATTACAGAGGGGTAAATAACTGCCTTCAGAAAGGAAATAACTTCTGGAACATTTTATTTATTAAAAAAAAGACCCAAACAAACTGCCTTCAACAACAAGTACCATGTTTAATAGCAACAGAGGAAGGAAGGAAGGAAGGAAGGAAGGAAGGAAGGAAGGAAGAGCTTCTGTGTGTATCCACAGCTGGTATGTTATGGAAAGTTGAAAGAAGAAACACTTAGATCAAAAACAGCAAGAGGCTATGGAGAGCAAATGACCCGGCTTTGTTATCCCCTGGTCCTGGCACAGGGCAGCTCCCTATGAGACACATACAGGAGAGCTCTCCTGGCCAGCTCATGCTTTCCTCTTCTTAGTTCTCCAGATTTGTGAAGATACTTATGATAAAGCCAAAATACCTTTTAAAAGGAAAGATATACAGGGAATAGTTATAGTATGTAGCAATGGACCCTGCCTATCCAACTGTCAACATTCCAGGACAAGGAAATAAACACTGGCTTATAGCATGGACATATTTGTGATTAATTTGTAAATCTAAGTCCATATATTTTGGTCAGGTAAATGGAAATAGCAATCTGCTATTCAGCATTTTAACACTTCAAAAGAAGAGCTAGGTATAAGGAAGCCCATAAACCAAAACAACCCAATGCTTGGTGAGACTCCAGTGCCAGTTCAGTGTTTTTTATTTGTGCCAACATATGTAAGCTTAACCTTTCTATGCCACACATCCCTTACTACTCTTTCCATGTTAAAAGCAAAATAGTAGTGTATAGACAAGATATTGATTTAATTGAAGCAGGTGAAAAGTCGAAACCCACTCTCATAACCAATTTAGGAATAGGAATGCTATTTTGATTTTGGAGCTAAGAGTCTACATTTTCATACATTTTACACATTTTTCTGTAATCTGAAATTCAAAGGCCTATGGAAAAAAGTTGGTTTTGTTTCTTAGAAGAACACCTTACTTTCAGTCCTGCTTTCAATAATAATTTCCATGTCAATGTATACTTGAAGGCAGGAGAAAATATTCTGGGAAAGCCCTGATAAGATGGGTTAAACCTACAGAGGTGACTTCACTGTAAAATTTTGTTTCAAAATTCTCATCTTTCCCAGAGAAAAGCTCACACATTTGATCAACAAGGAGCTGTTTCTTTTCTTGATAATTGCATATCAGCAATACTTAAGTGTAAATACTTAATTTATTCAAGGTAAAATACTGAACATCATAAAATTGGAAAAACCAGTCAGTGGTATGTGGTAGAATATGAGGGGCAGATGAGCATCCTTAGCCATAACTACAAGTAGTGAACACCATAGAACAGATTTATGAATGTAATGCAAGTCATTTAAAAAGTCTTCTCCCTTTCTCGCCCACACAATATTAATTACCTGTGCCAGCTTTTTCTAATTCATTTTCCTTTCATGTCAATAAAGGAACACAGTGTTCAAAATAAGTAGTGTGAAGACACAGAATTAAGTAGCCATTCTCCAAAACTGCTTTTTTTGGAGCAGGGGAGCAGGAGTGGGGATAGAAAGAATAACACCTATAAGTTATGCTTCCAACTCAGTTCCATTCACTGAGTCATGTAAATAAATATCCAGCCAGTTTGGTCCCCATCCCACAGCCTCAGCACAGCAGCTCTAATTACTCATCTATAAACAATGCAGACAAGCCATCTCTCACCGCTGCACTACACCTCATGGCCACATGCTTTGTATCCTACCTGGGTAATTATTAAAATTAATATAATTGCCTTTATTTTAGGAGTAAAGTTATCTGCAAAGCCCAGTGATTCATGAGCTCCCTGAATGTACATTATGTGCTTTAGTGAAAGCATTTCCTAAGGGCCTGATCCAGTCATGTTTCTCAAACCCTCTGCAGCTGCCTAGACGGGAACAGAAAGGTCATTCAGCCACTGAAGGCCAATCCATCACTCCTATTAAAAAAGAAAATACCTAAACTGCTCCACAGGTTCAATTTGTGGATCTGATGGGGAGATACTGAAAGAATAGCCAAGGTCCCCTACCCAAGGGGGATGAGGGCAAACACAAAGCCTATACCCTTCCTGGGGCTTGTTTTGAGGACATAAGTGGGAAGCCAGAGGATCCCAGAGAAAATTTCTGCCTTGAAATACATCTCTTGTCATCCTCTTGTTTTTAACATGCTGTTGCAATGCAAAGATTTGTTGTGCTCTTCCTACACCATGACTTTTCTCTCTGCTTGCCTCCTTTCAGCGTCAGGGTGTTTTCATATGCAAAATAAAGAGTTATGTCAGTCCCATGATAAGAAAAACATTGCTCATCCCAAAAGACTACAGCTTTAGGATGAAGGATCTCTCTTTCTCCAGGCTACACGTGGCCCCTCCACTACTCTAACCATGCTGACAGGCATGCCTCCAGAGAGTCCTGTGGTTATACTGGCAATGGGTGCTGCTGTCTCTTCTGTGGAGATTTCCAGGCCACAGCTGTGCTGCTGGGAATTGTTCACCTGCCAGGGAAGTGTACATCTCTCTATCATCCCTTTAGAAATGGTACACCAGGCTGTAAAATATCCCTGTTCCTTGGGGATTCCCTGCACACTGCAAACTTGGTGAACAACTTCAGCCTCATTAAGTTGGGGCAATTGAGGCTGAGGGAAGTTCTGCAGGGGCCAACTGTGAAAACCCAGGGGGACATTGCATAGCCAATGAGAATGGGGCATTTTTCCACCTTGAGGGCCAGCAGCTTGCTGAACTGCTATGGGTCAGCAGTGAAAGGGGCTGGATATCATAACCCTGGTGAGTTCTCTCCCTTCCCAAAGTAGGGGGGAGCCAGAGCAGGGACTGACAGTGCTGCTTGAAAAATGTATTCCAGCTGGTCTCCTTAAACTGCAAGCTACGGCCCAGTTGTTTGTGATCACAAATGTTTCTAAATAGACATTTCTGGGATTCGATTTGACCTGCCTCTTCCAGACATGGAGGTTTTGGAAAAAAAGCAGAGGGAAGGAGAAAAGAAAAAGCAACCTTCTCCTGTATCTCATCTTTTCCATTCAGATTTCAAGCACCAGAATCATTACCAAATAAAATGTCAACTTTTTTCCCCTTGTTCATTAACCTTTGATGCTTATTGTACAGCCAGTTTCAGTGCTCACAGGGGACTTGGGAGGCTCAAATCACAGGGCTTTTACTCAGGGCTTATGTACAACTTAAACCACAGTCCAGAAAGGAGGGAGGGAAAGGGAGGGAAAAGGCTATTACTCCAATTCTGCCTCTTCAGCGCTTTACATGTTTAATAAAGATTGAATTCAGAGAGAGGGGGAACCCCCAACTTAGTAATAATTCCCTTCACAACTTCTACTATAATTAAAAAATAGAGGCAAGGTCATGACGAGTGCTATTGAAAATAACAGACAGGCCTGTAATTATAGCAGGGCAAGCTAAACCAAGGGTTAAAGGTCTCTTAATACTCTGTCAGCATTTCCACTATAACCCCTCAGTTTCAGGGGTTTATAGCTCACACATAAATATTTGCTGCAGGCCAAAAATGGCCCTTCTAGGGGTCAGCAAAAGAAGGTAAATTTTATCTACATATTTATAAAAAATGTCCTGGCTCCACAGAAGTGGCATGTCTCTCACCAGCACCACCAGTGCAATGGAGATGAGGAAGAGACAACAGTCATGACTATGAAAGCCTAAGAAAGGGGTTAGTGGAAGAGCTGGAAATACATTTTACTCAAAGTGGCTCCAAATCCACAGAAGCCCTGTACAGAGGCAACAATCTGCAAATATAGAGTACATTATAAAGCTGAATCCTTAAATAATAGGGCCGTATTCATACCATGAATTATACAGATAATCACTCCCAATGTTCAGCCAAGTATGCACATAAGTCTTCAGAAGATGAAAAGCTAAGGCCTTGCTAGAATATTGGTTTAACTTAAACCAGTACTTTAATTGATTTATTTAAGCCAGTGTCAAATCTGGTGTGACTGTCTGATTTCTGATGAAAAGTTGCTTATTTCAGTTCTGTTCAAGAAACTCCATATCTCACTTTTTTCCCCTAAAGCATTTCTTCCTCCCCTTTTCCTATCTGTATTTACATGACCCTAAGTTGACATTAGTTTGGTGCTTAAGGATTAGAAATGGCAAACTGGCTGTGACCTTTTCCAGGGCTCCTTTCCTTCAGTTCTTGCTAGTGGTACAGTGCCAGAGCAACCACTTACACCCCATACATAAAGTTGTTTACTGGTTGGGGAGCCTAAGCTGCTGTTGCGATCTCTGCAAATCCTATTTTCTTTAAAAGTCTTCTAAAAAGTTTCTGTTGCTCTAGGCAAATTAAAAAAAAAATTAAAAAAAAAAAAAAATTTACAAACCCAATGTAATATAATCCAAAAATCTCAGAAAAACCATGTCAACAAACAAAAAGGGTCTTGATGTAGGCAAAAAACCACAGCACAACCCCTTCTTTTATATTGGTACAATGTATAAGCCAGACCCTTATTTTTTGGAAGTTATTACACCATTTTCCAATGTCTGACATTAGTGATCAAAATTAAGGCAGTTTGATTTGCAGAGGGAGTTTTTCCATTGCTTGCTGGTTCAACTGGGCTGTCCTTCTCATGTGTGTGCATACTGCCCTAACTCTTAAGGCATGGCTTCAGGCTCAGTTTAAGGGAATGGAGGCAGAGCAGCGAGAGCACTAAATGTTCTTCGATATAGTGAAATTCATTTAGTGGGGCTTTTTGATGGTCCAGAAGTAAAGAGAGGAAAACCTAAAATGATTAACCAGGCAATCCCTTCCAGTAAGTATTATTTTCGCCTGCACCTAAAAATGTCGCAAAAGAATAAATTTCTTTTCCTCTCTAATGTAAATGTATTTTTCAATGTGATTCTAGAGGATATTTTTTTTCTTAAAGTGAAATAATATTGAGAATATATAACTATTTTTTTTTTTAAGATCTAACAAAATATTTATTGTGCAAGACCCAGAAGATAAAAAAGATGCAACTGTTTTTCTTGGTTTGTTTTGAGGTTATTTACTTAGGACTAAGTACCTCATTTTTCTTGTGTAGAAAAAGTAATTATGCAGTCAAAAGAATTATGACCCACATACTTCAAAACATATGAAAAATGTAAAACTTTATTACATACATTAATTTCTAACAAAAGATGTCTCCAGCATCAGTGAAACTGGTATAAGGCAGATAACTGATATATGGTATATTTGTTGATGTTCCTCCCAAATGGGTTTTATAAAGGCAAACAAACAAATAAAGAATTTCTTTTGTTATGTCTCTTTCTCTTGTATAAATTTCATCAGTCTCATACAGAGGACTGAAATCTTAGAGGAGTGAGTTTTCTGTGGATTTTTTGTTGTTGGTGGTGGTGTTTGTTAAGCTAAAATATTCTGCTCAAGCAATCCATTCCTCTTGCTTTTCTTTTATTTTCTTTCCATCTCATGTATTTCTCCAGCCAGGCAACCCCAGCTCCTGCCCAAACTACGGCTCAGGCTCAGCCTCTCTACTGTGGGCAGCTCCCCCTGGCCCCTGGTTTAGGGGAGGCTGCAGAGAGGATTGCTCTCCACATTCCGGTCAAGCAGTTTTCTGCGTACATTTGGAGCAGAGGTCTGTGGAGCAATGTTATTTTCCCCCCTCCTTTTCCCCCCAGGCTGAATTTCTGTAAGCTGGGCAAGCTCATTCCTACTAAATCAGCTGGGCTGTGAGGCCAAGGCAGGAGTTGTAAAACTGAAGTTCACAGCATCCTTATCTTTAGCTGAGGCACTTTAACTTTCTAACTATACATCTGGGTACCATATCCAAGAGGAAAAGGATGGCCATTTAAAATGTCAAGAATAACTGCAATCAGTTCTCCTCAGTGCCTCTCTTCAAGAAACAAAACAAAATTGAAGTGTGAAAGACAGATTCAAGGTAGTCATATCATTTTAAATTAATGAAAAAATGAAACCTGATTTTAAAAAAATTAAAACAATGCCTTAATCAAGGAGAGACCTAATCTCCTTCTAATATGTGTTCATTTGTCCTTGCCATTTTAAATGCAATATTTAAAAATGAATAGGTAAATTTACCATATTTAGGCAAGCCTTCTATTCTATTGATAGATGTGAACTAGTCCAGAGGAAAAGTCCAGAACAAAAAGGATTCATGGCATCCCAGAAATAATACACACAAATAAGTAGTGGCAGTTTTAATTTCAGCCATGCAGAGTTATCACACTGGTTCAGCCAAATACAACCTCCCGCATCCTGATTTTAGTACAGTCCTCCTCCAGAAAACATCATTTCGGTATTTCACAGTGCCTTGTCAGGGTTTAAGGACTTTAAGGAGAAGCTTGGCAGCTTCTCTTGGAGAAAAGGGCTCTGCTCATGTCTCCCTGTGGTCTGCTCTTGGCATGTCTGGACACCAAATGGGAAAACTGCAGGAATGGCATAACTAAGGCTTAAGATCTTACATCAATAATGATGATGCAGTTCATTTGTGTCTTGGTCCTCCTTTATATGGCCTGGGCTCAGCCAGGTGTACGGAAGTCTTCAAAAAGCATAGAAATCCCCAAATAAAGTTCTGGGTTTGACCTCACTAAAATTGGCGGAAGTCTGAACTTGGTGTAACCTTGAGGCCCATCTCTAATTGAAGTGTAGTATTTTGGGAACTCAGGACAAAGGGGAGGGAAAGACCTATTTTAAGTTATACCTAACACAGGAGAATCAAAGCAGCCCTGATGGTTTGCAGCTTTAGATCCAGCAAGCCTCCCCCAGCCCCTGAGATTTCCTGGGGTACTTGCTACCTTTAAAATCTGAAGCCACAAGTCTCTCTGGTCTTTTTCACCATTTTTAGTCCTCTCTCCTCCCACTAACCATGAAAAAAAAAAAAAAAGAAAAGTTTTCAATGTTTCAAACATGCTCATCACAGGTATCAGGAAAAAAATAGACTAGTGCCGGGTCTCAATGGCTTGTTTGTTTGGGGGTTGAAATCTATCCACTTCCATTTCAGGCATCCTTCGGCTGAGCCACCATTTGACATGCCCAGCCCCAACAATCACAGGGGCTTGGTGGGTTAAAAATGCTAGGATTTCATTTTATTGCAGGGATATTATTCATTCTTGGGAAGGTTCAAAAGTACATGCGTCAACTTATGTCATCAGGGTCAAACAAAGTGGCATGCAGAATCCTAGCCAGATTGCATTGGCGGAGGCGTCTGGAGGCAGAACCAGGAGTAAAGAGAAAGAAAAATGTTTTTTAGGATGTACTCTGGATCACTTCATCCTTTGGAAAGGGAAGCAGGGCAGGAGGTAAAGGATCCCCTCTGAGCACATTGCCCTGAGCAGCGTGAATTGAAATCAAGTTGTGCAGATTTCACTCTGAATTTCCACTGCTGCTTGCCCAGTGACATGCCTATGGGTAAGACTATCAAACAACAATGCTTCCTCAATTGCCAAAACGTGCCTCCAACATATACCAGCAAGCCCACAAGTACACACAGGCTTTCACAATAATAGCATTAGATGCCATTAACAGGCTTTAGCCTTGTTTCTTTTCAGTGGAAAAACTATTTGACATCTCTCAAGCCCAGGCTCAGCACTGCTTGACCCTTTCCCTTCCCTGCCTACATTAAAAGAACAACTAAATAGCTGCGTGCAGTGCGAGCCAGCCCCTCCTCGCTCCAGGTGTCTGTATTTTACTTAGGGCCCCAAGCTTGATTCAGCTCATACAGTTTCTGACAAGCTTCAGCTGGCCCTCGTCACCAGACAGGCAGATCAATTAACAGAGGGATTTTTCTTCCCTAGCTCTCTTCCTGGACCTTTAACCCCTTGTGTGTCCTAATGCTCTGTGAAAGAAGGGCAGAAAGCAGGCACGAAAAAAAAAAAAAAAGAATTTTCATTTACAGCTTTTCTTTTTCCTCCAAAATTCCATCTGCTTTTGCTTTTTCTTTCCATCTCAGAACCTCACCTTTCTGCAAATATGCTTCTGTTTGCTCAAAACTTAGTTTTTTTAAAAATCAGAACTTAAAATATTAGATTTCCCTCTTCCTCTTTCTTTTTAAAATTTTTTTTAAAAAATTCTCTTCATATTTTGCAACCAAAAATATTGTTTTATTTGGAGTGGAAAACTCTTTTCCTCTCGTTCATGTCACCATTTCTTTTTCCACTGCACCCATTTTTACAAATTGAAATACGGAAATAACAAATTTTGGCTAAAGAGGCAAAGGACAAGCCTGAAGAAGCTGATGCTTTGCAAGATTTCTTGAAAAGTTATCAGAATACAAATGAAAATTTGTGGATGGGAGTAAATTAAAAAAATTAAAAGGGGGTAGATTACATCAAGAAAAAAAGTATGTTCAAAAATTAAGAAATAAAAAACAAATTAAATACATTTTAAACTAGACAAAAATCAGATGGTTACAAATTGCTCTACGAAAAAGAAACAATGTAAACATTGACAAATTTTTTTTGAATTTAATTATACCTCCATTCATCTTTGGTAAGAGTGTACAAGAAGGCATGTCAAAGGCATGAAGAGCTCCTTCAGCAACTGCAAAACAGAATAAATGCATTTAGTTACCAATGAGAATAATTAGATATTTCTGTGAAAAACAGTTCCCACAACTACTGAAAACTATTGAGAAAAATAATTGTTATGGATAGTACAGGGAAATAAATTTAAATTGATTTCATTATGTCTCTTACTGATAAATAATTTTAAACTGGTGAGGATTTTTTATTATTTTCACTTTTTGAAGAAGCTTTCCTACAGTTCCTTAGGACAAGCCTATACTTTTACTCATAAAAAATGGATTCTGCCGATCACTTTAGTATATCAAAGTAATACCACTGCAATAATGACATGATAATTAACAATAAATTAATGTCAATANCCACACTAAAGTGGGCATGACACATAAGGTGCCAGGCAGAGATAAGAGTATTGCCTCTTCTCTGTGCTTTTATAGTGCACAAGTTTCTTAGCAAGGCAGGAGTGGGAGGGCAGCTGGTAATCTTTCACTCTATATGAGGAATCTATACTGAGAATTTGGGAATGAATTATTATTTCTTAGGTGTATGGGTGCTGTTCAACATTTTCAACAGCTGTTAGAAAACATGAAGTTGTTGTTGACATAGACTGGGAAGCCTGTAAGTAGTGATGACAGGACAGTGATGCACAAAGACAACAATGAGCCAAGGGAAATGTAAAATGATAACTTTAGGTAAACAGAGTCCAGGGAATAGTTACAGAAGGGTATGACTCTCTTCTGGAATGAAATGTTTCCAGAAGGAACGTGGCAGGATGGTGGCTGGTCAGCTACATGATTGCTCTATAGCTGGGACGATAACTTCAGTCCTTAGAATATGTAAGCAGGGGGAAGACTAAGTTATATTATCTTTTTTTGTGGCACTGTTGTGACCACTAATGGAATCATTCTGGTGTTTAAAACTGTATGTTTAAAGAGATTTTTGATAAATTAGAGAGAGGAGCTAAGGGAAAGGCTAAAGGACTCGAAAACACTGTGAGGATTAGAAAACAATTGTAAGAGGCTCAAGAAGCTCAGATTGTTTAGCTTAATAGAGAAAAGGTTAAGGATTGACTTGACCACAAGTATACAAGAACCTTCAGAAGAAACAGAATTTGATGGAGAGCTCTTCAATTTAACAAAGACGTACGTAAAACAAGATCTAACATCTAGTGGTCAAAGCTAGACGAATTCATGCCAGAAATCAAGGGGATTTTTTTAAACTATGAGAGCACTTAGCAATGTGAGCAATTTACTGAATATTGTGGTGGCTTTGATGTCATGATAGAAGGTCTGCTGAGATATATAGAATCATAAAAAAATCTACAAGGAGCCCTGTGGCCTTTACTGGAGAGAGAAGCAAACTAGGTAATGACCTTGCTTTTTTCTGCCTTTTGGCATACACAAATCAAAAATCTATATGTTACGTCTAAACACTCATAGCTGTCGTCAATGTTGTGTAGCAATGTGCCCATAATTTAAAAAAAACAAAAAACAATAACAAAAAACAAAACCCAAACTTATAGTTTTGTCATGTTTTTAAACAGTTACCAGAAAATAAAGGGAATACAGAACATGATTCTCACATGGCACACAATGCTGAAGACTTTCTAATAAATTTTTTGATCCTCTCAGATCATTACTGATGATAAAAAACAGTGACCTTAAGGTTTTAGTACTTTACAGTACTTTACCAAGAGAACCTTCCACTTCTACCTTTTAGATGATGTCCAAGTTTCACTTTTTAAATCTGAGCACAGAGCTTGCCAGCAATTAATAATGCTGTCCTCTGATGGTCCCAGAGGAAAGCTCAATTGGTATAAAATAGCATGGTGTTTTTGAAAGGAGTTGTTAAATGTATCACTGCAAACTTAAAAAGGGAAATCTCCAAAATGAACAACTGCATTATTGGTACTGCCCATCATAGAATTCATTAAAATATGAGTCTAATGAGCAAAATGAATGCATTCTACCAAGGCTTTGATAAGTCTAAAGAGTATGCCTGTTTTTACTTTTTCATCCATTCCTGCAAAACTCTGCATGCACAGTCATTTACTGTGGATTGGCTTCTTATTGAATCAACATGGTGTGAAGATAGTGCCCCTTTGAAAGTTACAGATAGGATGAGCAGTGCAATGGGCTGATCAATCCTATGGTCCCAAACATTTTTCAAATACTATTTAATGAAAGAGGAGTGGCCTTGCTAATATGCTAAATTCAGCCTGTAATCCCCAGTGTAACAAGAAAGCAAAGACATTTCCATCCCCTCTTACATCAGGAATAGACATAGGATGATGGAATGATGTGAACGTAAAATAATTGTATACACAGAAGCTTATGCAAAAAGGCTTTGTTTGGAAGTGCTGGAAAGCCACTCACCCTGAAACAATGGGGCAAATTAGCATGCATCCAGCCCAAGGGTGCAAGCAGCACACACACGCACTACCGGTGACGGATGCTTAGCTCTTGCTGGGAGGTCACCACTACGAATCTTTCTTGAGAAGGCAGCATGTCAGATTTCAGACACTTTCACTACAAATGGGCTTTTGCAGCTCAAAGGAGCAGAGGGGGAGAGCTTTTCGGTCCAGATAATAAAGTCCATTTACATGAAAAGACACCGCCTTCAATGACATGATTAATTTCGGAAATACCTGGCATCTGAATGAAGCAAAGGCTTCAAGAGATGACTGATGATGAGAAAAGATAATTAGGCAAATGTCAAGAGTCAGTGTTTTGATTGGTGACTGAGAGGCTGGTCTGACTAGGTTATCGTATACTTATTCCAGATGGAAATGAAAGGTCTTTGTAGAGAGAGCAGGGATCCCTTCATGGTTAAACATAAACTCTATTTAATTCCAGACCTTCCTAGGTTTTGTTCCTGGAAAGCCTTTCTAGATCAGCAAGTGCTCTACCTGCATGGTACTGGAGTAAGTTTGGCCTGCCTGAATCTTAAGATATTTTAAACATAAACAATGTATTTTGTATTTTATTACTCCAAGGCTAGAGATGTCAGTCATTCCAAAACATCCTGGACTGGCTTCTCCCCAGCCGTCCAAAGATAGAAGATAGCCATTTTGCAGAGAGGCCAAAAGATAGTTCCTTTCCCAGAGATGCACCATATCCCTCCTCAGGTCCTCATCAAATACTCAGGGTAGCAACAGCCATTGAATGCTGGTGCCCTCCACGGGACAGATAAAAAACCAAAGAGGATGCTGGGGATTCCAGTGTGGTATAGTCTGACAGGATTGCCCTGTTGAGATTGACAGATTATCTCCCCTTCAGAAAAGGGAACAGTCACAAAGCCCTTTCCTTAATCCATCATGGATGCTCTGGGACTGTGCTTCCCATTGCTTGCCCCTTCTCCTTGCCCACTGCTTTTGATTTGTGGGATATCCTGGCTTTGTGCAGGCGCATTTAATCCTCAGCAGGGAAACCGCCGACACTCGGAGACCTCACCAGCTTTCCAAACTGGCTCAGTCTGCAGAGGAGCTCAGAGCACTGTTTGCTTGATCTCTCTATTGTTGCGGCGCAGACCTGGTTTATCATCTATTGAAAGACCCTCTCTCCAAAGGCAGGCTCTAAAGAGCAGCCGATGAAGCACCCGTCTGATAAGTCATACCTAATTTGGCTGGCCGTCCAATGCTGAGGCTGCTATTAGTTAATCTTCACATAATTTGTTGAAGTAGGCTTTATGAAGTACTGGAAATAATTGTCTCCCTCCCCCTGTCTGAATCCTGCAGCCGCGCACAGTTAGGGGTTTAATAACAGACTGTATCAAGCAGTCAGAACCGGTGAAGGTTTTATAGCAGTGCATTAGCCAGAGGTGGATAACCTATCTCTAGAGGCTTGATTGACTGGAAACATATTCTTAGCCTGCCTAAAACTGCTTAGAGTGTGTCACGGAGGTCCCCCAAAATAAAACGTTCAGTGTGTTTAATGAAACCCTACACCCTAAGTACATGTAAGGGCACTGTAAGATACTAATTAGGTTGTAACATAAAACACCATAAAAAGCAAATCTTGACATACTAAAAGAAAAAAAATTAAGCTCTGGACAGATCTTTCATGTTAGAGAAATACATTAAAAATATATTCACAGCAAATATACTGGGGTGTATTGTTATGCTTCATATATATTTGTTATATGCTTCCATTAGTAGCCCATAGCTGAAAAGGATAGACATTGCTCATTATGGAGAAATTTCTTCTTTAAATTGTCCTCAAATATTAGAAACTATGCTTATTTACTTATCCTATTAAAAAATGTAAAATCCACTAGCACAAAGATCAGCAAACTATCATTAGAATGATACTGGTTAAAATTTGCCTGGTGAGCTCCCTTCCCCCCATCCCCCAATCTTTTTCCTAGGAAATGTGAGGGGAAGAATGATAACAGATGAAAATATTGATACTGCATGATGTACATAAAACTGCTGTATAATACAAATTTCAGAAGGATAACATACCCTAAAATTCCTCAGTTGAAATGTAAAATTAAAAGTACTGATCAAACACCTTTCAGTGAAGCACTTTTACAAAGTTATATTTTTTAAGGTGAAAGTCTTCAGCTCTATCTCATGAAATAGCCTATTACCTATAAAATAAATGGTTTTTTTTTTTATCATCTCTAAATTCTGTAATTCTTAGTATTTTATGTTTTCAGCATTAGTTGTCAGTCAAAGGATTTTCTCCATGTTTGTGGAGGTTTCTTCTTTCATCTAGCACCACTCAGCTCCATTATATTATACAAATTAAAAACATTACCTCCTTAATAATGTTGGAATAAGTTTAATTTTTAAGCATTTAAAAATATAATTATTTACTTGCATCATAAATATTAACTATTAACATAAACCATAAGTGAAGCACTGAAAGAAGTAAAATTCAGCCTTGTCAAGAATAATTTTAATGTATCAAAAAAAAATTAAAGGTACTTTTAGTTAACTAGAAAGAAAATCTGGGTGAGATTGATGCTAAACTCTTTATTAAGCTCTCTAATAGCACATATATACATATATATGTGTGTGTGTGTGTGTGTGTGTGTGTGTGTGCACAATTTGCATTGTGCTAAAATAACTCTAGATTCAAAGATTATCTTACTACTACCAGAAGCTACCTTTTGCAAAAGCCTTGCCATTTTTGCACATTACTGAAAGGAATGAAGTGCTAATTTAATAAATATGTCACTAGCTGTGTTTAAACTAAACACCATTAATGCATGTTTGTTGTTGTACGTGCATAAGGTTACAGACTGCAAACCCCTTACTAGGAAACAAGCTGCATTTTATCAATGAACATATTCTTTTTGGGGTTTTATGGCTTTGCTTTAATGTGGACGGTCACTTTTCTTCCTTTGTTTGGAAAGGTACTGTTTATATTTCTTCCCAGATTTAGTATTTCCCTTGAAGGTTTTTGTGATTAACAATATAATATTTTTATTGAGTTATTTCACACACAAATGATGGGGCCCAAAGGGTATTCTAGGTTTACAAGATTTTACTAATAACTATGCTCCCCTTTGTATTAAAGCTGCTAATTAGTGCTTTTAAACAGCTCAACATTTAATTCTTTGAAGGCACCATATAAAGGGCTGATATAAAACTGTTTATGTAGAAGGATATATAAAATAAGAAGGTGTTAAACCCAACACAAATTGAGTGGTAGGGGGTTCCCTAAAGTGCTAATTTTATGTTTGTTTTCGTCTCATTTAAAGTTAAGATGTCTGCATTGTAACAGTGATGTGTAACATGCTTTACATACAGATTAAGCAAAATGTGTCAATTTATGAGCCTTATTTGCCTGGAGAGGTAGTCACCAGTAGTTCCATCAGTGATTTTTATGCATATGTAAATATACATACACGGACTTGCGTGTTTTCACATGTGGGGTCCCAAAAGTATCTGCTGGGTATACAAAGCCATGTGAGTGCCCACACACACACACACACACACACTTTAATGTCCGTAATACCTAGCCTTTGTATCCTCCTGCATTTCAGTTGCTATGCAAAATTTCAAAGAAATTAATTATGTGAGCCTGCTCATTTAAAAAAAAACCAAAAAAAACCCCAAACATATTTCATTTCATTTAAATAGATTTTGAGGTTTTAAAGCTATGGTTTGTTTCATTGGTATTGCTAAACTGAAACTGAACTGACTTAAACACACAGTATATGTGATGTCTGTAATAGAGAAATAAATGACTTGTGAGTTGCATTTTATCCTTCTTCTCTCCAAGTTAATCTACAAAAATGTTTTAGAAATTTATTTTAAAAATGTGAGTTTTCATTAAAACATGCAAATCCCTATTTTTCATCAAAGTCATTGTTCGTACAAGCCCAGTTTTGAAAAAATGTTTTAAAAATAATCTCAAGTAAATTTCTGAGTTTTACAAGGAAAAGTGAATTGAGTCAGAGCCCCAAGTGTCCAGTTCAGCTGACTCCACTTCTCTTCCTGAGAGCACCACCACTGAGCTCCACTCTCTGCCACCACTTTTCGGGGGTGGTAATTGTTTTCTGACATCTTTCCATATACATCTATAAGATGGCACAGTATTTTTCAGATGTGAATGACCAGGTTCTGGAAGTGGGAGAGCTCAGTATAGAATCCAACCTGAGCTAAGTGGTCCTGGTGCAACTAATCAGTTTCCAGGTCTTGAGCTAGTACAGGTGTACTCATTTCAGGGCTGACGTGCAAAATTGATGCAAATTTATTTATGCAACCCTGCGGCTGTGCATAATTATGTACTAAATGTAATTTACATACTACCAAAAGTGTCTGATGCAAACATTAAGATGGAGAATGCCAGTAAGATAAAACTACAAGAGGAGGTGAAAAAATTGCAAGATTAACAGATAGGATAACAAATACATCACTGTCATCACTTTAGTGCTATATCTTATTGCAAAGTAATGGGGGTGAAGGACTAAATATCCACCTTTTGCATAGTATAGTAAACTTCTTTGAGAGTTCCCTCTTTAAACTACAGTAAATTCTGTCTCTTCACTTTCAGTAGGCAAGTATTAGGCATCAGCATCTGGCTATGCTAGCCAATGTACAAACACATGCTAAAAATAGGCTTTCCCCATAGATAGCACTCTAAGTCACCTGTCTGTTCATGGAAAGATGATAATGTAAGAATATAAGCAATAGCATCTTTGTGGGTCACTACTTCTAGAACAGTGTTTCACCACCATGTCATGTTTATTTGGGCAAGTGTTTCCACTTTTGTAGGATAAATACCTTATTTTGCAACCAATAGCACATATATTTTGGTCTGTTTATGTTACATGTATGTACAAAGGCAAGGGGTGGAAATGAATGGGCTAAACTCTAGATTTTCTCAGAATAATCCTGAGTAAAATCCAGTGTAAAGCTTCTTTTAAAAATTCTATTTCAAAAGGCCTGATAAAGCCTTTTAGGCTCATATAATTCCCAAATATTGTATCATACTCATATTATTCCCAAATAATATGATCAGGTGGCATTGTAAAAGCAGAAATAATAATGCTGTCACTGGTATTTGCATCTGATTTTTCCCCTTCACCACACACTGAAGTATTTAAAAAGACACCTATATTGTTTTGTGTTCAAAATTTGTGAAATTATATATATGATGCTTATTAGTTGCCACAGCATTAGACCCTGTGCCAATCTCATTTTCATGGTCTTTGTTTCTCTATTCCTAAACTTAGCTTCCCCTGGAGAGCCTCTGGGAGCAAGAAATATTGGAAAGTTGCCCTGACTCTCATTCTGCCCTGACAAACGTGTTGGTATGCTTCAGAGCAGCCTAGAGGCAGCTTCGACAAATAACATCTGGCAGATTGCCTCGAAGACTTGCATTTATCCTGCTGAACTTTAGGCACACACTGACGCATCTTTGGTAGGAGCCCATCACTTTGTTTCCTCTCTAGGCAAGAAAGAAAGGCAGCCACATCCAAAATGGACATCCTTGAGGCACAAATGATTTGGTTTTCTTTATAAATTAATTTCATGAAAAATAAAAGAGAAACACAGTTATGACGTAAAAAAATGAAATAGAAATGGAAGAGCGGCTCTACCATTTGTCCTTTTGTAACTTAGCTGTTAGGAAACATAGCCATTAAGCCACTGACATCAGCATTTTTACAACAGATTGATAGGTGCCACTAGATTTTACTGCACAGTGTCAAAGAGATGTTCATAGACCAACATTTGGAAAAGTCAAAAAACCAGTTTGTCTCTGTTTCATATTTCTCCTTTTCTGGTCTGTGAAGTAGCTTTACTGAAGAGTTGCCTCACACTACTGCATGACGGTACAATTCTTAATAAATCCCACCTGACTGTAATGAATTAGGTCTGGGAATATGTGTTCCAGATTATTAACCAGCACCTTTGCAAGTAACTTACCATCCACATTTATTAAAGATATTGGGTGATAATTTGTGCAGTGTTCTGGATCTCTCTCTGGTCTAAGAATTATGGTAATTAGTGCTCTGAGAGAAGATGTCACTCGTATGTTTCTCAGGGTGCAAAGAACAGCATATCATTACACTCCTTTTAGATTTGAGATGGATAACTCCCAGACTATTCCTATTTTTTAACCTTGGCCAGCTGTGAATGGATGAAGGCTCCAAGCAGATTAGAAGACCTGTGCTCCATCTCCAGCTTTGCCAGCACCAGACACTGCACCGCTTGCTTTCACCTGGCCCCTCAATTTCAGTTGCAAATGAGAATAAAGATCTGTTTAGGTTGGGTTTCAATTTCAGTAGAGAAACACTGGAAAGAAACACTAGGTTTCATGAGCTCATGGAATAAAAGGTGCATGGTAAGGATGTGATGATGATTCAGAGGGCTGTAAAGTGAGAGGCCACTCCAAAGGGCAGGATCACTGAGGAACTCTGCCTGAGAATGATACAAGTAACAATGCTGTTGCCCTAGAGTGACCACCCTAAAAAGTAATTTAGGATCTTTTTAGGACGAAGGAAAGGGCAGAAGATAGTAAACCACCATCTGAATTTGGAGTCATCACAGAGCAGGTCTTCAGATTCTAATAGAAAATTTGGCAAAGAAGAAAATTATTAACTCTTCCAGGAACTTAATTAGTAAATTCAATTCTTTAAATGGACTTTTGCTTCCCAAAGTCCTCAGAATTGTGCCTATAGCAATCCCAAGTAATCAGTCTTCCAGAATTACCCCCCCCCAAAAAAAAGCATAATAATAATAATAATAAAAAAA
>VWZN01009453.1:255961-271282 GCA_013396955.1 Regulus satrapa
GTTTGTGGGCTTTAAAGGGACACAAAGTGACACACATAGGGAGGTCATTAGTGGAGATTTTTGTATCACTGTTGCTATCCTGTTGATAGCATGCTTGTCTTCTACCTTCTTTGTCTGAGTCCAATTCGAACTGGAATTCAGACAGACATAATAACCACAGAGGTATTCTCATTCATTTTTTCATCTCCTTCCAAATTCCTTGCTTGCAAAAGTAATTCTTAGATCACACCTTTGACAAAAGTCTTCACTATTGCTTGTTCCTGGACTGAGATCAATCTTTCTGAGAATATTTATCCTTTTGTGTTTGTGTGTGTCTGTGTTTGTGTATTGAAGTTGAGTATTAAGATAAAAAGAAGCTTTTGGTTCCTTCTCATCAAAGAGCTGAATATTTCCTGAACCCTCTGTAACCCTTTAGGTGATGCTTTGGAGAGTCTAAAATCTTTGACCAAGCAAAGGCTAAAGATGATGGACATTAATAGCATTATATGCTGAGAAAGACCTTGATGGGGTGCAGTGTAATTACTGAAAATAGTTTTAATACAATTATGAATTGGAATTACTTTTTTCGGCAGATTTCTTTCTCCATGTGACCTATACCAGATATCAGAATTAATGTCGACAAGTGCAAAGTTTTGTTATTTTCTGGAAATATTTATAACACAGGCATATTTTATCTAAAAGCTAGTTAAAAGATTTTTTAGCAGGAAGATTACTAAAGTTGCCATTCTGAGGACATGATCATACCTCGTTATTACAAATGTAAATTAAAACTTTACCTTCCTGAATAGATGAGAAAAATATTTTGCTGAGTAGTGTTTGAGAAAATAAATGTTGGACCAGAACAGTAATGAAGAAATGGATGAATAAAATTAGAATTTTGAAAGAAAGAAAAAAAATAAAAGAGGGAGGGGAGTGTTCCCTCTAAATTTTTGAAAGACACATTCTCCTGATGTAAGGAAATTAATCATCAGAGAGTAAACCTGACATTATTCCTGTACTGAATCTGAGGAATGAAGCAGGATTCATTCAGGGCTGCTTTTTCTTTGAAGATGGCAAAAATTAGCTGATTTATGTGGGAAATTTTAAGAGATTTTTGTTCTCCTAAGATTTCACAGATTTCCTTGTTTCAGGATAAAACTTGAGGGTTTTTTGCTTTTTCCTTGGTTTTCTTTTCTTTTTCCATTAAGTGGCATTATAAATCAAAACTTCTAGAAGATATTTAAAAAATTCAGAAATCTGTCAGTTCCTCATTATTATCAATGTAACCTTTTTGCTGGTTATTTCAGCGTATTACCCCATTTTATATCTCTATTTTTTGAAACCAAAAAGGAAAATAAAGAGAGCCCTATTTGAACTTTACCCTGTGATGCAATATTTCTTTGTTTGTACTCCAGAATTTTATAGACCCTCTGTGCTATTGTGCTTTATTGAAAACTCATGCTTTATTTGCTGTTCATTATTATCTTTTCAACATTTCTGCTTCTTAAGATTCCTCATCCCCTGAAACATTTGTTTCAAATGATTTACTTTCTGCAAAGGTATGCACTTGCATATATGGATTTTGGAAGGTAACCGGCATAGTACTATTATATATTAATATTTGTAATTCTCTTGGTCTCATGAGCTGTGCGTTATCCAGGAGAGATGCTTGCAAAGTGTTCTGGTTGAAAGTCTGTACATCTCAAATATCTGGCATGCATAGATTAGGAAAACAGGCTTAAAGACAGGAGAAGGTGGGTTTGAACTTTCATTTACTTGTGAAACAGTAAACATTAATAAATGGATGAGGAAGACAATCTGTTCTAGACATATATGATACTCTGTTAATCTTAAAACACAATGCTGCTGTATTTTTAATGCACTTGCAAAGTTTCATCTGCAAATTTCATTAATATACTCCCGTAGATCCAGGATGGCTTCTCCTCTGGAGTCTCTACTTTCTGAATCATAAAGTTGTCTTCACTATAATTTAAGAACCTCTGCAATGATGCATGTTCAGCTGTATTTGTTACTCAGCAGATGCCTGAGTAGTTAAATTCCTTCATGAGCCTTTATCAGTACTTCTATTCTGGGATTCCCAACTGGTTCAAGATGTATCCCTGCTAGCCAGCAGCATTGCTCAGAGATCAATACGTACAGCTTGGGTCAGGCTGGTTCAGTGTGAAGCTGGAGTGGCTGGTTGTCCTGACCACCACCAGCCTTGCTGCTCAACTTGACTCTGTAGGTTCTGGAGTCAACAGCTAGTTGGTTCCTGCTTGCAAAGGACCAAGTTATAGGGGCAGCTGGGGACAGGTCCCACATTCATAAATCTTGAGACCATCTGCTGCAGTAACTGTCACTGCTTTTCCTGTGGGGCTGCTGCCTGAGCTTGCTGCTTGCACATAAATTTCAACAACACCTGCTGCTCTCACTATTCATTCATATATCTACAACAGAAGCTCAAAACCAGGCGCAGCTCACACTTCATTTAAACAGCCCCCTCCACAACATAACACACTGATTCTGAAGCTGCCCCTCTGTGGTGTTTCTTTCAATAAAACAGGTGTGATAATGAGTTAACAATGCTGAGGCTGGACATCTTTTCAGGCCTACCCCAGGTTCTTCAGCCAATCCAGCTACTCTTCCCACTCCCCAAGTCATCTGCCTGTCTTGGAGAACCACTTGTTCCTGCCTTGGCCACTGGTTCCAAGGACTCATCAGGATGCATTTAAGCTTCTGCCAGAAGGATCACACCCAACAGCACTGTGGGCAAGTTTTAGGTAAATGGTACCAGCCTGCTCTACTCCCCTAGGCTACTTCTTTTCACTACTTACTAAGGAGCTTTCCCTAGAGCTCTTTAAAGAAAAAGATAATAATCTGATATGCAACTAGAAGTTCTTAATCTCTACCACTATGATTTAGAATAGATAATAATGAATATTCAGCCTCCTGCTGGGTATTTGTGAAAACGCTCTCAAACCCTCAGAGTTTAAACCAAGGCATTTACATGATGCCATTCTGCCATCTAGAAGTATTTGTCATTCATAGACCAGAAAAAATCCCAGACATTTTTTAGTTTTCTGGGCAATCAGAAATGAATGAACATAGAAAAAAAAATGGCTTATTTTGACTAATGAAAAGCAATAGTCCTCCTTCTGTATTGGTCATGTAAGTATTAAATTTACAGGTGTCAGAATTGCTTTGCAAAATGTTATTATTAAAATGAGGATTATATTTCCACCTCCCACCAAAAGCATAGATAACCTCTGCTGTAATTTCAATTCATCCTGTTCTGCACTGTACTAACTGGGAAAGTTGCTCCTCTGGCACAGGAAGTTTGGACTGTATTATAAGCAGTTTTCACTTTATCTGTAGCCAAAGTGTTTTCTTCTCCTTATGAAAATGGGCAAGAAAGGAAGGAGATGATATAGTATCATTTGAATACCATCTTGGGGTGTTTTTCTCCTCTGTTATTTTTCTTCTCATTCACTTAGATTATGCTGATAAAAGGCAGAATGGGTTCAGGACATTACTTGCCATTTTAAAAGAAAATAAAGTGCACCCAAAAACCAGTTCTTCTTCCTTTTTAACAACTCAACTGATCTTCTTTTTCTACACCCCTCACCAAGAATCTGCCTTCTTATGGCTAGCTAGCAAACATAAAGTAAAACACCTGTTTACCAGACACAGAGCTATGTGTCTGCCATTGCCAATCCATCTGTGGAACATAAACATAACTTTCACCAGCTGCTTCTTTTAGCATGAGCTGGTAATGGAAGCCATTATAGAGCATATCAACAACATACTTTCCTAATAATCATGGGCCAGAGCATCACAGGGTGTAAATTGGCAGAGCCTCACAGAAGGTGATACTGATTTACACTATCAGAGGATCTCCCCCCATTGTGTTTGTTTTCTTCACACTCTCCTCCTTTTAGCACTCTTATTTTCCTAGTTTCCAGTTTGTTTCTGGGGTTTTTTTTCCATTATATTTTACTAATGAGGCAACATTTGTGAAACAATTCCTGGGCCAGGCTCAAAGAGTAATGGATAATTACCTTGGTACATACAGCCTCAGTATTAATGACTCTAAGAAAACCTCTGAAGATTCAGAGGTGTTACACTGCAAAGATTCCAACTGGATTTAGGCCAAATGCCCCATTCGTATAAACATGCTCAACTCTATTGACTTCAGGAGAATTATACCTGCTTTTGTTTGTGCAAATGTGCTGAAGGTGATTCACAAAATCATGCCCAACCATGTCCACTCTCTTTAGATTTAAATTGAGCTTGAAATTTCACAGTGCAAACAGCAGATTCCTCTTTTTGTTTCACATGAAGGCTCGTGTGTTACAACTATAATTAAATTGCTGATAGATCCCCTTATCTCTCAGGCTATTCCAGGATGCAGTAATGAGGCTCTGCTCTTGACAAACATCATCATACCTCTTTCCTTATGTCACATCATTTAGGCAGGTCAGGATCTTGATGGTGACCCAAGACAACATTCATCCTTTGACTAGGCTGTTCATTTTCCTTTCAGTGAGAAGGGCAGAAAGGCCTCAGGACTTTTTGACTTTTAATTTTCCAGTTAGAAAACGACCTGAAACTCAAAAATAAAACTCCATTATTATGTGAAGCTCTAAAATGGAAAAACTTATACATCTTTAGAAATGTCAAATATGGGGGACACCCATCCTGTTGAGTTCAACCTAGAAATGGTAGCAGACTGAGACTTATCCATCAGAATTCACTTTTCTCTTGGTAATTTTGTAACATACACTGAGTAGTGCTTTCCAGGACTCCTACAACTGCAAAAATCAGTGCTCACCTCTAATATATTCCAACTTAAAGTGTACAACCTTATTTAAAATGCACTTAGAGCATATATTTTCATGTATCCTTATGTCTAAATGCATGATAACCAGGCTGAAAATCAAATTAGCTACGTTAAGGTGAATATTACAATGTAACTACTACCTGCTGTGCCATGAATGAATCTTGTAAACACAATCAAATACCTTTCTTTCTCTCTCTCATACACAGAGACACATGCTTGCCCTTGCACAAGAAAAGAGATTCTTCACCTTCTGCCATCATATTGTCACAGCAGCTCATGTTTATTATGAATGACATCTTCAGCTACAACCCGGCATGAGCTCTGGTATGCTGGAGTTGAACATCCGACCAAGAAAATCAGCAGTGACATTAAAGTTGTTTCATGAATAATGAAAAAATAAATATCACATTTACTGTAGATACACAAAATGCTTTGTTTAACTAAAAGTGTTTGCAGAGAAATTCCAGGTCTCTGAGGGTAGATACTGTTTTATTAACTGTGGATAGAGAATTTATTTAGATGGAGCTGCTTTCATTATATTTGTAATTTTCCTAAATATACAAATGAGAGAGCATGAGTACTATTAGCAGGATACAGATTTCTCTTAAGAACACACCAAACTCTTAGAAAATCACAAAACAACAAATCCTCGGTGCTGTGAGTCTTTCAGACACTTATATTCTATATAAGGAGGTTTACATGTGTCTCCCAAGTCCAAATTTGTGTAAGAACAGTTTTAATCATTTATAGGGGCAAAAAGGTTTCAGAGACAGTAATGCAATTACATAAGTACATAATGTAAAAGATAATTCAATTTTCTCAATGCCGTACAAGGCGTTATTCCTTATCCAAACTTATTCCTGGACTCCAGAAAAAGACACTCAAAACATGACTGCGCCATGTCCGGAGTTTGGCTGGATGAACCCATGTGCACTCCTGCCAGCCCTCAAAAAGTTCATAATCACAAAATTCACGGAGAAGAAACAAGCCTACTTTGAATTATGGGGTTATGGTGACCAGAGTTTTATATAAACATTGTTTGCAGTGGAAATGCTATATTTTGTCCTATTAAGGATTGACCAAAAGCACTTTTCATACAGCAGTAATGTGTCAGACAAAAGGGAAAACTTTCAATGATTTTAGGTGTTGTGCTAGGCTGAAACTTGTGATCCTAAAATGTAACAGCTGTTAATGAAACACAAATATACTTGGCTCCAGAAGTGGAAAAGAGTCTCACTAACAAGCCTTTAAATTTAAAAAAAAAANATATTCATAGCGAGAACCCTGAGAAATGTTCCCAAGTGCCAAAAAGTATGAAAAATAATACCAAACACATTGTCAATATCCTTCTAACTCTTAGTTATGAACTTATCAGCATGGAAATACTTATTCTCAGTAGAATTTTCTGAATGGCAATATGGTAATCATAAATAATCAACTTTGTAATTAGTGTAGCTTTAGTCACAGGCTTAAAATTTGTGATTTAAAAGACCCATCTTCTCTTTCAAGGAGGGTGAATAGATTAGTTTTTTACCTTTCACTGAGGTGAAAGGCACAAAACTGGTCTTTTCCATAAGCCTAGGTCATTAATTCTTTATATAGAGTAATATATTTTATTACTTCTTTCTTGTGAATTCAAGTTGCCTGTATTTCCTATTCATAGAGAAGTACTCATTTCCTGTTTAAAAACACACATGTATTTACTCTTATTCATTTAACGACATTCTAAATGGCAGTAACAAAAAACATTAAACAGAAATAATCCATCTAATTAGTGCCTGTACACAAAGCCTCTACTCATTCTTATTCTTTATCTTTAAGCAAGACAGAAAACTAAGAACATTTTATTTTTCTTTTTGCCATGTGCCAATGCTTGAAAAAAAACCACATTAGGAGATTACTCTAAGGTATGTTAGCTCCTTAAACTCCCACTGCTGTCAGGTGGGCTTAGGCAGGTGGTTCAGAGCTTCTTCTTACTAGCTGCAAGGATGAATCATGATCTGAGAGAGGGCCAACATTTAGACTTGACATGTGGGAAGAGGTATATCCCCTGACATACTGGCAAAAGAATTAAAAATAAGCAAATGTATGGACAAGTAAACCCCATGCACTAATGAGGAATGTGTCAGTCAATTGCAATGCAAGCTGTATTTCTATTATACAAGAAAGGTAAAAGTATTCTAGTAGGTCACTTACATCAACCAGATGGAATTCAAAATGTTCAGAAAATTAAAAATCCATTTATTCCTCCAAAGTTGCATTCCATCTGTTTTCAGACATTTATGGAATCTTTTTGCATACAGGATATGGCAACCACTGGTGCCTTGGAAATATTTCTCCTTCGTGCAGCTCACAGAAAGACAGCCTGGATATAGACCGCACTGAAGAAAGCCCTTTTATTCAGGTGCTCTAGTTTATCTTCAAAATCTAGAAAACTATACTTTTGTTTTAAACAAAGGAATAATAAAATTTAGTGTATTATTATCTGCAAAGTGCAATGGAAGCTTTTAATATTAAAATAAAGAACTTAAACAAAACTAAATCAGGCTATTCCTTGGTCTTTCCACCTTGAAAATTTTAACTTTCCTGCCAGTCTGTTTTTCATTTTCAGCTTGTGGAGACAATAAGAATCATTCAGATGCTATGAAGGAATGCAGCCTGGCATGTAGTGATCTCCACCCTGAAGATAAAAGTGACAAAATTACCTCAGGGGTTATGAGTTCTAGCCTTCATCAATCATTTTTCAAGAAATATTTTATTTCATTCAGCTACATGTTGTGCCTAGATATAACTTGGGTATGGTCACCTTCCTCCTCTCCTTTTTCTCAGCATCTTTAGCTTCATCAGATAGAAGGGCATCATCTGGCATGCAGGCCAGGCCAAATTTTCTGTATAAGACACAAACATCCACATGACTTGTTTCCATAGGCCGTCTCTTCTTTCCAGTCAGTAGCTCATACAATAGCCAACTACCAACAAGCTTTACCACACTCGGTGCAGAGAGTGTTTAATCCCCTGGTGAATCTTGCCCACAAGTACAGGGCTATATCCACTGTCAGGAAGTTATGTTCCCATTTCTCTCCTGATTATCCACACCTCATGTTAAATCACCCCCAACTTTTGTGTTGGAGTTGACTGCATCCCTTTGAGGTTAAAGACATTCAGCAGGTAACTCTGCCCCAGGACTGTTTCTTATAGGGCAGAACCATGCCAGATTTTGTGACCTTAAAGAGTCCTCCCATGCTACATCAACAGACCCTTGCACCATAAACATCCTTCATGACCAAATCCCAGATTACTTCAGACTGTGTGAACAGGGGCAGGAACATTATCTTACATTATCCACATCTGCATTTTGTTCACCTCCCCAAATCATCACTGGCAGGTGACTTTCACATGGAAAGACAAAGCACTCAAAAATCCCAAGGCAGCACATCAAAGAGCAGAGAACTGGTTTTTAAGCATATAACTGCATTAAAGAAAAAAAAAATTAAAAAAAAAAAGCTGAAAAAGTGTATCATAAATGGTTGATTATTTTTTTCAGTCTTTGCATTTGTTTTTCATGTCACATCATGTCTCCACGTTTTCTTCTACAACCCAAAGGAAGAGAAAGAAAAGTTAATATTCATACTTAGTCTCATCTTGTCTAAATCTGACACTTAAAAACCTACCAAAACAACCCAAAACAATCACACTAATTCAGTGAGAGGACAGCAAGACTCTGACTTAAAACTGCTATGAGTGACATCAAGTTCGAATATAACACGCCTGTATTTCACATCACATTTGAAATCCACCAGGTTTGACTTTGGGGTTGAGAACCTAATACTAAAAGACCATGTTCAACCTGCAGCAGAAGTGGAGACTAGTTTTCCCAGTTTTTTTTGGACAAATATTCTCTTTCACTCACTGGAAAAGATGACACTGAACTAGTGTGCTGCCCAAAAGGACAAAACACAAGTGGTAAAACAGTAGAACTGGAGAAAACCTAACTGATGCACAAAGGGCCACGAGGATCATCCCGAGAGTGCACCCACCCACAAGGCAGGAACACATCTCCCAGGAGTGAACTTCTGTCCATTCAAAAATAAACTCCTCCCTCTCAAGGCTTCAAGCTTATTAAAGATTTCCTTTCATTACACAGAGGAACTTGGACCCACACCTCCTTATCAGCTAAAGTGCTTGCCCTGCTTTTCTTTAGTTTCACCCATCCCCTGCTAAGTTTAGAGGAAAAGGCAACAGTTGTGTCTACTGACAGAGGAAGGTTGGCAGCTGCAGAACAGAGATGCCACATTTCAGTATGTAATTTTCTTTCCTCGGTGTCTCTCTCTAACTTTCCTCTTTAAGAGGCACTTAAAAATCCATGTGTCTGACTCAATTATTGTTATTGTAGCTATGGAACAGAATGTGATGCTGATGAGGGCCTACCTGTCTGGTTATCTTCCTTTTCTGGATGCTTTCTTTGATTCATTGTTGCTTGTGACACATGTATTGTCTAAACTGTGTTCAAGAACAAGACTAATACATTCAATTGAAGAAGGTGCAAAAATCAGAAAAAGGTGTTTCAGTTGCAAGCATAAATTTAGATGCTAACTTTAAGTGTTCTCTTTCTGAGAACCATCTTAAATAGAGAGCATGGTTTCACTGAAAATTAAGTATAACATTTGCAGTAAAATTGAGAAAAAATTAATTTTGCTTCCTATGATTAGGAGAGTACCGACATTGCAGAAATGCTTTGTCTTTATGAACTCATCTGCAGATTCTCCATTCACTCAGTACATTATCAAATTGTATCTGAAGCACTATGAATTCATCCCCCAGAGGGCAAGAACCCAAATTTAAAGTCATCATCATTCTGTGTATTTTCTGCTCAGTTGAAAGTTTTATGATACAGGCTGAATGTCTTTTCAGGACAATCCTAAAAATAAGCTAATGCAATGGGGACAGAATTTATTGGATACATACACTCACCTTCAGTTGAAGTTCTCCCTAGGTCAGTTCTCATGTGATTGGCAAGGGATCATGACAGCTTGTATCTTCCTATGAGAAACCTGTGTAGACACTGGTAATTAGAACTGCCACTCAGTCCTCCCTGACAACAGCTACTGCAGTGGCTCTGGGCCTCTGAACTAGTGACTGCCTCTGGAAAATCCTGTTTCCCAGTGTTTTCTCCTCCGTAGGCACATACCTAATTGCATGTAAACATTCTGTAATTTATTACATGACAGAAAACCACTGGTACCTTCAAGCTGAAAATACAGCGGTTGATAAATACTGAAAAACAACGATTCTAAAATGTCACTTACAATATTATTTCCAACTGCCTTCTCTGACTGGTTGCTGAACTAAGGATACTTTATAGGTAATGGAAAATTTGAAAAAGGTCTCAGTCTGTCTTTTAAGGAGCCTAATTCTTAGTCAAAGTTATGAGTGTTGAAGCTTATAAGTTAGCACAACTTTGGAAAAAAAGTTATCCATTTCAAATTAAAAATACCAGTGCATTTTCCACTACTATTCTATCTCAATCAGAACAAGAATAAAAAGGCTCAATTACCTATTAGTATATTTTTACCTGTAATGAGTTAACTCAAAAACTGTTAATAACTGCAACTAACAAACAAAGAAAAGAAAATGAAAAAACCCCAGCAACTCAACAGTTCACAGCTGTATTTGGAAGAGACTGTTCATAAGGGAAGATGTTTGGAAATATTTGCAAATTAAAATGGAGCTGAAAAACTTCCTTAAACTAGGAATCTACTGAATTAAAGCTGGATCTATTCTTGGGAGTGCTGCAATTCAGAAGTATGATTTCAGATACAGCTTCCTAGTCTGTGAAATGGGGCTGACAATAGAGCTGCTTCCATGCACAGTGTCCAGTTATTTAGATCTCATCATGTTAAATAACATCTTTTTCTCCCACAGTGAGGGAAAATACCCAAAGTGAGGAATTGCTGAGATTCAGATTTGTAAAGGCAGTGAAATCTCATCTCCAGACCATGGAAATCAGCAGAAGTTAACTTCAAAGCACTGTTGATTTTGGTAGTTTTGGGATCAAGGAGAACAAACTTACTGCACAAAGACAAGTCTGTTTTCCAGAGCAATGTTTCTTGAAAGGAGCAGTCTGTCAAACAGCAGCAGACTCTACCTGAGGGGCAGACCCATGCTGAAGGCTCTACATAGTTCTAGAGTGTTCAAGATCATCTCAGGGAAGGAGTTCTCCCTCTGTCTCCTCACAGCTTCTTCAAAGCACCAAGGAGGATGTTTTGGCTTGCCCCAATGGTTAAGTAGAAAGCATTTGGCACCAGACCATGGGTGCAGATCCCCAAGGAAAAAAGGAAGCCAGCCTGTGTGGGAAGGGTAAACCACAGGGACCTGCTTCTATTTCCAGCCTGCAACCTATGGGAATTTCAGATGTGCAGAATCACATCTAGAACACTGAGTTGACCAGAATTGGAAGGCATTGCAACCACTGCAATGTTAAGTTTATTTTCCCAGTCACAGTCCAGCCCAAGAAGAGCATGGCACAGTGTATTAAGCATCTTGATTAAGTTTTATGCAACCACTCTTTAAAAACCAACCCAGAAATGGCAGCACTGTATTTTTAGACAGATAATTACATGGGTACCTCCATATATGTACTTCAAAATTAATCCAGTAGTGTAGTCATGCTACATGCAGGTCAGAAATTACTGTGTGAATAGCACCATTTCCTTTTTAGACCTTGATTATAGCACAGTATTTGGATAAATGTTTGGCACAGTGCACAGGAAAGTAAGTGTGGACCTCTAGCCTTGTTCACAGACTCTTCCCTTTAAAGTGTCTGCCCAGCACTGACACAACATAATATTCACTTCTATCATTGTTAAAATATCTGTTCCCTGCATTTAAAAGTCCCACTTAAGTCAACTCCATTGACTATTGACTGCACATTGTTTACAGAGGATGCAAACCCAGTGTGTTGGTAGTGCCAAGCTTACCCAAGATAACACACCAGTATTTTCTCAGAGGTGGCATGGGAGAGGAGTTATGATGTAAGTAACAAAATATGCACTGGTAATCTGGGGAAAAATGCATTTTAGAAATGCAATATAAAGCAATCTTCAATCCAAGGCAACACAGGTGGAAGATGAAATCTAAAGGAAATCACATTTTAAGCACTGAAGTACAGTTACAAGAGGTAAGTAATTAGAACTGTGCTCTTTTAGACAGCATGCAGTATCATTGTTCTTAAAAGCTCACAGTGTCTATAGTATTTCAGTTTTGAAANTTTTTTTTTTATGTAACTGGACAATAGACAATGAAAGTCCTCTTTTAGAGAAATTTGTGAACTGTTCCTTCTCAGAGCTGTACCTGCCTGCCATTCCTTCCAGTGACCACTTCATCAAGCTGTAGCCTTTCCTGATCCCTGTCAATGTGGTAAAGAAATAAGTGCGAACCCAAGACAGTAGCCAATCCCTAATTACATTTGAGCACATTTCAGTTCAGGTTTGAGTCTAGAAATTTTACTGACTTTGAGGAGTACCTAATTTCTACTGGTGCAGTTGTGAACATCAGCATCTCTTCTAGCAGTAGAAGGTCAAAACCATTCTGAAGGTCTACAAGGCCCAAGGGACAATTCAGCAGGTACCCTGGGAATGTTCTTAGTTTACATTACATAGAAAGACAGCTAGAAAATAATTCTTTGCTAAACCTGACTAAAAAAAAGTGTGCAACATCATTAATGGATTCTATTTCCTCTCACTGAAAAGTAATTTAATAAATCATCCTTTGCCATAGTGCCACTAATTGCAATGGATTCTGAAAAAAAATCCCCAATAATTTTTTTTTTTAGAAAAGTCACACATCCTGAAGGTACACTGCTGGCAAGCCCTCAAGTGTTTATATTACAAGCCAAGCAATTTATATAATCCCCAAATTCATTACGTTCAGCTAGATTCTCAGGAAAGGTTCTCTCTTCCATTGGTTTCCAAGAATAAACCAACATAGGGCATCCTATTTTTCACAATTGATAGGTTTCATGTGGCTAGGACTAAACTACAGTAGCAAGATTTTAACAACTGCGGAAAAGACTATAAAACTTTCTGCCCCTTATTAACTACTGTGTGACTATTAGGTTTATGGGCAATGTTAACTTTGCAGCATAGGAATAAAAACACTGTAAATGGTCTCCAAAATGTTGGAAGAAATTTTCCCCAGGAGAGGCAGGCAGCTCTTCCAATCCCAGTAAGGTATGGAACGGGTCACGTGGCACACGTGTAAAACTAGATTAGACTCACCGTTGCTAAGTAATTAAACCTAATTGTAAACCTGGGCAAGTGCTGAATTTAAAACTGAGCTCCCTTTTCAGAGCTCCAAAACCTCTGTTGAAAATCCATGGAAAATGAAAACTGCCTCTTTAAAATAAATCAGCTTGCAGCTTCCCAGAACAGAGCCCCTGGGCAAGTGGTTCAAAATATGATTTTTATAAACAAATCTGACATAGCAAACTTAATGCAAAACCCTATGCATATAACACCACTTACGTGTGCAACTCATTTAAATTATAGCTGTAGAGAAAAGGAAATAAAACTGGCATATTAACCTTTGGCACAACAGTACTCGCATACTAGCAATGTTCAGCAGCAGGTGATATTATTGTGACTCCCACTAGTATTGTCATAGTGAAGAGTCTGTCAGAATTCATGTTTGAAACCTCCACAGTCAGGGTTTATTAATTCAGCCATGAGCATCCATTCCAGACCTATGTTGGCATGTACAGTTTTAAGGGCGGATTTTTTTTTTTTACTCCAGCTTCCATTTCCCTATCTATCACTGTTGTATTTAAAGTCATTGAAAGCAAAAATAAAATAAAATAAAACATAACTTCATGAAATACACCTCCTCAGCATCATCATATTTAAAAAGACTGAATGTAAAAATAAAATATGTCAGAAAGTATCATTCCACAGCTTCTTGCCACAAACTCATTGGATGCTGTGCTTCCCAAATATTCTAGAGAATGGTCTGCTAATTCTTCCTCGAGAGAGAAGCCTTTCAGCAATCTGAAAGGACAAGGTAATGTACAAGAAAAATAGACTTAATAAACAAATCATAAATTAAATTTAAAAAATTTTCAGATTTTTTTTGTTTTTTGTTGAATACTCTGCATCATTGAATACAATCGAATACACTGTTCAGTACAATTCCTATAAAACTAACAAAAGCATCATGCTTTTCCAGGAGCCTTCCTGGTTAAATAATGTCTTAAAAAATGTGTTATTTTGGGCAGCTTTGGCAAAACTACTCTGGTCTTTATATAAGTTATTGGCCTGTTTATATGCTCTAAAACATTTTGGTCATAAGTTCCAGACTTAGGACTTACTCAATAGCTATCATAATGAAAGTGAAACCAGTGCAGATCTGCTGCTGAGCTGGAGAATTCAATGGTTGAAATAATTGTCCAGTTATCCACAATACTACTAAATTTGAGATAAGTTACTTTGTCAAAATATCAGGGGACTACAGCAAGACACTTTTAGATTCTATTAATTTAAGTGACATCTAGATATACTGTTTTGATCAATTCTGACCTTTCTTACTTTGTGGAAGAATCCTGAGAGCCAACTCTATTTCCCTGACTTCCTCCTACCAGCAGGCTCATGAACCAAGCTGTGATATGGGCAGGGCTGAGCAAAGGAATACATGATGTAGTTTTAGTACTGCAGGATTAAGAATGTGATTAAATCTTATTGTCTTTGAGAAATTCTTATCTTCTTTGATAAAACTGGGACAAATCAGGACTGCAGAAGCTGTTCTCCAAGCTGTACAAGTAGCTTGCACAAGACCAAAGATCAATGCACGTGAAGCAGAAGAAAAAAAAAGAAAAGGAAAAAAAAAAAAGACAGATTCCAAATACCAAAAATAAACTGCGAAGAAACTTAATCCTCAAAAGGTCAGAGGAACATCTGAAAGGTCCTGGCCATGCCTTTGTATCAGAATGTTACAACATTAGCCCTAATGACTTAATAGTTTTGCCCTTGAATTGTGTCAACAGGAACCTATCCTATTACATGTTAAATTAGTTGCTTCCAGTCTACTCTAGACTCAAGTGATGGGAAGACAGAGGGTCTTCTAGGAAAGTTAGAAAGGCAACATCTCTTTGCATAGAAATGCAAAGCTCAGTTTTGCTGAGCAGTATTTAGCATCATTTTAATTTTTGTACTTGTATTTGAGTAAAAGAGGGCTGGATAAAGCATAGGGAAGAAGTCCCTACATTTGGCATTCAGGAGCCAAAATTAAAAGGAAGGCATCTCTTTTGAGCACTGTTGTGGTGTGTCATCAAAGGTCATCGTCTGCTACAGATATCAGGGGATAATGAGATAGGGTCAGGCATAATGGTGGCAGCCTCTAGGTAACAGAGGATGCTTTCTTTTGCTACTTCCCTTCTCTCAGAGAAGTTGGTATCCTTTACAATCTTTTTTTTTTTTACATCCACACAACAACTTCCAAATCTGGCACAGCAA
>VWZN01009453.1:272095-294457 GCA_013396955.1 Regulus satrapa
TGTGTGTGTGTGTGTGTGTGTGTGTGTCATCGTGACTTTAAACAGTTCCATTATTCCCTATGGAAATACTTAATTGAAGCTAATAAGATGTGGGGTTATCAGTGGTTTTCCATGATAGATTTCATATGGTCTCTCCAAGATACTTTACCTCCTTTAGAATGTACTGACCTAAGATTGTTTTAACTGATTTGAGCAACTACCACTACTAACACTAAATATGAGTGAAACCCTGCTCACAGAGGGGCAGGAGTTTGGACATATCCCTTATAACTCAAATATCCATGCACCAAAATCTCTTCCACTTCTAATTTATAGCATATGTGACAATAGAAATACCATAGAAATCTTTGAATTAAAGACTTGCCTCTTAACAATTGCAGCATGGGTCAGAAGTCCTTTCTTTCAGCATCACAAAATTAAGAAATTAACTAATAACCAGCAGACTAGAGATATCAACAAAAATCTTCCCTCAGTTCTGATGTTTCATAAGGTAATCCTGATAAACTCATCCCCCTGACACTACAGAGGATCAGGCCTACCTTCTTCCTTCTTTAAGCAGATTAGTTGATCATGAATACATGATATAAAATTTTGGACTAGTTAAAATCTTGTGCCTTTGTTACATCTCCATTTACAAAGACAAGTCCCTGCTGGATTCGAGATGGAGGTACAGTGTCCATACAGAGAACACAATTTTTAACCATAAGCATATACTGACACATCCTAATGAGATCCAGCAAAGCCATCTTTAAGTGCAGAAACTGGTTATTTGGCATATGCAAAGTGCAGCTCCTTTATATGCATCTGCACATATCCATTTCTGATGACATCTCTAAATTTGGCTTAAGCCAATGTATCTGTGCCACTCTACATGATTAAGCCATTATGAGACTTATGGAAGAAGAAAACTTTTTCCTATATTTGTAGCAGCTGAGTTTATAAAGGAGTTTGAGTAGAGGTAATTTGTGTAAGTTTGGCAATAATTTCACACCTACATTTGAGATAATAAACTAAACTGTCTTCCTAAAATTGGCCAAAATCTAGCGCCTTGTCATTATTTTCCTTCAGGATGAGAAATTTACAGACTTTTCTGGCATATCCACCTTTTGCCTTCAGCATTTTATTTTTTTTCCTGAAAACAGACTCCCTGTGCCTGCAAATGCATCCACTGCATATGTTTCTTTTTTATGTTAGTCCTCCTTTTGGATAGACCATCTCCATTGATAAAGTCAAGTACATGTTTGCGGGCTGCAGGGTCAAGTTCAGTGTACCACCTACCAATACTTATATCAATCACAGCAAGCACAGTGCATTCATTAACCTATAACCAACCTTGGTATTTAAGTAACACTGACCAATATTACATTCAGATTAAAAAAAAATTAAAAATAAAAAAACCCAAAAGACCAAAAACCAAAACTGCATGCAAATACCATACAACAGGAAATACAAGGATACAATAAATGCCATGGGATAACACTGTATTTGAACACAGTTGAAGTCAACATAGACTGAATTTTAAGATGAAGCAGTTACTTTGCAGCAGTTTGCCAACAATCAGGATTAATACAACATTCTTTAGGCAGTGAACAAGGTGAGCAGGAACTCTGCATTTATTTTCCATCCAGGAAAGTAAAAGTTGCCTCCTGAAAGCAATTCCCATCTTAGGCATCCAAAATGTCACCTCTTGACTTTTCATGGACTATAAAAGGAAGCAAGGACAACTCAGCTCCTAAGCCAGGTGTCTTGTGTTATTAGCAAGAAAATAATCCAGGCTGAATTCTTGGGCATATTTTGGTTAGCTTTCCTGTAAGACATCCTTCTATTTTATGTGTGTTCCTAAAATGCAGAAGTGCCTAAGATTTTCAAGGTTAGCAATGCACACTGCTGTAAGTGGCACACAAACTCAGAGGCTGTGGGATTCTTTACCATTGTAAATTTTCATCCATCTCAGCATATGGATGAACTGAGCAGAGGAAAAAGCAAGCCTGATTGTAATTACATTAAGAACTTTGGCAATAAGGAAAAGTTTGTACTTGTACACAGATGGCTTTATGTTACAATGCTATAAATGTGCCAAGTTTCATGGCTTCACCACATGATACAAAGTAGGAGCTTAATCTGAAGTCTGTGCAAACCCGCTGAAAAGCTCTCCCTGGTTTCAGGGTACTGCTATCAGGTTTTTGATAAGTCCACTGAACACACCTGGATTAGGATATAGCCTTTTGTACTAAAATGCAATTATTTTTTTATCATTTTAACACAGTTGGGCTATTTTAGCTGAAGTCTTCATGCTTTGGTGACTGTTGTCTTTAAAGCATAGACAATAAAGTCTGGTTCAGGTTGATTAAAATGACTTGGGCCTCCCTCTAACATTCATCTATGCTAGAAATGAAAACTTTATAGAACTCATAGAAATTACTTGGGAAATAAAAATACAATCTTATTCTGAGTCCTGGTGTTTCTGACTCAAGTCATCTTTTCTGTGACCTTCCTAACTCTATTACTTCATGAAGGTAAGAGATTTTAACACTTACTTTAAAAGTCCTTAATTGAGAAAAATAAACGAAATTTCTCTCAACCCATTCCTTAGTGTCTCATCATAACTTATTTTCAGGTAATAAATCTTCACCCTGACAGCTCTCTGATGATGCATTAAGTTAATACATCATAATGACAATACTTGTAATATATGATGAATATATTTTCTGAAAGAGATATCCACATATACATTCCATTGTCCCAGCAAAGAAGAAGATTTGGGAAAAGGGGGAGAAGGGAAGATAGAAGATTCTTTTTATGTTGAAGGCAAAATCCCACAAGAAAATGTGGAAATAAATTGATTTTCCTTGTTAAAATAGAAAGTTTTTTTTTTAAATGCTGCAAAGCATTAACAACTTCTATCAGTAATATTACTGTTTGTTTCTCAAATACTGGTATTCAGGCTCCATTATAAAAGGGAAATCTTTTAATGTACTTGTCTCAATCATGCTAATATAGGCATAACAGCCACTAGGAAATAATCACTATGACTTTGACAGGGTTGGAAGATTGTGATAATGACAGGTGCAATATTTAAAACGGTAACCGAGGTGGTCTGCAAACAGAAATAACTGGCAGCCTTGTTGAATAATCTGGTGAGCGCTGTGGATGCTCCTAAGAGTCACCTATGACTGACACAAACCAAAATCCTGAGCATGGACAAGGTGATGACAGGGGTTTTCAGCAGGAAATAGTTAATTTTTGATATTGATATCTAGCATTCCACAATACCATTGTAACATTAGAAGTAGATCATGGACTGGTGTTTGCTGTGCTGGGCTCTGCACAAACAGAACAAAGATAATGCTGGCCTCAACCAATTTAAACTCAATTTCAAAGGCTTAGAATGTCAAATCAGCCCCTGGCTTAGCAGAACCTGCTGTCTGGGCAGAAGGTAGAAGTAACTTATCCAAAAAACTCACCTTGCATGTGTGACCGTGTGGGTTGAACAGTATGAGATTTGACAATACCAGGTTTATAGTGCCCCTCCAGGTGCTCTTGGGCTGCACACAAATAACTGCCAACAACCTCAGTGCCCCTGTTCATGACACAAAGATCACAATGTGGTCAGAAATTACCTTGAGCCTAGCAATAACACTCATTTTTCAGAAATGTGGCCTTTCCATCCACTACCAGGTTACTGGAACCTTAGCATTCAGTTTAGGTGCAGATACAAAACCAAAACAACAGTTGAATGAGCTTTTGTCTTTTTAGGAGTTCTGATACTGATGCAAAGTGAAAAACTTCACTTTTGTAAAACACTTATTCACAGGTTCTCATAGTGCCACTGAAATGGAGTCTGATTATAAATGTTCCAATCTGACAAATAGTGACTTTTATATCTGCACAGGATTAAAAAAAATTTTGTTTCTGCTTGGTTTTGCTAAAGCTCCAGTGGAGAGACAGAATCTGACACCTGAAACAATTCAGAGGCCCGAGATATTCTTTTTTTGTTGAATAATTAAAAAAAAAAAATCCTGAGAGATATTTAAGAGAATAAAAAGATGCTGTGATTAAGATACACAGGAAAGGATTAAAATATTACAACAAGAGTGAAAAAAAAAAAACAAAAAAACCATGCAATCATATATATCTTGGTGTGAAATCATCCAAACTGACAAGTCATGTTTGAATGTAGTGGAAATAATTTCAACCCCAGCATAAAGTTCTACTTAAAGAGAGGCCTTGGGCATCACTGTTTGGACTTTGCTAGAAACATTTAAGGAAAGGCACCCCAAATTCCTGATAGGGACTGTCAGGTCTCACTCTGTCTCAGAAATGCTAAAGATGGAAACAACAGTGCAAGCAATGTGACAGGAGTGTCAATATTACTCCATTGAACACATGAAAACAAACAATGACATCCAATGCATGGCAGTGCAACAGTCACATTCTCTGAGGGTGACTGCGCTATTTCTGCAAGGTGCTTATTGACCTCTGAATCTTCAACTCGCAGAAGAGATATGAGCAATAACAAAAATTGGAAGCCACTATGTGATAGCCACTGGGGTCTTGCTAGCAAGCCTGTCTCCCAAGGGTTGAATGCAAGCAAAAATTTGAAGGTTCTAATGGAAATCAGCTGATAAAATCAACCCTACTAAATCCACTGTCACTTTTCTATGATCACTTGCAAGAGCCTATTGCAACGCTATACTGCATTGCAAGCATTTGTCCTTCAGCTGTTAAAGGGAAACAAACTGCTCATTTTGTAGATGAGCCATTCTTTTGGATACTGCTGTTCTGAGTCAAGCAAACTACATCACCAAATTCCATCAATGTTAGATGTCTTGGGCATGACAGATGTCCTCTCAATTACAAAATAAAAGGAAAGTGGAAAAAAAAAATTTAAAAAAAAGTGAAAATTGAGAAGTGTCACAAATGTATTGCCTTTCATGCAGGAATAGAGTTACTTTCATGTTGATCTTTAAATCCAGTGATACGAATTTAAAAGAAATAATAGAAATCTAAACAAAGCATCTTTATTAATAAGACCAGCTGATTAAAATAATTTTATTAGAATTTTCCTGGTGATTTTTTTTCTTCTATATTAGATAAGAAGCACATATAGAAAGTCCTGTTAACTGCCATTCAATCAAAAGATCTGCATTACTGTAAAAAATTGCTCAGCTAAAGTTCACACAAAACAAGTGGAATTACCCCAAAGGAATCTCTGTGTTTCAAGACAATTTTCTTGCTGAGTTTCAAATATTAAAACTCTCCCAGTTGTTAAATAAAGAGTGATGAGAAAATGCATGCAATTTTAATTTCCACTGGGATTCTGCCTGGTGTGAGGCAATCATGTTGTTAGATATTTTTCTAAAGAGTAAAATAACGTTATAGCGTCTGTGAAGAATGTTATGAAGAACATGGTACTGAAATAAAAAACATTTTTATCCCAGATTAGCTACTTGCTCTGCTTTTTGATGAAATTGCTTGAATTAGAATTTACGCAAAGCTTTATTATCTAAGACACTTCAGCTCAACTTGGTTTAACTGATGTATCTACTAGCCTATCTATCTTGTAGTTAATGAAAGCTTGATATATAAACTAAGGAGAATCCAGGCAAGTACAATGTGTGTGTATATATATATATTAAAAAAAAAAATAAAATGACATAATGTTCACTTGTTTTCCCCCCCTCCAGCAATGTCAAAGCAACAGCATATTTTAAAATCAAAACTGGTGCTCACTGGTGCTCTCAGCAAAGTCACAGGTGAGCAGAATGACTGGGTAGTCACAACACCTGAACACCTGCCTTTGTTCTTTTGGTGTCTGGTGGAATTTCAAGTGCTCTTGAAAGATCTGTGTAGGAAGACCAAAAAATGAAGAATCAGAAAGAGGAATTTTAAAAAAACCCAATAAAAACCCCCATATTAGAGTCTTGAATATAACTATAGTTCATAAATGTCACCCATAACTAGGAAAGCATCCTGCTAGAAAAGTAATCATCTTGTCTGATTTTGTTTATTGCTTTGTTTTTTTCAGATCTGTAAACTTTTTCTAAAATATTTCAGTTTGGAGGAAAGAAATAACACTAATGAAAATATTATGTAAAAAATGGTGTCAGTTTTGTAATTGAGAATAAATACAAGAATATTGGCAAAACCAACATTAAATACTGACAGTAATGTATGTTTCAGTTCTTGCACTTTAAAAAATGTTTAAATTACAAGACAGGCAGCTTGCCTTCTTCAAATTCTTTCAGGAACCTACAAAGTCCTTTTATCACTTTCTATTACTAATGCTATTGAGTAATATAAATTAGAACAGTGATGAAACAGAAGGAATACTTATTTGTATTTCACTACACTTTCAGATAGTTTTCACAAAGGAAACTGGTCTCTACTAAATTCAGCCGCAGTTTGGGTGAAAATAAATTCTTTCCAATCCACTTATATTTGTTTTCATGGAGGTGTTTTTCTAAGGGAGACGGTCTAGATTAATATTCCAGGCTAGAGGACAAAGCTTATGTGCTTTGTGTCTTCTCTTAAATGGCAAATTTTGCATGAAATGGGTAATATCTAGGCAAGAAATCACATTTGCAGATCTTGGCCTAATGCTTGTCTGAGTGTAAGGAGTAGGTAGTAATGGTAGGAATCTTAGCATGTATTCCTTGACAGGCAGCTGCATAGCTGTGAGAGTGACAAGGAGTTTACGTATCCTGGAGATATGGGGAAGAACAAAGGGAAATAGGAAGAAGGAAGAGAAAATTAAGTGGCAAAATCAGCAGTTCTTATAGTGGAACTATACTGTCAGTACATTTTCTTTGGACAGGATTTAGAAAGAAAAATAATAGGCACATTTTTTCCAGATTTATTATGTTTGGAGATAATATATTTAAGTAGAATAGACAGAGTGGGTGATATGAGTGAGAATCTAATGACAATAATAAGTAAGAGGAATTTCAAGGCCAACCAAAGTGAAGGAGACAAACTCTCTGTCCCTTGCACTATTGACAAAGTGGTGCCCCTTTCATTTCCAGACATTTCCAAAGATAAATTGAGACAAAACAGTATAAGTGAAGAAAAACAAGGCCAAAATCGAGATCTAGGCAACAGCTCCAGCAAAAGCTGTTCCAAAATTAAGACAATAGCAGCAAATCCAAAAGCAGCAATATGGACTCTACGAGGCACTGCAACTTTCTCCTCTCTTCAGGGCTATAATCAGAGCCATCTGCAGGGTAATTGTCTTCTTGGAGGCTGACATGCAAGATCTTTATATTTACATTTACATTAATGGCTAGCCAACAATAAATAGATTTCTCAGGGACCCACACGATGGGTCTCTATCTATGAGATAGAGAGCACATCAAGCCATCCCTACAGCCAGTAACCTTGGGAGTTTCCACGTGGGTTGCTGCAGGGCTGGCCTGTGGTGTGGTGGCCCTATGCTCCAGCTCTCAGGTTTCTCCAAAAGCAATGCCAGCCCAAAGGTAACAGCTTTCATAAGTGACACAGGAATTTATCTAGGGCTACCAGAAAGCCTGTATCTGTTGCAATAACAGAGCTCAGACCTGTGCGGGGTCATCACCACACACCAGGGAACCCATTTTCCCACAAAGCTGCTACAGCCTGGGCTATAGCTGGCTAAATAAGTAGCAAGGGAGACCTGAATCAGACTAATTTTTCCTAAGTGGCTGACAAGAGGGTTGCAAAGATGCAGGGTCAGAAGGTTTCTCTCTTCATTGAGTTTCAGAAACTCAATGCCACTTGAATGGGTTCTTGTATTAACTTTACTCTATCTGAAGCCTCCCAAACAACATTCTTAAAAAATGTATAGAAGGGTTTTACATATGGAAGGTCATCAGCAGGTCACTTAAAAAAAATTTGATAAGATCATTTGGAACAGGACAGTATTTACTTTACAACATGGCAGCTGTCAGAATGTTAAACCATAGAAAAAAAGGTTGAAATTAGAAATAAAAAAACAAATTTAAATGTCTTTGATGACTTCTATGTAATTAGGGGGGTTTCAGAGTTCATGCTGATGTGAAAAAGAAGGAAAGAAAAGCTAATGTCTGAAATTGGTAATAGGACTAGGAAAAAGTCTGGTCCATTCCCCTTTAATCCATAGAATATTTCTGTAAACAATGGGCATGTTTAAACTCAAGTCTCAAACACAGAGAATGGGTGATTAATACTGTGCCCCTGTCCTGCCTCATGAGTTTGTAAGTTCTCTCATTGTTTGTTCCAGTTATAGCATAGCTGAAACAGGTCTTCTTTGGGACCCCACTACTTTATGATGCAATTAATGCACATAACCCTATGCCATCTATAGTTCTCTAGCCCTAGCCTGTCATGTGTGCCAGGATGAGGATGCTTTGGGACCTGCAGTGTTGTACTGGCAGCAGACCTCTGTCTCTGCATCTTTTGCATCTACCTGCTCTTCTCTGTTATAACCCCTCTAAATCTCCTGGGTTCTGGAGCTGATAACATGCAAAAACATCATTTTATGGGAGGCCAGAGTAAAACAGGGATGACCAGGTAACTACTCACATGTATCCAGTGGCCCAATTGGCTCCTACTTTACTTACAAAAGAAGGTTAAGTGGAAAGAATTATAAACTCCCACTGATATAAACTGGGCCAGCATTTCTCACTCAAATGTGACATTATTTGTCAGTGCATGGAGGTTTTTGCTCAGTCTTTCTGCCTCACCTCACCTATCCCAAGTAATTTCTGTGTCTCCACTGATGAGATTTTAAATCATCACTGTTTCGGTCACCAGATAAATTGCTTTTTTGTCCCAGAAGGATTTAATTCTGGGTGTTTACTTCTTTACTATATGTACCCCCACAAACTAACATCTTCTTTACATTTAGTCGGCAGTAGAGGGGCATGAAAAATCAAAGCCCTCCTCTGCTAAAACTGCAAGATGAAACACAAGAAAACTCTTAACTTCAGGCAGTATTGTAGAGAGAAAATAGGAAGTGGAACAACTTTTAAAAATGCACACTTTTCTAATACACTAAAGCCTTTGCTTTTGCCAAGACTTCACTTTTAAGAAAAAACAGCTGTGGATTTGATTTCTATATTTCTCAGCCATTCGTCAATAGAGGATTCAATTTTAAAGCACAAGACCTATAACATACAATCATTTCTTGTCTGCATATAAGAGAGCACAGATAGATAACATACTTAGTGAAAGCTTTATCACCAAGGAAACACATTTCTAAGCATTGAATCTAGCACCTTAACATTTACAACTCACTTAAAAAAAAAAAAAAAAAAAAAAAAAAAAAGCAGTTGTAAATAAGCCCATACTCATAACTCAAATTACATGGTAACTATCCCTCATGCCTATTTTAAGAATTACTCATTGCCCTAGAGTGGCAATGGGCAAAGCCAATTTGAGAAAGTTCAGAGTTTCTGGAGATTTGGACTCTGATCTACCACAAGTTAATTGTTGCAGTGAGAGAATAATTTTTTGGGCAATTATGTCCAACCAATCCATAAGTAGCCCCTCACAGAATAGGTTTTATCTAGTGCCACTTGCTATTTCCTAAAGGTCATGGAGTCTCTTTTTCTCACCTCTAACAGCTCACCTTTCCTGCGTGTACTATGGGGAAGCATAATTCCAGTAGAGTGGAAATTCAGTCAGCAAATGAGGCATCGATATAAATATTCATGGGGGAAAAAATTTTGAAAAAAATGTTGAGAAAAGAGGCTAGGTAAATCATGGCATCCTCAGGAGACCACTAAGATATGCACTGTTAATTTAACCAGATTTGCTTAAAATTTTGTGTGTAATTTAAGATGTGTTTTCATACTTATTGAATCATCACCTTCTTGCTGCAATTAGGGCACCTCTGGAGCACTGGACACTTGACCTAGAGTATGGAGCAGTTGCCCAGATGCCATGTGGTACCCATTTGTCATATCCTGGATTTATAATCTGGCAATTAGCAAGGAAAATAATTCTGGATTGTTCAGGGAAATGTTTCTACCCCAGTAAATATACAACAATTGTCCAGTCTTTTACAAAGTTATTTTGACTTCTTATCTAGGATTCTTTACCCACTTTTCAAACCCTTGAATTCCAGATCAAGAACCAGATATAAAAGCAAGCCATGGGAGAAGCACATGAACTCACAGGAACTGTCTGCACAGATGCAGATCTGTTCCTGCACTGCACTCTGTTCCTTGCATGTACAAAGTTAAGTTTCATTTATAAGCACTAGAAGATAAACATTATCTTAGGATAGAGTCCCAGTAGAGTTCAACACAACTTAATATGATAAAGATTCAGCTTCAAGGAAAAGAAAAATTTGGAAAAACTGGGAAAGTGTTCAATTATGGCTTGCTTGGCTTGTGGCTGTTGTCACTGATAACCCTTACTGACCTTGGAAGAGCATGAAGCCTGATGCCATGTGCCTTTGGAAAGCCAGCTCTTAAAACGTGATATACTGACAATATTTGACACCTTGCAGTTAATCCTACAAAGACACACATTCATAGAGACATTTGTACAATAGGAAATCTTCTGAACTCAATTCATGTCTGATTCCTGTCTGGTTCCATAAGCCTAAATAGACATGAATAAATTGAGCCATTTACCAACTTAGGATGTAAATCACTAGGAGTCATAAAATCTAGTGTCCAAAAGAGTCTGAATACCAATCTCCAGCACCAAAATTGGGTGATTCTGTAAAGAATAATATAAAAAGGATTACTTCAAAGCCACCGACCATGAAGAAAAAGAACATTGACTATTGGGTAATGACGCAATCTTGAACTTTCACACCACATCTCAGGAAATATTACTGCACTATAATTGAGTTAATCAGTTTTCATGAGCATGTCCATGTTTTCTTCTCCATTTCTCAAAGATTTTCAATGGTATGATGCACAGGACACTACTATCTACTGGGACATTTTCTCTGTTAATCTGAAGCAAGTTAATCTCAATTTTTATTTTACCATTGTTTGTAGATTTGTAGCTTTCAGGTTCTCTTTAATGAGGCTAGAGGAATACAATATATGTACCTTTTATAAAGGCAAAATGACAAAATGAGAGGCAATGTTAAGGCTTCCTCCATTTTTTTAAAGTTTTTCACTTTTCTAAAGAAAACCTTTTATTCAACCCTGATGCCATAAAAAAGGTGATGTCATAATTTATGATACTAAACTTGTTACTAAAATGTCATTACACAAGTGATATTTTAATTGATGATGCTAAACTGGTTAGCAGGAAAGTGTCAAGTGTCACTTTCATGACATAAACTGCCAGTTATGATTATATAATATCAATTATTCTTTGGAGAATCGCATTAGATCAATTACATCTGAACCAATGTAGTTGGGGCAGGTTCATATATTTTTAAATGCTGTTCATCCAGTTCTCATTATTAGGAGTAAAATATACTTAGGATGTAGTTCAGTTTTTTATAATTCTCTCCCTGAAACATAATACATGCCTTTCTGATTTGCCCTTTCAGATTCCATCAAATGAATGGTGAACTAAAACAAAAGCAGTTATACAAATTTTATAGCCTTAAGAGCTTGCCTAGTTCTGCAAACATACAAAACCCAAAATCTGTGATTAAGGTAAGCAAAAATAAAACCCCATAATTTTAATAGTACACTAAATATAGAGCAATAGGATTTGCTGACAGAATGTTGGTTACTAAGAGCCCTGCTTTGACACTGGACCTCCTAAAGCTTTAGTGTCCAGCTGCTCTCCAAATTCCTCTAAATCTTACTTAGGTACAGAACCAAGAGAATATATTAATATCTGAAATGCATGTAGCCAGAGCTCAAAAAACTTAAGGGTCTTTTAGGGATAGTTGCAAGTGAAAGCAGTGAGTTTAGTTCATGTGTAGTTTCTGGGTCCAACAGGAGTAGACTGAGGCACTGCTGATGCTGATCTGATTGAGCGAGTTTACAACATTTCCATATGTTAAAGCTGCACTCTGCTCCTTGCTGTCAGTGACACATCTCTGGCTTACTGGCAAAGAGGTCCAGAGATATCCTGATAAGTTAGATCCAGCATAACAGAATGAGATTTTTATTGGAATTTCCAAGCTGAAATCTCATCTATTTTATAGAAGAATAGGTACAGTCCCTTTAATGAGGGAGAACATAAGAGTCAGGACTCTCTCTTGGTCAAGACTCTTGGATTTTTCTGAGTTTAAATAAGAGGATTTCTCCCATAAATTTCCCTGTTGTAAAATGGCAAAATATGGAAAAATAAATTATGTACATCCATGCGACCACAATGACCATGAGCAACATGGGGACTCCAAAGCCAACAAAATCTGGCTGCTGAACAAACAGGCCATGCTTTTACTTTCCTGAACAGCTAAGTGCCCAGATTAGAGGTGGTTTATGATGGAAGATGGATGGACATAGCTTAAAGACCAAACTTCCTTTTGTTCTGTTACCTGTACAAACTCTAATCAGATCAGATGTTGCATTTTTTTTGGGAAAAATCTTGAAAGTTTGATCAAAAGTATTGCAGAGGATGATAGGGAGAAGCTGCAAAGAGGTAAGAGAGAAATGTGCTAATAAATATTTATAAAAACACATGATTTTCATCAGGTTAAGTGGAGTTGGTGGAAATTATTCTGCAGGGTAAGACTTTGAAAACTTACCTCATGATTTCATCTATGCAAAAAGAATCTTTTGTCTCCTTTTAAATCTCTTGTTCTCTACATGTTTTTGCAAGTAATCGATTTGGGTATTATCCCACTCCCCACTTGTTTCTGACAAGCTTAATGGTGATAACTGATCTGAGCTCACAAAAGAAAAATAAAATTAAAAGATATTATGAAAAGCAGAAAAAACAAAGGAAGAAGAGGTGTTAAGTCTTGATTATCCATATGCATCTGGTGTTTTATTACCAACATATCTCTAGGTAAAGTTTTACCTGTCAGATTTGGGGGACATACAAATTTCATTTGCTATCAGATCTTTAATGCAGATGGTGAAATAACACCAGAATTTTGAATGTTTATGCCCTTAGCTTGCTGTCACATATTCTTTACCCACAGACATTCTCATTGGAGCCTGTGTCTGGTTTTCTCTTTTTCCTGATTGCCTCCAATAATTTAAAATACACTTTCAAGGCAGAGAGAGCTTGTATCAGCCATCAAGCAATGCACCATATCACTCTGATTTACATAACAAGTCAGATAAAATCTGAGCATCAAAGAATGCAGTCTTGTTGACACTACAGAAGGTTAAAATCCTGAGAGAAAAATGCCTCTTTCAAGAAAGATGAGGATAGCAGATTGAACCTGCCCATCCGTGTAGTTGCTGCATCATGGAAACACGTTCACAGCCCATAGTAGTGATCAACCCATAGCAAGGCTTCATTTTACAAAGGCAAAATTTATTCTAACATTTTCTTGTATCTGAAAGAAGGCATCCAGACACTAGTGGGTTTCATAGAAGTTATATCATAATTTATAATTGGTTGCTAATTAATGTCAGATCACAATGGAATTCCTATGGAATTACAGAGTGGAGCCTCTTTAATTACTGGCTTATAATTATAAATCTCATTGGAATGAAAACACAAGAACTGTAATAAATTATGATGATCTTGGAAGATCATCTTTGACTAATAAAATCTTCATGTATGTCTCTTAAGGAATTATAAAATAGTAGTTTTGACTTGGGGCAAAAAACATTTTCCATGATGCACGGCATTATGCAAAAACTGAAGAGACAAAAATCGTAGACATTATTTCACAACTAGACCAATTACATCTTGTGAAATTAAAAATACATCTCAGGCCTCTTAATCCATGTACCCTATAGACCACAAAGGCTGGACCTTTCCCACCATTACCCTGTGGTTTTATCCTTCTCTACTGATCTGCCTTCAAAAAGCCATGGGACTAACCTTGGCTGTAACACAACCTCAATGCAATTCCATAGCAGAGACCTGCCACTTTCTGTTCAGCTTGTCCTGATCTGTTGATGTACTTGAACACAATCAAGGGTGAGAGGATTAGTACTGTGCATGTTGACTGCTAATTAGGTGAACTCATGGCAATTAGTCCTAAATTCTGCTGCACATATTTGGACCTCCCGAAACAGCTGTGGGTGGAGAATTACAACTCTAACAGCTTAACACCAGTACCCCACAGAATAAAAGCTGATGAGTATTAATGTTGATATGAATCTATTGAACTATTTTTTCCCCTGTCAGTTTGACTTTGGGTTAGCTGAACTGAAACAGAAGCTGGGGTGTCTGCTACATGGAAGCAGCCCTGTAAGAAAAGTTCCCAGCACAGGACACCATCTCTGTACAAGTACAAGAGGCAAGAAGAGGAGGAGAAGGCAAGTATCTCCCTGTCTCCCCAGTGGCATCATAGCATGGGACCCCAGAAATGACCTGTGCATCCACACCCTCACAACCATCTCCACCTCAATCATTATCTCCAGAACTTGCTTGGGACAAGGAAAAGATAGTAATTTAATTTCAATAATTGAATCAATAATCATAATTGGCATGATTTTGCTGGTGAGCAGCAGGTTCTGAGCCTCATGAGCTTGTTTGTATGTCCCAACAAATTCAGTCACTTTCTCTCACTCTCTGGACTGCATTAGCATTTTCAACCTTCCTCCACACAGAAATGAGCAGTTCATATGTTGAGGCTCTCCCTCCCTGCTTTTACAAAAATTGTTTTTCTCTCTTCCTTGCACGTTTCCCCAGTCCTCTCATCGTTCCATTTCTCCATGCCTTTGAGGCTGCAGCCCTGTGCTTCTCCCTGTGTCCCACATACAGCTGTGGGAATCTGAAAAACTGCCAATGAGTATTTTTTAAAAACTTGTAGACTTGATGGGTTTCACTTTGCAAGCCAAGAAATGAAGACTTATGACATTATTGATAGTAGCAAATTGAGAGGGGAACTATAGCCCCTACCTTAAATAAAAGACAATCACAGGGAATTAAAGGTCATGATATAAAGAATTACACAGAGAAACACTGGGAAATAAGAACACACTTAATGCAGGCTACAGTGGAGTTAAGCCAGAGATTAATTTGTCTAAATAAAACATAAGAAACATATTTCCTGTACTAATTACTCCACTTCCAGAGAAGTGTTATGTTGGCATCAGCCTTCGTACTGATTGCACCACAAACCCCCAACATTTAACAGTGTTTTAGCCCACACATTAGGAAGCTTATCAATTTTTTATTTTGCCTAACTGTTATTTCCTGACAAATTTTCTTGCAGGTTTACTTGAGTGGAGAGATGCTCCTTGAACAGCAGAACTGCTATTCAAGGGCTTTGAGAAGTAAGTACACAATATTATTTGATTTGTTTTACATTCTGCCTTGAAAAATTGTCTCTTTAGTAAATCCACACCATCAGAATCAACAGGGTGACTTCCCCACATGGACAGTGCTTCTCACGGAGCACATAGGTTGCAGTCACTAACACAGGCAGGACAGCTTGTTTCTTCTCATTCATTTTGTTGGCAGAACAAAGACAACAGCACATTAGCAACAGACATTCATATGGACACTGGAATTAATCAGACTCAAGTTTGCCTTCCCTTAAATCAAAGGGTCATGTGAAGGTGGGGAGAAGAATTTGCAGTGGTATCTTTGCAGGAATGCATTCCTAATTTTGCCTGAGATAACAGAATGCCAGTGCCTTGAATTCCTGATTATTACAATCACCAACAGACACACATACATATTCAGGGAAAGTGTTCGAACTCTCACATTTGTATTCATTTTACTTTGACTTGACTGGAATCATAAAAGGAATGTGTAAACGAAGAGAGCCTGTTGCTGAAATGAAGTTGATTTTTTCCCCACAGAAACTTGGGTTCATGACAGCTTTTTGTTGGGCAGGACATTAGCCTTTTGTAATTTATTGCTTTTAGATTAAATCTTGGGAAACTCAATATTACAGTTGAATGATTAGAGCAATACCCCTTGGAGTAATAAATTTTCTTTGGTGCTATGCATCTCCCGATCATGTTTCCCTTCTAATTACATTTACATAAATGATATTCTGCAAAATTAAATTAACATTCAAACCGTTATGCTGGCAAGGAGAGACAAAAATTAGTTACAAACTTACATCCCTAAAAAAAATGAAATGACACCTCATTCTTTCCACAAACTGAATCATATCTATCCCCCAAAGTGTCTCACACACAGTTCATTATTCTAGTTGGTTAATCACTGACCTAAAGGCTCCGCTCCTCCTCTTTCAGAAGTTTAATAGTGTAAAGAACTGCTTTCCACAGGGTCTCATTAAACAGAAGAAATTGGTGACAATTCAAATTTGGTCAGCAAAGTGCTTTTTTCAGACCTAGACTTGATTTCTATAGCTTTGGCCACAGCCCTTCTTCAGGGCTTTCCTCTCTTGGCTCCTGTGCACAATTCCTCTAGTACAGAGCCTGAAGGCACTTGGAGGGGCTCTCTGTGAACTTAAACTCAGTGCTGCATTGACACTGACTTGACCAGGCTGAAGAAAGATGTTCTTGCCCTTCATACGTCCACATAACCATGCTGGCTGGTGAGCAGAGCTGTGATTTCAAATTATGCAGGATTTCACAGAGCAAGTTTTTGCTTGCCAAGAGGCAGGACTATTATCTGGATGAGGAAAAAGAAGTGCCAGCCTACTGCTCTCTCAGGAAGTCAGTCTTCCAACAGCTTTTCCAAGATTTGAAGTTGAAACGGATTGTGCTATGTAGTGTAAATTTGCTTAAGATCACTAATTTCCTGACTACGCAATCTATTTTCTCAGTGCCATATAAGGATCAGTAGCTTTTGCAGAGAAAAATTGTCTCCTAAGACCTACTTGGAAAGGCATTATTTTTGTTATCCCATAAAGAATTTGATCCTTCAGATACCCACCTTCTGTAAAGATAGGGTACATCCATCTCTCCTCTCTTTTTTCTCTTTATGCAATTAACAAATCATCAAAATACTTAGGCAAAAAACACATGGGCTATTCTATCCCTGGGTATCAGTGAGGCATCACTTGGTTTTATTTGTCACTCCTACACACACTGCATAGAAGATCACAGAATTTTTATTCAGAATTTGAATTCTATCTTTTTCCTGCCCACCCTTATAGTCAAGAGCATATAGCATCAATTCTCTAGTGATATCAATTTTTATGAAAGTCTATTCAAACAATATTGAGACATCAGTAAAAAAGTGGGGGAAAAAATCACTATTTATTGTATGACAAATACATAGATACATATATTGTCATAACTGGAACTAAGTCTGTCAGTGCAAGAGTGCCTATTTGAGTGTGAGTGCATTTTTAAAGTTGTGCATGTTTCAATGGAGAAGAGGATTAAAGCAGAAATGTCAAAGCTTCTGACTGAATAAAGTCTGTGTATATATGAGCCTACTTTTCAGTTTGAAACCTGGATGATTTTACCATTTCAATTTTTTTAAGCAAGATTTGAGTCAGTGACTGAATTTCCTTCTTGAAACACAGCAACATTTGCATTTTAGCATATTTCACTTTACTTGGCGAAGAGATTTTGTTGGAGTTTTTTCAAGAAAAAAGGAACACTGGGCAGCCTGGCATGTGTTTGAAAACTTAATTTAATTTTCCCTAAACTTCACAGTTTCTGTATTTCTATAGGTACTACAATAAATAAAGTTAATTAGTTGTAGACATAACGTTTAAAGACCATATTTTCTCAAAGTGTTTGACTGCAATGAGTCATCTACATGACAGTTCCCTTTCCAGCACTGCATTTCATTCCTGTTCACCTCACCCTGGTACACATAATGTGCCAGATACTCTTAAATAAGCTCATCTCACAATGCTATGGCCCAGGCCCATTCAGAGCTATAATTGAATTCTTTGGCACACATATCAGTTGGAAAGACCGGGATGATTTATATGTTTAGGACCATATGACAAACATCTGTTTCACTGCAAGGAATTATAGGGTATAACCACAGGTACTGAACAAAAATCACGTAGGAAATCCTGGGGCAAGTTCGTTAACTGGGACTCCTGGAAAGGATATGAGACCCAAATTTCCATTTGATGGAACAGCCTTTGCTAGACTATGATGAACTTTCTGTGAAATCTATAAAAATTCAGAGCAGTCAAGGAGATAGTGAACATAATAGCACCAGCCCAGCAGGTACATTTACATCAGCAATGTTATAAAACAAAATTTCATCAACATTTCCTTCTTTAAGGACTTAAAATTCTAAAAGACAAAACAGTACAACTAAAATGTCATAACTAACTTCTACTGCTGGCATTAAACTTTAATTTACTTTATTTCATCAGTCTGTTATATTATTCCCATTCCCATTGACATACTGTTTTTAACCTGTATTTAAAAACCAGCATAGCTTCAAGATACACGTCAGTGGAGCACAACAAATGTAAGTCTGACAGAGCACTCAGTGAATCATGGGAGAATCCCTATGACTAAGAAAAACAATAAGAGACTATGTGAGGTTTCAGCAAAGTTATCAAGAATTCATGAGTACAGGGGGTTGCAACTCAGTTGGCTAAGGTTATCAGACTCCGTGAGTGTAGGACATTTCTGTGACAAGTCAAGACCATCTGTCATCCACAAAAAGAAAAAATTCATCTATCTAGAAGTAGGGTTCTTCCCAAGCTTTCTGAAAATACTCCAAGGTGGGGATCCCAGCATTTTAAAAGGTTGTGTAAAGCTCAGATACTTTATTCAGCTCCTGATCCAGGAGACACCATAGATGTCAGGACAGAGAAAAGAAAAGAAAAACAGATTTGTCAAGACGTATCTCACTGCAAAATGCAGAGAACACCTGAAGGTATGGCTGATACTTTCTGTTCTTCAGGACAATTAGAAAACTGCAATCTTCTTTTATCTCTCAGGAGTATCACAAAGAAGAGGAGATACACCGTTGTATTATGCTACTATGCAGAGCAAAGTGGAAGGATTATGAGCTAATTTTACCATAAAGATCAGATTAATCTTTGTATATCAGAGACTATTTAATAAACACTCTTGACCACTTCAGTACCTCTCTCACCACTATTTCACCCCTGCATTATGCTAGAACCAAAATGCCCAGAGGATGAGAGGGAGTGGCTGCATTTTGAGTTGCTCTTCTCAGAAAGTTTTTTTTTTTTTTTTACTTTCCTTGTATAATCCTCAGTAACCTGAGGGCAGGTTACTGTAGCTGAGAGGAGACCACCACTGTGTGCAAAAGGCATGGCAACAGTAAAGAGCAATTGAAGCTGTACCCACAGCACCCATGTTTCTCCACTCAGCATTTTTGATTGCTTGATTGTTGTTGTTGATGGTGTTTGAAGATTAAATGTTATGTGCAGCGACAGATGTTAGTGATCTCATTCAGTGCTGAATATCTTTTTACACATAGCTTGGTTGTACACGAGGGGCCAAGAACTTTGGCTTCAGATAAGCAAAATCAAAACCCCATTTAACTGGCACATTTAGTCCATTGTCTATAAACATTCACATTAAGATTAATGAGAACAAATTTGCCAAGGGATATTATTGTGTGAGGAAATATGTTTGTCCATCACAGAAGAATGACTGAAAAAGAAGGAAAGAGGTGATTAGGGAACAGTGGCCTAAATCTGCATAAAAGCTCCACTAATTATAAGCATACACTATCTTGGGGAATAGTCACAAACTGATGTACAGAAAACATTCACAAACAAGGAGGCAAGGACAAGGATGTTCTTCAAGGAATAAAGCAAGGAAATACTAGAACTTGGCAGCTTCTGCCCCATTTTGATCAGGTGGGTGGCAGCAATTACAGGGCAATGCCAAAAAACTAGGTAGGATGGGACTTTCCTAGGTATATGAAAAATAACAAGCCAGGAAAAAAGAACACTGTGATACTAATCAATTTCTTTCAAGCAGACACATATTTTTAATGTAAATACCCATAGATGATATCAGAAGGGAGCTACCAGGAAGATGTCCAAGGAGCTCTTACAAGTAATGTATTTTACTATCTATATTATTATTGTTAGAAGTATGGGAGCTGTGTTCTCTTTGAAACAGTGAACAAAGAAGGTTGAGAAGGAAATACAGAGTTTCAAGACATGAAGATTCAACTTTTGCATCAAACTGCTTTTAAAGGATTAAAAACTGGAATAAATTGAAGAAACAGAAAGCTGCCAAGTATTTGACTTGTCTTGGGGGAAATCCTTGGGAATCTCACACACCTTTTCAAACTGCATTCAGACTGTAAGAAAATTTATTTCTCAAAGAAGCAAAGACAACAAATAAGAATCTAGATTTTATAAAAAAATATAATTGAAATAACCAAGGGTTATTACACTAGTCCTTCTAAATATTAACAGCATTATTCTCAGAATCAAAAACCAGTTCTTTGGCTAGAGTAAAAACATTTGATTGTGTTTTGCTGTGAAAACATTGTGATTTGCTGTACTGTTCATGATTAATGTTGGTCTTTCAAAAAGTTGTTTTCCTTTGTGCAATGTAAATAAAGCTTCTTTCCCATGTTGCTGAAATCCTGGCTTTCATTAAGCATGGCAAAGAAGAGGTTGATGATGCTTTATGATCTTTAGTAAGCACCACAGACATTTCTGGAACATGAAATCAAAAGTAAGAGCAAGTAGCATTAAAATGTTCTTTGAGCTACTTTCTCTAATCACAACATGAAAGTTATATTTCATTTAGTGTATGTGAACTGCATTCAAAGCAAAATAAAAATAATTCTGAAACTGAGATTTTTTCTGGAATGGATTCAGTGCTGGAATAGAGTCAAAGTAAAACCTTCTTTTCATGACAACTGAATTTGAGTATTGTATTTCTTATTTGATGCGACATCTCATCACAAGATCCTCCAGGCACTGTTTATGGATCACCTTTAAAATATAAACATTCTAATATTACACTTTTTCTGTTTCTCTGTGGTAGTAATAATTCCCTTTCACATCAGCTTCTTGAAGGAAAACCAAGAGTCCACAACTTTTTATACCATGTACATTTCTTAAATGAAGGCAATCATAAAGAGTCTTTCCCTCCCACCAGTAACTATACCATGTTGTAGCGGCAATAGCACTGCTGCTGCCTTTTACAGAAAGGGATTCTGAACAAAGTCCAGGAAAAGGGACTGCTCTTCAGGTGCAGTGGATGACGGCATTTACACCTGCCTCTCACACCGTCAGCTAAAGATGTGTTTCTGACTAGTGGACTTCTTTGAACATTATTTAATAGCCGAATCAAAGCTAATAAAAAGTCCCAAGATTAGATCAGTCTTGGCAAACCTTTATATCTGTGTATCAGTTTGAAAACCATTGATTTTATCCATGTTCCATCATGATGGAAAAAGCTGACCATACCTCATCCCAAAGTGGCATAATGAACTAGGTTTAAGCAATGTGACAAATGAGTAGTGTCAGGATCTCACTGTTTACTGAATAGCAGTGTGACCATAAGAGAGAGATGACATTAAAAAAGCCTCTAATTTTCAGGAGATCAAAAGGTACAGTGCTTTCCATAAAAGAAAAATGTTCATATCAAAATCAAAGGGAGTGCACTCAAGTTTGCAATTAGCCTAAAGAGTTGGATTAAACATGGAGGTAGTTCTGGAGCAATGTTTATTTTTGAGAGGAGATTACCGTCGAGATTGAAGTTGAACTTGTTTGCTGTAGAAATGTGGTCACTTAGAGATATACAAGTTATGTGCATCCAGGCACCAAAACATTGGACTTCTACTCATATTCAGAACAAATAACTGTCTCTGTTTCCCTAGCACATGTTTGAGGGAGTCAGGAACAGGTCATTAATGAAAAAAAAAAAANGTTGAACTTGTTTGCTGTAGAAATGTGGTCACTTAGAGATATACAAGTTATGTGCATCCAGGCACCAAAACATTGGACTTCTACTGTCATTCAACAAAGTTCTTTCTATTTTACACCACTGCAAGTCAACCATATTCTCCCAACCATCCAGGATCTTCCCAGACCCAATTACTATGTCTCTGATCCTCTCTATATTGCCCTCTACCCTTTCAAATACATGAGTGCTATTTCATAAACTATTCTCTTACATTTTGTTTCTTCTTTGCTGCATACTACCTAAAAAAACATTTTCTGAATTATTGTCCCAGTTGTCTGTCCAGTCATGTCTTCAAATCACCAGGAATATTCTTTTTTTAATCAAGATTGCATATTCTTCTGGGTGGAAATAATTTTTGCATGCTCAGACGAAAAGAAAAAGCCAGAACTCAGAACACTCTTCACAGTGGACCTCCCTGACTTTTCAGAAACTCTTCATGAAGAACATAACCTGACTGCCTTGCTGTTTCACTCCCAGCAGTGAGTTGCTAACTAAGGATGAGAATATAGTACTGTAATTAATGTGAAATGAA
>VWZN01009453.1:294900-329887 GCA_013396955.1 Regulus satrapa
AATCCTAGCTCTCAGCTTCTAACCTTGTCTTGTTGCCACTGCGTACTGAACATGGTTAAAAACAGGGACATTTGTTCCATATTTCCTCCTCTCTGTCACCACAGATGATTCTGTCAAGTGCCCATCACTCTCATCTATTCCTGGTTATCATTAACTTTTCTCTTTCTATTGCCCCATACATACAACCTCATTCATGTGCCAGTCCTTCCTCTGTGTCACTGGTTCTAATGTCTTATTTCTTTCTCTCCAGAATCGTACACTCTGCAACCCCACAGTATATATAAAGGACCAATTCAATCCTTTTCAAATTTAGGCATTTGCTTGAAATGCCAAAAGTAGAAAATGAGTTGCCCTTTCCTTCCCTTATCATCAAGAAAGGGAGATGTTTTATGTGGACAGGATGACTCAGGTTTCAGATGAGCAGAATTATTCTTTGGAGATGCCGCTTGGTTTCTACAGAAAAGAAAAAGCTTAGAGTTACTGGTTTTCTAATGCATCGCTAAAGCGCTTACAGGGGAAAAGTCCAGGGCAAAGTATAGACATTTTTGCCAATCCCTGATTTGTGATCCTTCATCTCTCAACCTCTGGTCCTTTTTTTAAGATTCCAATTGGTTTGCCTTGTCTGGTTTACATCGACAATCATATTTTACCTAAAAAGGAAGCTTAAGCCAACAGTCCATGTAGCGATTTTGTAACACAGCTCTCCAGTGTGGAGACAAGGCAGGTGACATGCTCTTTATATATTATTGTAAAGTTTTCCAAACATCTTTTTAAATTTGTCTGTTTCCAAAGTTAAACTACTTTACTAGGGTAGACTGATATTTATACTTCAATGGAAAGAAAGAAAAAATAAGTAGAAATTGGAATGGTGAGCACTCTTTCAGTAGCCGAAAGCAAGAAGTTTTCAGAGAGTAAGAACCTACTGCAGAGGACAGCTAAGCTTTTGCCTCAGGGCATTTAAAGTATTTCTTTCTCCTACTCCATCTTTTCCCTTCTTTCCTGGTCCCTCCTCTAGCATGTGTCTACTAAAGACCCCAGTCTAAGGAACATAACTGGGAAGAAGCCAATCTCCAATTCAACTTGGGAGTTTGATTTAATTTTCCATACATCCCGACTGCTTCTTTAGCAATGATGTGCATCCTGGCTGACCTGACAAAAACAGTTTCCCTGTAGAGCACCAGCCTGATGGAGTTTCATAGGGAACCTGATACATTTGCTATGGAGCCAGATGCAGCAGCACTTAGACAGTATCCAGCTTCGTTATAGGCATAGAAGTTGCCAAAATGTCCATTAATTTTAATGGTACCAGGAAAGGCCTATGTAAACAAGATGGAAAGGGTAAAAGTCAGGGAATGTGATACAAGTGGAAGACAAAGCATCAGCATGTTTCGAGAAAGGATGAAAAAGAAGATATACAGTAAGAAGAATGGGTAGGTGCAGAAAAAGGACAGTTGCTGCACAAAGAGCAACAGACACCACTTGAAAAGGAATGCAAGGAAATTTTGCAATTATTTTTCAGAATTATATTTTCCTTACTACAAAGGTTATGACTGATGATTCATTTTTTAAAAATGAAACATTTAGATCAGAGTGGTTTTGGAGGGTTTGAAAGGAAAGAACAGCTGTCTGTGGAGGAGCTGGTTGGATGGATCAAACTATAACTTCAGCTGCTTTTGTTACCAACACCTACAAAATATTTTAAACAAAGAACCCTTATGAGGGTTTTTTGAGAAATGCTTCTTTGAGGGTTCTACAGAGAAATGTAAAGGAGGAGAAAAACACATACAAAGAAATGGAAAAAAGTAAATACATAATAAGGGGTTTGGCTGTTCTCTTTGTTTAATGTCATGGGACTATGAATTTTCATCATTCTCCCTGAATGAAGTCGCTAACTATGTATCTTTGGCAGCTGACATAGCAGCAATAGCTGCAGTTTGATCACTGTGAACATTGCATTGGCTGCACTTTCAAATCATCTCAGCACCCAGCAGCTACTGATTTTGTTGCCAAAATTGGAGACATGCATTTTCCCACCTACATACTAATAATAGATATTACACTGGAAAATACCATTAAAACAAGAATGGTTTTACTTGGCAGACACAAGATAAACTCATGTTCATTGAGCACATTTCACCTTCAGTCTGAATTGGCCAATCTATGATGAAGTTCTAACTTCCAGTCTGTAGTGCACTTGTATGAGTCAGTCATTTAAATATAGTATTGCAGCCCAAAAACCTTTTAACTGAATATTATTATAATTTACAAGTGCACAAGGACATAAGAACAGTAGGTAGGGCAGTGATTTCTAGAAAAACTACAACTGGCAGTCAGGCAAATATTCACCTCAATATAGTTTAAAAGTGCAGCAGAACCTGCATTATTGAACTCCATCTTCCACAGTGCTGCCCTTGACATACACATTTGTACATCTTTGTTCTGTACTCTTCAAAAGTGGGCAAGCACAATTTACTGTAGGAAATTGAAAATGTAAGCTCTTGGCTAATGTCAGCAACACAAAACAAAACAAAAGAAACCAATCTGCTTGCCCATCAGAAATACAGTATTGTATTTAAGAGAGACCACATAGTTGCAGTGGGAAACACACTATACTCTTGGTATAAGAAAAAACACACCACATGTGTTGGGAGCATAATTTCCTTGAGGTACCATTTTATCTTTAATTTCCATTAGGTCTTTTGTGAGCACATCACTCAATCCCCTCTGCCTAACTACTCCTGCTGTGCCAGTGATCACACAGTATGTAATGTTAAATCTGTCTTCGTCGGGACTGGGATCAATTAAAAAGCCCAATATTCAAATTATGTTCACGACTCTCAAAGTGTTGCCACACTTATTCCCTGACAACAGCAGAAGTATGTCAAACTATTCCACAGCACATGGTTTTCAGACTGTATTTTGCATTGTTTCGACTTTAACACAAACCAAATTTATACCCATTGCTTTGAATGCCCATAAGAGCTTTAGGCAGGAACACCCCAGGCCTGGATTGACCCTAATGTTACTGGTGGCATCTCAGTTAGAGGATGATTCACCCAGCCTGCATAATTAACAACAAGCTACAATCACTTAGGGAGATGATTCATTCTATAGGTGGGCTGAAAAACTGCCTAAATATGATAATTTCTCCCTGGTAATTCTAAAAGATTGTCTTTGTTGATTGGCCGATTAGGGATGTAGGATTAATCTGGGACACAATTACAGGTTGTGTAGGGAGAGGTATGTGGAATCAGAATGTGAAAATCCCATCATAGGGGCAGGCCATAGCCCTAAAAGTGAGATAAGAAAAAATAAATTATGAGCAGCACAAAGTTCATGAGCTGCTCCTGAAATCTTTAGCTTCAGGGAAGGAGACAGTAAAAGTTTGTGAACATAAATAGGGACTTTACAGGAACTTGACAAAACCCATACTTTTATAGTTATTTGCACATAATTGCCCGTCACATAATTCACTGCAGAAGAGAGAGATTCCCTTTGATTCCAGCCAGAACTGGCAGGAGCCCAGGCATTTCTACACAGGAAAAGAACCAAACCCAGAGCAACTTTAATATGGTCTGGGGAGTGAAGGAAAGTCTGGGGAGTGAAGGAGAGCACTCCACTCCACTGCACTACAAGCTGAATTTATCCAGCTCCTTGTAACTCTGCTTTAGCTATGATTGGTAATGGAGACTGACTTTATTCTTATTACCTCTCTCCAACAAATAAGCTTTCACTTTATGTCCCTTCACTGGCTCACTCTGCCCTGAAGCCAGTCTTCTGATTAATGAGATATGGAAAATTTTAGGAATAGGGCCAAACTGGGGGAATATTTTTCTTTTTGGCTCTTTTCAACTTGCATAAGGCTGCACTATGGAAAGCTATCCTGCTAGTCAGAGCAAAAAATCTTTGCAAAGATTACTGCAGAGTTTCATCAAAATGAAAAGACTGCAGAATTCTTTTGTCGTCTTGAAAATATGCATAGCTAACGCCAATTCATTCACCCTGAACAAAATAGCTACAAACATTTGTTTTAACGATATAGAGGCCTTAAGAAATGTGCAATTTCACAGCAGCAACTGAACGTTTATATTGCAAATGTTGACCTAACTTCTAAGCTCCTGTAGGAAACTCTAAAATTGTTTAGCAAGAAGGACTTTCTAAGCTGAGAATCAAGCTGTGAGAAAGAATAAAAAAGAGCATTCATTTAAACATTTTCAGAAGCCCCTAAAAATGCCGTTTTCACACAGTAAATCCGCTTCACTTGAATGTCTGCTGGCTTTCTGAAAGGAATGCTCTTCACTGGGATGCAGCCTGCTGTGGTCAAGTATGATGGAAATAAAAGTGTTGCTAATGGTGATTGAAAAGGATTTCCACTGCTGCTGGCCAGTGTTGGTTTTAGATGGGCCAACTCTGTTGAACGGAGAGCAACAGGAGACATTAAACTTTCTCTAAGACTCCCTAAACTTTGAGTCACCTCTTCTTCCCTTCCTTTTAATACCAGCCTGCCCATTGTTTCTCTGCAGAGCTTTATATTAACTCAGTCTGGACCAGGCTGTCACTGGAAATGTCAAGATGCAGATTTTCACACAAGGGGAACATACAAAAAAGAAATGAACCATGACAGTGAGCATTAGCACAGCAGCAAGTCAACAAGCCCAAAATACTTCTACATTGTGGGTTAGATCAAGAAACAAAGTTGTACTCGAGGGTAAGTATTCAGGCATCCTCTTTAACTGGGATACTTCATATTGATGGCAACTTCAGGAGCATGGCTTGATTGTGTCAGGCATTTTAAAGAAAATTCAGCTTTGCACAGGCACACAGAAGCTTTGTTCAGATATTATATGGCAATACTAAGGGTAGACAGCAAGGCTTAGGCAGAGAATTTGAAAAATCTTGAATTTGGCTTCTAACTCCTGAATATCAATTCCATGCATTAAGCACAAGACATAGTCTCCCCCTCAGTAGGACTGGGCTTTTTTAGGTGTCTTTTGTGCCTCATATGCTGTAGAGAATCAGCATGGTTCCATTGTAAATTGTCAGTAGTGGATGAAATCTTAACTGGACTTTGTTACTAATTGTGTTGACTCTTTACAAGTATCCTGTACCTTTGGGCTCAGATGAAACTTGTAAATCCAGGTCCTCGGCCACAGTGAAAGAAAATAAATTAATGGCATTAAGGGGGAAAATAAATAAGACATAATTAAGGAAAATCCATTTTTTCTGCAAGTGGACTTGAGCTGCTTGAGCACTGAAAGAGCAGGCATTGCCTGGGCTTTGAAACAGTGATGATGCTGAGCATGTATCAGAATGTCCCCCCACACCTCATGTGTCTCTCCCCACTGACTCCAACCAGAGAGACTGTAATGGCTGAAGAACTTCAGCCAGATGAAAAACAACCTGTCAAAACACAATAATGGGATACTTGGCCTGGGGTTATAGTTGTCTCAGCCAAGATGGTTGCCCAATACCACAACTTCTGCTGTTTAAATAAATGTATCAGCCTAGAGCTTCTGAGGCAGGAAAAGCAGGGTGTAGAGTGGGGACAGTAGTAGGCCACACACTTTGTTCCAGATGCTCATCATGCAGGTTTCATCCAGGTTCTCTTGACTGATCTAACCTAGCCCAAACCATGGACCCCACTAGCATCTGAAAGGATTTCAGCTCTGCTATGCTATTTTTACTCAGTTGGTATGCCTTGACAGTAAGCATAGGGAAGCATAAGATGAGTCAAAACTTAAATGTATTCTTAAAGGATATTTTGATGGCTGGAAAATACTTTCAGTTCAATGTATACAATCCTTAGCAAAAAGGCTGGCCCTTCTTGTAAACTACTCTCTGTATATAATGAGCATATCAAAGTCTAGAAGACAATTTCACTGAGCACAGTTCATGTAGTAGTTCGTCCCACATCACAGTCTAACTTAGTCTTTTTGATCAGTCTATCTTTTTTTTTTTTTTTGATCAGTCTTGCTTAGTCTTCAGCAAAATGCCAAATGTTGTGGATCAAAGGCTCTAGAGAACACTCACTCTCAGGCCTGTAAAGACACAGAAATTCTCCAAGTTTGGTTGCTTTTTCCCTCCCTTATGCTCTCACAGGTATCTACTGCAAGTAGTAATCATTTTATGCAAACTTTTAACATACACTTACATCAACAGCTGCGAAATACAATTCTTGCACCTCATATATATTGATTCACCTAATCCCAGCCTCTGGTAAGGTCCATTACACAGCTGAGTGGCCATCCAGGTTTTAGTCATTCCATGGTGCATGTGAGTACACCCAGCCTCCTCTCCCATGGGTGCTGGCTAGGGGACTGGAAGTGGAATGCGCAAACATTCCAAGGAGAATGTAAAGAAACAAGGAAGATGTAAACTGGATAGAATGCAGAAAACTAGAAACTGAGGTGAAACTCATTTTGTAAAGGTATGAGTGCAAGGCACTGTGCAAGGAAAGCCTGTAGGTACAAGCAAAGCCTTTTACTCTTGCACAAAAAGCATGGCACTATTTCAGTGGGTTCACAGTCCTCCGTTCTGTCTCCAGTCACCAACACACTTCCCAACTTTCTAATAGGAGTCCTGAAACTGAGCAAAGTACCTCATGAGTTACTAAAGCAAGGATGCACTGGGCATATATTCACTGACTAGAGAGAGCAGCCCTTACCCTGGCTTCCAGGGAGGCTCCCAGGTCACAGAGACATCAGGCCTGTGGGCACTGGCTGAGGTGCAGATCCAACAGACCTCCAAAATGTGTTCAAATTTCAACAGGTAGTATTGCAGAAAATGATCATGGAAAGGGTAAATACTGCAGTTCTCCTGGTCAAGGCAGGGTCTGCCACATCCTGGCAGCTCTCTGCCTCCAGTGCTGCTGGTCTACCTGCTCATGTCACTGGGCATGAAAACAGGAGAACATTGGTGACCCTGATGACGCTGGATCAGAATATCTATATGTCACTGGCCAAGATTTTTTCTGGTTTTTTCCTTCTGTAAATTACATAAAATGAAATAAGAGGAAAATAAAATTAAATAAAGAAGGAAAAATAGCTGGGAAGAGCAATTAAGAAGCTGTGGCATCAAAAGCTCTGCATTATCTGTTTTGCCACATTTTCTCCTGACTTTTTAATATATTCATTACACTAACGTACTACAGCCTCCTCTTTATCCTGAACATCTCACTGGTCATCCAAGATATAGATCAAAATGACAAAGTTGGCAGTGTCTAAAGAGGAGAAGTCTGCAAATTTCCTATTTATTCTGTTCCCGTATCCAGACAGAGTTATTCTGCTCTCCTCTCTCTGACTGCCTCTTCCAGGTGCCCTCATTTTAGATCCAGAAAAAAAATTAGTTACCTGGACACTGGTATCAACAATGTAGTCTCAAATGTATAACTGTCTTGACAAGAAATCAAATGCGAAAAAAAAAAATAAAATCCCTCTATGACTTCTTTCTTGGAGGAAACAAAATTTTAATAAAGATGTGGCTTCCTGATGAACTGAAAAAATTATTTCAAAGTTAAGGCATAGACTAGCACTTAACTTAGTGGCTGTAAAAACCTCCTTGGGCCTCGTATTTTCCCTAGTGAAAACAGGGTTGCTGAACTACTCAGAAAGAGCAGCAAGTGAAAACATCTAGGTGAAAGACATCTTTGTGTTAGGAAAGTTCTCTGTATATAACATAAATAACCTTATCATGCTATTAAGACACTGAAGGGGGGCAGCAGTTTCCTATTGGAGGTACCAGAAAAGATGAAGTCACACAGAAGAAATAGCTGAAGATGGGATGCTGCTGAGTAAGAGCTATGCTATCCCTTATCTCATTTGGAGGTTGGTAAAGGGCTTTCCAGATTCCTGCTGTGAATTTGTCTCAGTGTTTTTTAAGGGCCCTTAAAAATGTCATTTGTCACAGAGTAAATTCTGGATGTCTGGTTACTTTCTGCAGGGAATGCTCTTTGCTGGGCTGTAGCTTGCCAGGGGTCAAATATGACAGAAATGAAGTGTTGCTAATAGTGATTGAAAAGGATTCCTACTGTTTGTGGCTGGTGCTGGTTATTAGAAAGGCTAAATTTGTGGGACAGAAAGCAGCAGGAGACAGTAAACTTTCCCTAAGACTTACTAAACTTTGAGTCACCTCTGCTACCAGTGCCATTCTGTCAGACTTATTTGGAGAAAACTGATATTATAATTACTAATCTCAGCAAGGGCCTAATGTGCAACCTGAGGCATTCCTCTGCCAGCCATATAATTATGGATGGGCTGGAGAGGCCTTCAGGCACTGCCTCTGCCCCCCAGCTCTAAAACTCATAGGATTAAGTTACTGCTCTGCCCAGGCTGCTGGGAACAGGTAAGTGAGCAGCAAAGTTGCTGGGCTGCCATGAGAGAAAATTATTATTGTCAAAACTGACCGCCCACTATTAAAGGTTTGAATGTCATCTCAAAAAGGCTCCTTTTCAGACCCTTAAGTGGTGGCGTCTAGAGGGCTGTTTGAAGCAGGATTCATGCTCCTCTCCGGCAACAAATATTAGTGGCTGAGAACATTTTTGTTTTGCCATATTATTTCCTCCACCTCTTGATTAATCTTGCACATTAAATCAGTTTGGGCTGCATATAGTTTAACTTTATCCTCTAAAGTCTCTTGCATACATTGTAAACACATTTTTTTAAACCCTAGGCATCATTTACTAACAACAAATTCTGTACTTTGAATCTTTGTCCACCAAAAGGAGATAAACCACTGATTTCAGGAAGAGGAACAGGTTCTTATTGAAGTAGAGTGTAACAAGGAGTGTGCACTTAAAACAAGCAACGTGAAAAGTGAACCCAGATGAAGGCCACAATGTTGTAAACCCTACATACAAGCTGACTTAGACAAGTGAGTGGTCCTTCTGCAAAAGGTGATATATCCCTGCCTAAAATTAAGTGTGGATAGAAACACTGTGCAGGATCAGGTCTGAAGCACTGGACTCTCAACAGACTGATCACCTTTCAGGAGTGCTGAACAGGCTGCTGCCCTATTGATTTCTATAGCAATAGAGGGGGCTTAGCACCTCAGAGCATCAAATTTCCAAGCCTGGAAGAGACCTAGGCTCTGGAATGGATTAAAGTCACATGTGATGTATTTAGAAAGGCCTGAATTCAGTTTCAGTGCTCAGTAACAGCAACCACCATTTATTCTGGTTACTACAATTCATTTGGACAGTGTTTACAATATCGTCCCCTTCCTCCATTATTAGACAAACAACTTTGATAGGTAGCCTTTTATTTTTTACAGCATTTCAGAGCAGAATAAACATGCAGCCTAAGTTATTTATGGAGTAAGCTTTCTGTATGAGGTGCCTTTGCCAAGGAAGTGTGAATTCAATAGTGCACACGCTGTGTATATTCAACCAGTCAACAGTGACCCAGCAGTTAGTGAGGAAGGGGAGAGAGGAAAAACACATGCAAGACACCATCTTCTATATGTCATGTCATGTCATCAGAAAATCCTCCCCATAAATATTAAGGGGCTATGTGCTAAATTGTGTTTTACTGACTCAGAAAAGTGATCAGATCACTTACTGACTGGGAAAAGTCCTGGAGAAACACCTAAGGCTTCATTTCCCTGTTTGTGCTCATTCCCTAGGAAATGCCGTGTCAGTTGTTTGGGAGAGCATGGCTGGAATTTGGTGGACATGAGTACTGCAGATGTTTACAGAAAGGCAGTCTTACTTGAAAGGGTTTTTTCTAAAAAATTAGGATGAAGATTAGGTTTTTTAATTTATGGAGAAGACATTCAGAAGAAAGGAGAAAGAACAAGATAATCAGGTTTTATTTCACATGTTTTTGCCATCTGCTAATGCATAAAATATTTTCTACAGGCAGGATAACAGAGAACTTAATTCAAACTTCACAAATTCTGATATCCTTACTATATCCTTATTATATACAGCACATAAAGCATGGACCTTATCACTTCAGATTTTTTTCTTATTTCTGATCCTTCATCCCACCAATAATTTGGGATTATACAGCAAATGGATGTCACTATAGGAACATTGGGTCACACTCAGAAGCTTATGGTACAGTTGAACAGGTGCAGCAAGTTTAACTGCGGGCATATTTGTAAGCATTATCCATTACCATATTGTATGTCTTAATTTTGACTAAAACATATCTAAAAATGACTAATCAGTTCTTGCTGCTTCATCCACTAATTAGACTTTCAGTTGCAAGTGCTGAGACCCCAGCTCACCCCTAGTCCCCCATACATGCACATAATGAATTAACTCAACACATCAATAAAGAGACTAAACAGCTTGTCAGNAACTCAGATGTGTTTGCCTTTTGGAATGAATTAAATTCAAGTGTTTACTGTGTGTTCAAGATGGGAAGTTGATTTGAGGTCAGAAATTTTTTAAAAAAACTTCAAAAGTGGCACTGTGTCAAAGACTGAAACATATTATCATCCTGCTCTGGGGACAGGTTTCTGAATATGACTAGGAAGTTTTGAAAAACTTTCTTCTGGCTTACATAAAAAATTGTGCTCCTAAACCCAGATGAATCAAAAACTACACTCTGCATTGTTAAAAAGCAGGCAGTCCTCCCATTTATTGCAAAGCATTTTTAGAAAACATTCCCTCCATCTAGACAAGATCAAAAATGATGCTGCTTCTTGCTGTAATGTAAAGTTAAATCATAATGCTAATTTCACATGTCATCTTACGGAATGATTGATATAAATAAATCTGGAGCTGCTTGATAAGAAATATACAAACACATCCCTTCTCTTTTAGAAAAGTTCATACAAGCCAAAACCAAGCCTCTCATGTTTTTTATCAGATAATTTCTCATTTTGAATATTTTCCCACGACTTAGTGCATTTTTTAATAAAAAGATCAACTCCTTTTATAGGATAGACTTCTACTTGCACAGTTAATACTGGAGAAATCTCAGGTCTTCTTTCAAAATATTTGATATCAGACTGGATGCATCAACAAATATGAAGCAGAGCAACAGAAATAGATTAACTTGTGTCAAACATCAATGTCTCTGCTTCTAAATTATTCCAATTTATAGCACAGCAGCACTTAAGAGCTCCCCAAATGACTGCTTTCACTAGACTCTCCCTATAGAGCTACCTAGGAAGATGCTGTCTGGATGATTTCAGACTCAGAAGCTCTGATCTGCCAGTGACCAATACACCAAGAACCTGTATCTCCAGATCTGCGAGGAAAAAAATCTTCCAGTTCAGAAATGGAGAAGACTGGCAGGGATCAATGTCTCTTCATCTGGATGACAAAACTTTCTGGAGTGCCAACATTCAATGCTAACCAATATTTTGGTCAGCATGTAATGCCTGCAATTTTAAGTGCTAATGCTATCTTCACCTCTAGATGATTAAAGCAGGACTAACCTTCAAATAATGGACATTATTCTGGAGGATGAGCTTCCCTCAGAGCCAGACACTGTCGAATTCAGAAGACAGAAAAAAATCAGCACAGAGAACCCTCTCAAAAGTTGCCACCTTTTGGGAATACAGAAAATTTTCAAATTAGTCTCTCAAAACTGAAACACAGTACTTTACCTTAACTACTTCCCTTTGAAGCTGACTCTCCTTGCAGATGGCATGGTTAATAGCATGCTATTCTTCATCTGTGTTCTCACATGAAATAGAAGCAGTAGAAGACATGCAAAGATACAGGAAGTCATTCATTAATCTATCTGCCCCAGGAGTCCACCTTTACTGGTTTCTCAACTGGCCATAGTATTCCCAGCCATGCCAGAGTCTGAAATCACAAAGAAGAGGTGCACTTTCTTAAAAAAACATCAACCTCGACTTCAAATACTCTTAGGTGTTATTCACCACAGCTTGGTTTGCTATGGGAGTACTCCCTCCAGGGAGGAGAGTAAGTCTCTGAGGGAATAAGGCCACCTTGGCAAATTTCACAATAGATCTAGTATAAAAAGCTTTTGAGCTTTTGACCAGGTACAGCAGCAACTGTGACCTAAATAAGAGCACGCACCAGGAATTTTCAAGTACTGTCTCTAAGGAGATAGTTACTGTCCTTGAGTAAAAGAAAACCTAAACATTATTTTGAGCTTTCTGCCATCTTTTCCTCTACCATGTAATGAGCCAGTATTCTGGAAAAGCATACAGTTTGAAACCCACCTTCTACATCCCCTTTGTGCACTTAGAGGTTTGTCCTCATGACCTGGGCAGCTATGTCTTCTGATCTGACATGGAAGGGGAGGGACTTGTTTATGGAGGGAATTGCTTCCTTCCTTACTGAGATGAGTTGTTCAGTGCTGACTTGTTTTATTACTTTTAAATTACAATCCAGTATACTATAAGTTGTCCAAGCACGACATCTGCTTTCACTAGTTCTCAATATTTGCAAAATCTTTTCAAGAAATGCAAGGGAACCACTTCTGGAAAGCAAAGCTTTCACACCTCAGCATACATAGTTAGAGCACAAAAGATTTAATGCTTTTTAAAGACTTTTTCTCCCTATTCAACTTTCACTTCAGGTTTCTTAAGTAAGACACCTCTATCTCTCATGAACCTCTTGTACAAAGGTATATTTGCTGCTGTGGCAGTCTAGAAGACTATTTCAAACACACCATCATATCCGAGTTCCACATGCCAGACAAAATCTGTAGTTTCCAAACATCACTTTGGAGCGAAGATCAAAATACAGCACACCCTGCTTCTTAAAATGCAAAGTTTTTGTCTGAGTAAGCCTGTTTTCTGTAGTGTTTTCACCACTTCTTTCCTAGTTTTCCTAGTTTCCTACTCCCCTAAATGAAGGAAAAAGGAAGACCTAGTACATACAGCTTTTTCTAGTGCTAGGAGATAGGTAAACTATTAACTGAACTGTCACACCTTCAGTAAAACAACCCAGTGGGATCCAGTGGATACACTGATTTACACATGTCCAAGTGTGGTCGTTTACCCCTTGCTGTGCTGAGGATTCTGAAGGGCTGTATTTTCCTTTGGTTTATTTTTCTGTGTGTGTGCCAAACATGCTGCTATGTGCTCATGGAAAAATTAATGCTTTAGCAACATTGTCCCTTCTGAACATACAATCAGAAGTACAGTGTAAGTAATTCATGGAGCCCAATCCTTGGAGTATTTTTGAATCAATAGTCCCTTTATTTATATTGTAGCTGTGTTCCAATTTATCTCTTTAAAATATCCTCCATAATAAATAAGGGAAGGAAATGGAAATATTACAGTGAAATTGCAATAATTCAAGGCTAGCTCTGTACATAATAAAGTTGCAGAGGGAATCAGTGCTTTTTTGGTTGCCACTAAGCATCAGCAACAACTGATGGTCTTAAGTTAACAAGCTAATATTTCATCCATGGATACCAGAGTGATAATGGCTAAATATGCCAGTCGAGGGAATGAGCACATGTGCAGCTATTTGCCTGACACAACCTCTGCTGTCATGGCCTATTAAAACCAGTTTACATGTGCATGTCCAATTTGATGAATATGTATGTGACCTCTTTCATAGCTATCACTCATTGGACTTTAGCCCTCATGGCAGAAAAAAACCAGCACCTTTCATTAAACACAGCTTGAGTTACAGGCATGTTATGTTAATATTCCTTCAGAACTTTAGGGGGTTTTCTTCTCCTTTTAATAAATCTTTATACAAAAATAATTTTAAAGTATAATTAAAGAAACAGAACACTTTCATATTTCTCTCCTCTTTCTCTTGGTGAATGTACTTTGAAACTCCTCTAGCAAAAGAGAAAGCAAATGAGTTTGTAGGTGACATATTCAACTGACAACAGCTAAATGCAATTTCTCATATATAGGGTCTTGAACAGAACTAGGTGTTTAAAAAACAAAACCAAAACCCACACTGTAACCAGATGAGATTTTTAGGTAAAAATGAGGTTGTCTGTACCAAGCCTCGTATTTTATGCAAATGTAAATGGTACTATGCTTTGGAGTCTAAATATATGCAGTGAATGTCCATGTTAACTTGCAGCTATCCCAGTTTTTCTACACCTCAATAGAAGGAGATCTAGAATTCTGAACTACAGTGCTACAAAAATTGCTTTCACCAAATTTCCTCTAGAATTTGTAAAACCCCAAGGGGCAAAGGAAAGCATCCAAGCTTTTGGTGTTTATGCGAATCCAAATGAACCTTTGAATCTTTTGAGGTTTCTTCATTGCTGTTTAAAAAGCATAAATTATAGAGTAAAAGCAAGGATGCAGCCAGATTGTGCAGTACATATATGGCAAATATTTACTCACATGAACATTTCCAGTCCATCTGCTCTGCAGATAGAGTAAATATTTCACAAACTGACACTTAAGTTGGTAACACCAAACCAGAAAATGCACATCCTCACAGGCATCGGTATTTTGTAATATCCACAACAAAAGCCATATTCTCCCCATTAAATGGTTTTATTGTCAAGTCCAAATGGAACTAGTAAGAAGGTTTGCATTTCTATACAAAAAAAAACCCCAGAAATTACTGCACTAATTTTTTCATGTAACTGGAGAGGTCACTTCTCTCTGATTTGCAATGAAGCATCATTTCTTGTGGCTCATCTGGGTCTCTCATATCCAGATAGTTTGGGATTCTTGATCCAGGAACTCAGAAAAATGGCCAAAATATGTTTGCTTGAGTACCCAAATCTAACTCTTGACTTCAGCAGGGGCATGCCATGAGTAAGGTGAGAAGAATTCACTATGTGACTAAATTGCACTAAATATAGAACTAAATTGATGTGTTGGCATTAGATATTTTTTGGACTGAGTACTGCATAAAAGAAAAACAGATTTTAAGCAGAACAATTCACTTTGGGGGAAAAAAAAAGAGAAGAAAATGATAAAAATGTCCACCATAATAATCTCAACAGCATTTTAAAATGTTCTAAAATAAACCTTTTATAAAGACAATCTAATTCCTAGCTACGACACTTAATATTTATTTTGCAAATATCAAAGCCTTTTAATTAAAGTAAAAATATTTCACTTGATCCATCAGTGTTTGCTTTTAATTTACTTAAGCTTTGATTTTTGTACTTGATTAATTTACTCTTTTTTTTTAAAAAAAAACTTCACAATAAAACAGAAAAATGAAATTTTTCAATGCCCCCATATCAATTGGTAGCTGTTCTCTTGCAATTTGACATCTGGAGCATATTCTGAAATTATCACTTTTCTTTTAAAGACATTCTGAAAATAAACTTGGAATTCTTGGAATTTCTACTATCTATTTATGCAGAGAAGTATTTTCCGCAACTGAAAAGTTCCCAAAGACAGCAATTTGCAAAGAAAAGAAAATTGACAAGCAAAATGAGAGGAAAAAATCCCAGTCATTTCAATACCAAGTTAGATTAGATAGTGATCTAATCTGACCCAGGAAGGACATTTATACAGCTGAAATTCTACCCAAAAACGTTGAATGAGGAAGTGGAACCCATTACGCCCTGTTACATTTAGCAAACCTGGAAATGGAGAGGTAAAATTTCTCATTAAGGTGGTGTTGTTGGTGCAGCCTCAAGGTACGGGTACAACATCATTTATAAAACTTGTTTTTTTCTCCTAACAGGTATGTTTTTCTATAAGAAAGAGCCAGCAACTCTAGCAATATACACACATTAATTTTCAGTACTGCAGAACTGCCGATGTTGACAAAGGAGCAATGAGTTTGAACAAACTCTTGCCCCAGGGATAAGAAACACACGGAGGTAGGGAAGCACCACTGGCTCTGCTGCCTGATATGAATGAGGCAGACTCCATGATGGGGACATCTATGCTCTGGGTAATTCCCTTGCCTGAGTCAGAGTACGTGGTATAGAGCACCTATAATGCTTGTCTTGCTCTTATGTTCTCCCATTTGTGCTCTTCCACAGCATAATTTGATCCATCAGCCTGACACGTGGCCTGAGGATTGCAGGGCATCTTCCTAACTGAGCAAAAGGATGTCACAGATGAAACACGAATTTCCTATGTTTTGTTTTGTTTTATTTTTAATAAAGATGTGGTGCTCCCATACCACATCTGTACAGCACCCTGTTCCCACCACATCCTTATCATCCTTTCCAGGCTTTTCTTAAACATTTCTCCCTGGCATATCCAAATTGTCAGTCTTTGCAAATTGGACATGGTTTTTGCCTCCTCTACCTGACCTAGAAAAACACAATAAAAACTAAAACAAAACAAAAAATCTGGAAGAGTCAAAACAGACATTTTACCCATAAAATCTTATGGTTTTCAATTTCCTTACATTTTGGAAAATAGGCCTATTGCCCTGAGTGGCAGAGAGCTTCAGGTTTGAGAGAAAGATTCTTCTAAACCCACCAGCCCGGAGCTGCTGGCTTTCATTCACACCCACTTTCTGAAGGGAAACTGTAAGCAGGGCAAAAGCAGAACAAGGTAGTTGGTTGTGCTTTTCCACTCTACTAGAATAGCTTTGGCAGCAGCATGTCCAAAACAGCCCTTTAAATGTTTGTCCAGACACAGTCCTACAACACCTATTTTGACTTTCACATCCCCTTTTGGACTGTCGGTGCTAAGATTGCTCACATGCTCAATTAGTGAACACCAGAGATGTAGGTATGGTTGTATGCAAAGTGAGCTCATAAATTCCAATTTTTTCATGTGCTAAGCATGAAAAAATGTCACACAAATTCTTCTAAAAACACAAATGTCAGGAACAGAAGTGACACTGTAAAACAACCAATGAAAAAAAAAATACAACAAAACAAACCCACAACCTTGACTGATTCAAAAAAAGAACAGAAATAGATACGACATAACTTTTAGGTTTAATAAGGAAAAATACTGCCAGCATACCAGAAAAAGGGGACAAAAATATCCACTCTAGCTCAGCCCAAGAACTGATATACATGGAAAACTTCCCACAGTTCATTTCAAAGGTCAGAAATGTCCATATCAAATTACAGGGCACATCACACTTTCTGTATCAGTTCTTAATAAAGTAATACTGAAATAAAATGTTCCTGTCATATTCCTTTGTGCTCAAAGAAAAGTATAGAAGTATCCATTCTGAGTTTCTGAAATCAAAAGCACATTTTCCTTTAAATGGACACTTTCTGGGTACACATCAAGATAATTTAAATAAAACTAAATTTAATTCAATAGAAATCTTATAATTATCATGTAGAATAAAACAAAGAAGAGTTTAAATGATCCCCAGGGTAATCTTCTGGTACCCACAGTTATTGCCAAACATGCAATCTCTGCTAATAACTCTTATTTACATATATATTAAACAAGTATACCATTAGGAGATAAGTACGTATTGATAGAGCCATGAAGTTTAGTGGTTTTTTTGAACACATATTTCTAAAGTAAGCACCTTACTTATGGTTTAATAGAAATTCTGGTTAATTTAGAGATATATATGAGATCTATAATTCTAGGAGCTCCTAGGAAGTTAAATCTTTGAAAAAACAGAAAGGTGGTAGTTGTGGGTATGGGAGAAAAATGAATTCTGCTTTTCAAGGGATAGAAAAAATTTATGTTTCAAACTAGAAATGTACTCAGTCACTCATTAGGAAAAAGCTAATAAAGAATAAATGTGAAATTTCCAAACAGACCTTGTCCATGTCCCAGTAAAAAAATGGAAAAAACCATTTATTTGACCTCAGCTCCTCTCCCACTTTTTTATTTGATAAAAAGTATGAAAAACTATTGAACTGGATTTCAGAAACCTGATCTTTATACTGAAAGTGTAAATTAACACTTAAAGGAGAAGCAAAATTAGAATTTTAAGATTAAATGTGGCCTGAGCTAAGACTTGAACTTGACAAGTGTAGTTACCTTTGCTGAAATAAACAAGGAGAAATCTTGCTGGTTCAAGGAAGTTCTTTGAGAGGAAAATGTCTAAAAAGTATTTTTCAAATTAGTTGGAACTTCACTTAAAACTGCAGATTTCAAAAGTTGCTGCTTTCTATAGGATTTACTAAGTGCTTTCAGAAATGCTACCTTCAACAAAGGCGTTTAGAATTCAAAAACACATCCCTCTCAATCAAAGTACTTTGCACCACCAAGTGCAGTCTAAAAAGGTTTATAACATATCATCTAGTGCATGGGCAACAGGTCATGAGGAGCTCTAAGAAACCAGCAGGACACCCAGTGCCTGGCTACACTCCAGGGACAGTGACATCCTCCAGGGCTCCTGCATCCCTCACCCAGCCCTCATGGTCCCTGGGCTGCCTACACCCCAGGACAATGCATGCTGGCCATCAAACACTAAGCAGTGGCATTGGAGTCATAGAATAATTAAGACTGGAAAATTCCTTAAGATTGTCAAGTCCAACTGCAGCTTTGCACCACTACTGTGCTCACCATTACATCATGTCTTTGGTTAAGGATCTGCATGCTTTTTAAACATTTCCAGGTATGGTGGCTTCACCTGGGAAGCCTGTTCCAACGCTTGACAACCCTGTGTGTGAAAAAGAAATTCATAATAGCCAGTATAATACTCCCTTAGTGCAACTTGAGACCATTTTCTCTCATCCTGTTCCTTGTTACCTGGGAGAAGAAATTGACACCCACCACACTACACCATCCCTTCAGGGAGTTGTAGACAGCAAGGTTTCCTCTTAGCCTCCTTTTCTCCATGCTGCGCCTCCCCAGCTCCCTCTGCCACTCCTCAAAGGACCAGACCTCTCACCTGCTTCATTGCCCTTCTTTGGACTTGCTCCAGTACCTCAAGGTCCTTCTTGTAGTGAGTGGCTCAAAAATTTGGCACTCTGGCCCTCCATCATGTCCTCCCCCCCCATTCCATAGGCCCCTACCTCACGGCCACGTCTCAATGCTGGTAGCTCCCAGTGACTCATTTTCTATGAAAGTAAATTGCTACTTTGAGCCTTAGGAAACAGTGGCCAACTTGCCACGTTAAAGAGTTTGGTGTTACCAGCTCTGCCCTTTCCTTCATGTTAATTCAGAAGGCGGTCCCCAGACTGCCCAAATAGTCTGCAGAATTGCTAGGCAGCCGTTTGTGCACAGTTTGCCAGCATATATATTTGTGCTCTTTCTTCATAATTTTATTTTCTTTTCACTGGGACAGGGCTGTTGTCTTCTGCCCATGTTTCTCTCTGTACCACTTCAAATGAGATTAAGTTTAGGCAAAGATGGGAGTCCGTGCTTGTGGCAGGACCATTGTGCATTAAGTGAGTTTATTTTTGTAGCGCTGTGTTCTGTCTCTAGTCACTGTCCTTTTACACATAATCAAAACATGAAGATTTATTATAGGGAGCACTAAAAATATGGCTTGAAAAGAGCAAAAATAAAACCACAAACTTGCTTTACAGCTGTGGCCTTAGGAATGTGACTGGATTCAGTCTGCAATGGGGAGTGGCAATGCTGTCAGATTTCAAATATGACCTATCTGTACAGCCTTTCAGACAGAAACTTTCTGGCTCCTGACATAGCCATAGAAAAAGGAGACTCAAACATGTTCCACAGTTATGTGATGCACAGGCCACCGTATCTATAAGTTGGTCCCTAGCAGTAGGTCATCAGTAATCACCTCTGCTGCCAGATATCTTATAAGATTCAAGGTTCTATGTGCATTTCTTGAAAATCCAGCACCTAGAACCAAGAAACTTCAGAAGGAAAAAAACAAACCAACAAACAAGAACCCCTAGGGCAACATTTTTGTTAATTTAAAATATATTATAACCTGGATGGTTGGGCAAAAAAACCTGTACTTTAAAAAAAGAACATGCCCCAGCCAGAACACATATGAAAAAAAACAACCAGGAAAAAATTCTTTTGTGAATTATTCTTTTGTAAGAAAAGAATAATTATTCTTCAATTATTAATTTGTAAGAAAACAAATGAATGCCTTCAATGCCCATTTCATGATATTTTGAGCAATTGAAACTGGGCAGCATGACTGAGACCCATCATCACTACACCTGGTATCACAGACAATAAATCACCCTTACTACCTCTAAAAATAGGGATTGTTACTTTCTTTGGTGGACAGCTAGAGATCTGATATTCAAATGTCTGAAGAATTATTTTCAAAACCAACTCAAAGACAATTACATCTCTGTCAAAAACACAACCTGAACAAAAGGATTCTGGAAAAATATTTCCCCATACAGTAATCTGGCCTGTGATGAGCACTCGAGGCTGACAGTAAGGCCATCTTCTGTAACCAAGACTCAGCGATGACATACAACCCAGGGATGCATCCCTCCTTGTTTCCTTGCTAGTTCAATTAATTCAGCTGGATGCTCTTCCAACCCAACTTGGAAATTTCTGTAAGCTGATCTTAAGGAAGAGAGAAGCACACATGCCCTTCATTGGTCAGTAATTGAACTGTGCATCTATATTACACAGAGGAAATCACTGCAACACTCTTGCCACCACATAGTTAATCAGCATAAGCTGCACATCTAATTAATTTATCCTCAACTTCTAGCAACAGGAAGATCTGAACAAAGCTATGCTGTGATTTAAGCACACAGTCAGTGATATATGCTAGATTGCTGGAGTACTCTATCTTGGATGGTTTTCCTAGATCAGCCTCTTCTTATTAGTTTGACAGCTTTGAACAGCAGTGATGAAAAATCAAAAAAAAAAAAAAAAAGGAGCTGAAACTTCTAAACACATTCCATGCACAATTACCTGAACATTTAGAAAGAGGCAAGTTTTCTCACTGATTGCAATTTAGAGATTTGTGGACATGAAATAAAAGAAAACAAGTTATTCTGAAACATTTAAATTTATGAATGACAGCAGAATAAAACTTCCAGAATTTAGTTTATTTTCTCTGTATATTCTATTTTTCTCTCTCTGAAAATATGTCTGTAAAGCAAATATGATAGAAGAAGATATGGAAGAAGATGGAAGAAGAATAACCAGGGATAAAAGAGTCTTGGTCAGCATTACAGAGCAAGTCAGGCTTTATCTCTTGGTTTTTTTGTCTTGTGCTCTGCAACTGTGCCAAATCATTACACTCTAGAAAAATTTCCATTAACATAGAAGTTGAAACCAAAGGGACTCAAAATAAGGTTTGAGAGGTATTTGGAGCTTTTATTCCCAGATGTGATAGCCTTATGTTGCAATGCATTTGTTCCCTTTGATAGAACATATGTGCTCCAAGAGACAGTTTTCAGATATATACAGAATACATTTCCATTTTTTAATAACTATTTCATAACTTTCAGAAAATGTTGGTCTGGCTTTTCATGGATGCTTCCCAAAGAAGATAATAAAATGTTCATCAGTTTGGCATGGGGAATTTCAAGTGTCCACACATTCTGCTCTGCATATGTAATACTAACTGCATCTTTCCTATCTTTAAACTCTGGAGGGAGACATAAGCTCCAAAAAACACAGGAGAAAATCCTGACTGTTTTGGAATATAAATTCCAGTCCTAATTTGCTCTTTCATTTTGTCATGGCAAGTGAACTCATTATATAAGCTGGCCTTTCACATCTCAACAGCACAGCTGACTTCCTTCAGAGTTTTTAAACTCACAAAAACGTTATTTGAAAAGTGTTTACTCCAGGTGGTCAGGCTCAGATGCATCTCTAAACCAGGAAGGGAAGCAGAGCCTGTTTCCTTTAGGCACATGAGCACAGAGAGATGGCTGAAGGCTCCACAGTGTGAGGGGAGGTGCTTCCACTGCTTTCCTCACTGGCCTTTCCACAGTATGGTTGGGCTGTTCAGCCTACAAGCATGCAAAAAATAATGTATTGCAATTTCTCTCTCTCCCTCAGCAGACATTACAGTACTGGCTCTGATGCAGTCCCATACTTTTCAAAGCCTACAGCTGACATAGGCTATATAAGAAATTCTGAGATTCTCTTTGTGCTTGTGGAAAGGTCCCAAAACAACTTGATGAAGTTGTTAAAATATGAAGGCCTGGGGTTTGCACACAGTGGTAATACATTAATACCTACTTTTTATGTAAGGAGCTAATATTCATGGAAGACCAATATATCTTCATTTAACTGTATATCCCTTTTCCACAGAGAATGAAAGGGGGTGTAAGCAATATCCTGAGCATCCAGCTTAGAAGATGCGCAGTAAAGCTATCACCGGTTTTTTGCTCCCCTTGAGACTGCTGAGTTGCCCTAACTATAGGAGTAAAATGGGAACTGCCTTGTCAGGTTGGGGGTTCTTGTGTGCTAATAATAAAGAAGGCAGCATTGCTCTAAAAAATAAGCAAATACTTCTAATTAATTTTTCCTGGCCTGCATCATTACTGAGATGAAGAGTCTATTGGCATTAACATAAGGCAAGTCTGAATCCAGTCTAGTCTACCAGACCTCCTCAAAGCAGAATCAGCTACAGCAGGTTGCTCAGAACCATGTACAGTCAGATTTTTGAAAGTCTCATGGATGAAGATGCTATCATCTCAGGGAAAGGGGAAAAAAACCCTGAAAAACATTTCCAATCTTTTCCTAATACTTAATAGAATTTTGTGTTTCAATTTGTGCCTAGTACATTTTATCCCATCACTGGGCACCACTGAAAGTACCTTGGCTCTGGTTTCTTTCTTCTAAAGGATGAACAGTCCCATCTCTCTAAACTTCTCTTCATATAGAGATGTTCCAGTCCCCCCCCAATCATCTTTGTGGCCCTTCTTTGGACTTGCTCCAGTATATCCCTGTAGTTCTCATACAAAAGAGGCCAAAATTAGTGTCATGAAAAGATACTGAGTGATCCCCTATTGCCCCTAAAGGCAAGCTTTCAAGCTTTATGGAATACACATGCATTAAGCATTGTTTAAAGAGAATAAATAGAAGAGGTATTTGGAGAAGCAGAAATTCCCTGGCACTTGCTAAAGTGTCTCTTTGTTCTTTCAACCCACTCTTGAAATCATGATTATTTTTGGCCAGTTTTATTGTCTTAAATAACTCTTTTCTCTTTATTTAGTTAGTTAGTTAGTTTTTTAATAATTAAAAAAAGTCATCCTTTTACCCTTCAGTGTGTTGCCCTGAAAATTGTTACTGCTATAGAGGATTGTAGGGTTTTAATTTAAATATATTTTCACCACCATATATTGGCACAGTATTTTCCCTCAGCTGCCGCAGAACCATAGCTCAGGTATTAGAAAACCAAGTTCAAAAGAAATTATGAACTATTACTGAATAAATATTTACTATTCTGGCAGTATTGTTTTGAATAAGCTTTTCTCTTTGATGCTTAATTTTCTTGAGTATTTTTAGTATTTTTCATTGAATGTTGTTTGAACTGCAAGCATTTCTGACAAAATTGAGGAGATGAGTGGGTGGGGTTGACACGTTTTAGGTTCCTCTGTTGCTGTGTTTTAACCTAGCAGGCAGCTAAACACCACACAGCCACTCTCCCATAGCAGGATGGGGAAAAGAATAATAAAAATGGTAAAACTCATAGGCTGAGATAACGACATTTTAATAGGATATAAAAGGCAGGGAAATTAGGGATAAATAAAAAATGTTAAATAAGAAAATGGTAAAGGAATATACAAAACAAATTATGCACAACACAATTGCTCAGTACTCAAGTCAGTCCCTGAGCAGCAGCCACCTACTACCAGACAACTCCTCCCACATTTTTTTGGTCAGCATGCCATGATATGGTATGAAACAGCCCCTTGGCCATATTGGGTCAGATGCCCTTGCTGTGTCCCCTCCAAGCTTCTTATGCACTCCAGCTTCCTTGCTGGCCAGGTAGGAGTACAAGCTGGAAAAGCCTCATTTAGTGTAAGCATTGCTCAGCAACTACTAAAACATAAGAGTTATGAAGATGCTGATTCTAAATCGAAAACACAGCACTAGAGGAATAGAAATATCTGTCCCAACAAAAGCAGGATATCTATCCAATGAAAAACTATGAACTCTCCACTGTAACCTAAAAAAATTCTGTGCTTAAGTACCTTACTTGATGAAATCTTGACCACAGTCTTAATTTAAAAAAAAAAAAACTCAAAAAAAACCCCCAAAAAAACCAAAACACCCCAAAATTAATGGAAATCTTTTGCCACAAAAGAAATAAAGACAGAGAGAAAAAGTGTTTTCCTTCCTCCTCCAAATATTTTCAATTTAGCTAGAATATTTTTGCAACAGATCTGCAGATAATTTTCAAGTAAAATAATAAGAGATTCAATTTCTAAAGTTTAAGGTTCATGCAAGGAAAAGAAGAATTTAATGCAAACTGTGTTTGAAGTATTCCACTATCAGGAGAGTTTTATTTCAGTATCTTTGAAGTGCTACATTGCAGTTCTTGATTCCTCAAAATGTCAATTCCATTTTTACACCTTCCATCAATACTTCTATTGAATACTTAAAGGATGTAATCCACAATATAAATAAGTTCATTAAAGTAAACAAAATAAAATGTATTGTCTATTCTCTTCTAAGAAGGCTGGTGTTCTATGAAACAGGGATACTTTGTAATATGTTTCTCAGAAACAACAAATATACAATTCAGAGTTGGACAATTTGGTCATCTCTCTGCCTTGCTAAGCCCACAATACATATTTCAAACTCATCAAATGTCAGGTCATATAGCCAGGAACAAAATTGAATTGACAGAAATTATTCTGTTTTAGTAACTGGTACTTAGAAGTCACTGAAAATAATCATTGCAGGACACTCTGCTGGAAAAAAAAAAAATTGTTAATGTGTTCTGTTGGTCAACAAATATGAATTGCAAGAAGGCATAGAGGAAAACAATGGAACTCCATCCTTGATTATGGTGGAGGACCTATTGCATGTATACATTTGGTGCTTATACTTTGGAAGGATGTTGAAAAATCAGAGAGAACTCAGAGCCACACGAGTGAACAAAAAAAAGGAAAATATGCCTGGAAGTGAGAGACTCCTGGTGCTCAATCTATTAGCTTAATGAAGAAAAGGTTAAAGGATAATTTATTAGTCTATAAGTGTCTATTATCAAAGGGAATGAAAATTGATAATTGATGACTCTTCAATCTAGCTGACAAAGGCTTAACAAGATTCAATAGCTTGAAGTTAAAATTAGACAAATTAAGGTTCAGAATATGGAGCACTTCCTTTTTCTTTTTTTTTTTTCTTTTTTTTTTCTTTACAGAAAAGACAACCAATTCAAGGTTGCAATTGATGCTCCATCACTGAAAAATTATAAGTCAAAGTTGTGTCAACAGTCCTAAAAGGTGTCTGAAGGTAAGTCATACATTTTGGACTTAAGGAAGCTTTAGGGAATGGGTTGAGTGATGTTACACAGGCCATTAGCTTGCTAAAGGTCCCTTCTATTTGTAAAATCCTAGTAATTGTTCTACCTCATCAGAGTTACACAGACCACATTTTTTTCCTATCTGAACATATAATCCTGTATCAGAGTGCAATAAATGTTACAAGACCTCTTTCACCATCAGCCAAAAGAACAACGGAGGAAAAATAGGCAAGGAACTGCATTTCCAAAACACAGCAACTTGCAAGTGAAAGAGTACTATACAAATCCCCAGAGTTGTCAAATATTTTTATTAAATAGTTATGAAGGAGAATAAATTAGAAGGCAAAATTTAGGCTCTTCTTGGAATAAGTAGCTGGTATAACCCTTCTGATTCTAGAGTACAGTCTTTGCCTTGGCTTAGGAGTTAAATAGTCCTTACATTTCCCTACAGGCTACCTTTCCAAGGAAAACACATTCTCTGTGCACTGCAGTCTTTGACAATAGGATTAACTATTACTGGCAGACAGTACCACTTAAAACGTTAGCTGCATCAACCTCTATGATGACTGAAAGAGCTATTAGTCTGCAGTGCCTCTTTTAACAGGAGGCCAAAAAAAATCCTTTATGACCCTTGATAAGGGAAAAAAAATACCTAGAAGGCAATATACCTCATCTAGACAGAAAATGTACATGAAAAATGGTTACAACAAGATTATTTACATTCTTTAGTCATTAGGGATAAAGTGGATGCTTACTGACCCATCTTTCTAAACAGCAAATTGAAAATCCTCTGTGATAAAATCGCTCTGCATTGTGATTTCCAGTTCTGTCAGACACTTCAGAAAAATGGCGTTCACTTAGCATATCTATCTACTCAGTAACTGATTTGTGGTCTTTGCAATTTAGATACTCAGCCTCTCTTTCAACTCCACACGTCTATTACATTTGCTACAAATTGTATTAAGTGAGCATGTTCTCCTGGAGAGCGGAACTGCAGCCTGGAGGGCCGGGAAGTCCAGGCAGATTGTGTTTCTCCACCCAAATGGTTCAAAAGTAGACTGGCCTAGTTGAACATGGAACTGCTCAGCCTGGGGGTTGCTGCTGCGGGATGAGTTCTGAAGAGGCTGTGAAATGCACAGTATATACACATCGTACATTCACAGAGTGCTATTCTGCCATAGCACTTCAGGAAAGGACGTAAAATTTTTTAAGTGTATATTGCAGCAAAAGATAATATAAAAATCCTCTATTTTGATACAGAAGGATAAGAACAGCAAAGATTTGGGGTACTTGCACAGAAGAACCTTTGAACTAAACGAACACTGACTGACTGAGCCTGCCTTACATTGTTTACCCTGAATGCCACAGAAAACACATTCTCTGTAATGTGCCATATTCCAGCAGCACCTCTGGCTAAAAACTTCTTGCCCTGCTTTTTCCCTTTACCAACACAAAAGTGATGCTTCTTTCTCAGAGTAAACACCTTAGAAAGACAAAGCCATAAATCAAATCTGTACAGTCCTGACTGATACTTATGCTATTATGTCATCCTACCCAGAAACAACATAATTGCAGATAATGTGAAGCAGATCAACTTCTGTAATTTTCTATAAGAGGAAAAAAAAAAAAAAAAAGAGGTTAGTGTCTTCTGAATCTATCCTGAAGAATTTAGCAAACTGTAACACAGAAGAATAAAGTCAGTCTATATGCTGCCAACATTTATGCAGAGGTCACACTTAGGATATGTGATTGTTAAAGCATTTGTGCTATCAGTATCATCCTATGATCAACCTATGGGAATGAATACTGTGAAAAATATCAATGTGAAGGAGTGGGGAAGAAGAGGGTCATTAGTGCAAGATGCAATGAGTAGGACAGAGTTGCTGATGAGAACACTCAGGGGATGAACCATGAAGATCTCTGGACTGAGCAAAGTGTTGTGGTCAGAGAAGGATAATAAAAAGACTGGAACATACACCATCTGGTATGACAGAAGGGAGGATGGGAAACATCAACAGGGAGTTATATTTGCTAGGGAAAGCCAGACGGTGAAAGCATTGATTAAGATTATTTTGTCGATTAGGTGGTACACTTTGATTTATGTGCTGGGGAAAGAGGAGCATTTATGCAAAGGTTGCACTGCCCAGGCAGCTGAAGTGGGATTGGACCAGGGATGTGAGAGGCTTTAGTGATTCCTTGGGGAAGTGTCATGTGGAAACAGGGCTCACTTGTGGATTGGGAAGGTTGTACATTCCAGTGTGAAAAAAGGAGATGTGAAGATTTTTGACAATGATGTGATTCACCTCATGCTAAATTAGGCAAGTGACATGTAAAGGGAGACCAAGGCACTGGGTAAAAGAGCTGCAACAAGAGAAAATAATTTGGAAAATAACCAGTTGAGAAAAATATGTATATATTTATATCACCATATATATATTCATACCCATCCAGGGACAAATCAACAAGCGATGTAAATCTTTTAAGCTACATTGAAACCAAATTATACAATTTTGTTTGCTCAGAGAGCTGGGCTGTTCCTGAGACGGAAATATTAGGCTCAGATTAGAGTAACTCCCAGCTTCTGAAGCCCTCAATGACAAAGCATACTAGAGGCAGTGCAAAGGGTATGAAAAAATATGGCTTATCAGATAAATTTAGTATCCACCTCACTGAAATGTGGTACCCAGTGTGGACAGGAAGCCAAGGAACAAGGCAAAGATTTAAGGGAGAGGCTTGCACAGCACAGTATTATTGGTATCAGGCAATCAGTGGGTGAGATGGGAACAATATGACATCAGCAGCAATGCACAGCCAGTGAATCAGCAAAGGGAAAAGAACAGTAGGTGGGCAGCACCAGAAAAAAAAAAAAAAAAAAAAGAAAAAAACCANGGGGGGGGGAACCAGAAAAAAAAAAAAAAAAAAAAAGACAAAAACCAGGAAGGTTGTCTGAAATAAGTCCCTGAAAATGTTTTTATGACATTGACTCCAGAGGGATGAGCAATACAGCAGGTTTTGCAAAACCCCAGTGGCACAGTACTGCTCATTTCTCTCAGACTGAAATTGCAGAAAAAAAACCCTGAAAGGTCTGAATGCTGGGAAGCCCTGAAGAAAAAGCAAACAAGCATTTAGTTGCTGTTTAGGTAAAAAGGAGAGAGAAAAAAAAGACCACAACACTTTTCATGCTAAGCTCAGAGGGTTTTCTCCCTGCTCAGGACATAGGATGTATTTTATACTACAACAGAAACTCCATTTAAGGAAAATCCTGTTTTCCTGCAGGTGAAGTGTCACAAAGTGAAAAATGGCAAGTTCCCACAGATTTATCCATGAGTAAAAATACACACATTCTTTCACAGCTCACAAATCTCATCAGCAAGTGTTGACCAACCTCCAGCTACTCTAGATAAGCTGCATACAGGTTAAGTTAGACACAGGTAGGTTAAACAGAGTGCAAGAGGGAGGAAAATCCAGTAATATAGCAGCATGGTCAGGTATAAATACACTTCCTGTTCCCTTTGAACTATCTGAATGGGAACAGCCCTGAATATTACAAGTACTACATTTCACTATTCAATAAAGTTGTGCTGAATAGAATTATCACCTTGAAATTACAGGGTAAAACTCCCTATACAAAAACAGATTAAAGACAAATTAGACTGTGGGCCAGGTCACTATGATTGTTAATTAGTGATAATGGAAATACAATTAGCATAATGAGTTCCAATTACTGTATATGGAGAAATATGAGCATACTGCTTTCATAAATCTTGGTTCCAGGAAAAATAAAACGCATCTGGTTTAACAAAGCATGCCCTTCTTCTTTGCAAAAAGCATCCTGGTAAATATCTTTTTATGAAGCTAAACCTTTCTTTTGATGGGTTGTGATTTGAAAAAAAAAAAAAAAGTGACAGAATGGATTTATCCTGTCTGATAGCTGAACAGTTTTGTATTAGTTTGGCTTCTGTTTTAAGCTTCCTAGAAAATCTTACCATCTGTTTCTTCAAGCAAAAGTCTTGAACAAAAAAAAGACAAAAATCATAGACCATTACATCAAATGCACTTATTATGTTTGAAATATCTAGGGTTTTTCCCCCCCTTCCCTTTTTACCTTCTGATAAGCTGAGAAATTGGAAAGCCAATTATATTCTGATATTTACACAATTAGGAATGGCTTTTCAAAACCTCGTTGAAAAACCAGTTGATGAAAGACAACAGCTTTACAAAGAAACAACCACAGCATGTCCAATGGTTATTTTATGAAGAACCATTTTATTTATTTCCCATAGCAGTTTGACACCTTTGCAAGAGTAGGCAAAATCAGGCTGGATTAAGTGTATTACTCACTGGTAAGTTTAAAAAGTGGGGATTTAAATTATGAATTTACAGATGCTGTGCACTGAAGTGCTAATGGAAATAAAGGCTTAATGAAGCCCTACAGATGTGCAAGCTTGACTCCATGCCTCTATTTAACAAGCTGGTGTTAACTATGCTGTTGGATAGCCAGTTATGAAGCTACTCACTGTTTTCGTGTGTTAAAGTGGATTCTGGGCAAGAATTCAAGAACGGGAAAAATTCCAGCTGCATACAAGGATTAGATGTTAGCAACACTACATCTTCTCCCTTTGAAAAGATTTCCCCAGCCTTCTTATTACAGGACAATCAGGCAAAAAGCTGTGCAAGACCCAAAAGTCATGGACAGACAAAGGTGATGGGACATGAGTTGTCCAGATAGTTACTCTGAACTTCTGAGATATCAGGTAGTATTCAGCAAGAAAATAATAAAAACATGTACATGGGAAAGGATAGTTGAAGGAGAAAGGGACAGCATGATATCTTGATATCTGCTAAGCTGCAGACAGAGCAGACTGCCTGAATGTCCATTATGTCAACAAAGTGATAATTACCCATAAGTGTAGACGAACTCTCTTCTCTCATATCAGCCATGATACTTTGCAGCTACAGGAGAGAACCAACTTGAAACATACTCATACTGACAGTCTCATGTGAAAGCACATCACTATCATGTAACTTCAGTGTAATCCCTGTACCGTAATGGTTAATAAGCCATGCATTTTGGCACAACACACAAGACAGAAGAGAGAGTAGGTAAGAACCTGCCCTGGACACCTGCTGAGATTGTGCCAACTCTACAGAGCATGAAGCCTTATCCTGGTGATGGAAGCACTACCTGACGAGAAACTATTTGTTTCATGGATTGAGGATGCTCTGCACAGATAGCTCTAAGTAAGATATGACTTTTTGGATTTTAGCCCCCTAAAAAGACACACCAAATTTTCAAATGGTATGCATCCTGAGCTTCCTAAGGATACTGATGATTGTTGTCATCACAGCATTTCAGTGTCTTCAGGATGCTAGTTTAAAGGCCTAGAAAAGTACAGGGAGCAAGTGAGTTAGAAGAACAGACTTACAGCTTAGAGAAGTGGCCAGGGGAAGAAATAATGAATGAACATATCACTAAAGTTCATATCTTGACACATATGCACAAAAAGGCTGAATTCAATGTGTACAGGTGTGTTGGGCTGCAATGCAGGATGTGGCCAGGGGTGTGTATTCTATCACCATCTGTTGAAACCAAGTGACGCAGTGTTCTTTATCTCTTCCACAACCCACTCTTGTCCAGGAAGATATCTTCTGTTAATGGGCCATTGAGTGACTAATAAATTATAACATCTCATTGTGAAATACTCCGCCCAGGGGGAGGAGCTAGGCATTTCCAATTGAATAAAATCTGAGATTTAGAGCACCACTGGCAGCCTTTTTATCCACTATATTCCCAGAGGAAGAGCAGGCCCTTCTACATTACCACTGGACCCTCAGAGGAGGAGGACTGTACCCTTCTACAGGATCACTGCTTCAACAGATCTACGTTTGTCACTCCAGGAGGACTGCAGCCACCATTTAATCAGACTGCTACTAACACCCTGATCAACAGGGTGTCAGGTTGTATTTCCAATTTTGTCAGTGTTTTTGTACTGCTGCATTTTATTTTGATTTTCCTATTAAGTTGTAGTTTTTTTCTTGGTTTCTTTTTTTTTTTATATATAAGTAAATAACTGTTATTTCTACCCTCACATCTTTGCCTAAGAGCCTTTTAATTTCAAGATTATAATAATTATGGGGGTGGGGTCTACATTTTCCATTCCAAGAGTGGATCCTGCCTTCCTTAGCAGACACCTTTGTCTTTTAAAACCAAGACAACAAGCAATCATGAATCCCACATTACCTCAGTTCACAACCTTAGCAAAGGCCTTTGAGGGTTGTTGCATGCTTCCCAGTTATTTTCATCTGTGAAATGAAGATATCAAACAAGATCATTCTGATAGCACTGTATCTTGGCACAATAAAAGGCATTCTAAGTGATAATAAAGCTTACAAGACAAGTGGATGAGTCAGACAAAGGGAGAAATAAAGAGGGAAACAGAGTCCCAAGGCACAAAATACACTTTTCCTATAAGCATACACAGGTCCCAGCACATTACCTGACCACAGGCTTTTCTCACTGACATACAATACCACTAAGTCAATGAAAAGCCTTTATTTGGAGCATGTAAATGTAATCTCGCTGATTAGAGAAGACACTATTCTGCACCTTTTCCTGATAATGATAACCCCTTGGTGGAAGGGAAAGGTTTAGAGGGACATCTGACCCTGTGCCAGCTGGAGCTGCCAGGCAGACACCAGCAGAGCCCGCTCACGCCCGTGTAAACCAAATGCATCTCCACGTTATTTTGAATTTACAGCATCATCCCTCAGAATGCAGGCAAGTGTTTCCACAAATGAATGATCTCAATCAGAAAACCAGTCCTGTGGCAAGGGATACATATGGCCATCACTCCCAAGAACAGCTGTCAAGCACTAGCCCTGCCCACTTCCCACTGTGTAATGTCCGTGGTTGCTCAGTCAAGCGAATGACCTTATAAGCCCACACAGGTCCAATCTGAACTGAAAATTATTAGCAAAAACTTGTTTTCCTTAAGACATTGCAGTCTAACAGGAAGAAATTATACACTTGGATGGCAAGTGAGTCTAAACAGCTTTTGTTACAGCTCTTTTGAATATAAAATCTCTCTACATGGAAATAAAAAAGCTCATTGGAAAGATGAGCAGTAGACCCCCACTCTCTTTATCCAAAAGCATGCTGTTCAATTTAGCCTGTGCTTCACTGAATAAATAACACTCCCAGCCACTATGCTCCCCCTCCAATATGCTTAAGTATTGATAGATTGCATTACTTTATACTCTGTCTGGAACTTGTGACATTTGCCCAGTGAATTGGTAAATGAACTTGGAATATTTGACCCATGTAGATGAGATTACACCTTATTTAGCCTGAAGGGACAAGATCCTTTGTTGTACCCAAAAAACCTGACAGATAAGTCTAACCTTTTCATCCAGCTCTTCTGGGTATTTAGCTATGAGTAAAGCAACATTCCTTGATGATTATACTGAATCTCAAATCTCTTCTGCATATACATGTATAAAACTATGTACTCTGTGGGAATCTGTGATACAGGCAAGTTGGCAACTGAAGGACCTTATCCCAGACTGCTATCTGATTTATGTAGACCTGTCACTGAGTGACTGATACAAGCAAAATAAATCTGTTGAGGACTTAAAAAACATGTAACTTGACAGACATTCAAAGTAAGTCAGATAGAGCTATTTCATGTTTTATCTTTTCCTGTGCTATGTCTCTAAAATGAGATTAGCTGACATGGTCAAGGGGTAGAGTGAGGGATAAGTGGGCACAGGATTTGGACACAGTCTCCTAGGAGGAGTCCCCTACCCTCCACCTCTGATTCTCTTCCCCAGCAATAAATTTTTTACTATGTTTACTATGCTTTGATCTTGGCTGACATTTTAGACTTGGTAACACTCTCCAAGACAATCTCAAGGCTTTAAAATTACATTACTCAATACAAGAAATACCTCTTAGCAATTTTCTTGCTTTGAGCTTTTGAGATATATTTTTGTATCTCAACAGAGAAATTGGAATGTTGTTTATCAAGCCTAAATGTAAGTCTAGACATTGATGATTTGGCCCATCTTAAACAGTTGCTGAATGTAGAGGGTTTGCTACAAAAATACTAAAATTATACTCACAAAACATTTGTGGGATCTCCTACACTGATGGGGACTATCCAGTCAGTATCAGGGAGACAGCTGCAGAAAATTTCTGGAACAAGTCTTCAAGAGTTTTACAGTTTTCCATAACCCTTTTTTTTCTCACTGCCAGTTACACATGCATCATAGTCCCAAACCAATCTTGTCCCAAGCAGAAAATGAGAAAAACATGCTCCATGACTCAGAGTACTAAAAGAGAGCTTTTGCTATCTTCCATTGAGAAGGTTGTGGTACTGTGGTTTCTTTATATTAAAAAAGGTCTCTGAGTTAGAAATACCTCTTGCACACTGAATTATTCTGCAAGAAAAATTAACAGCTCCTTGCTCTTTCAGCTGGTGATAGTGAACCCTCCCAGGCTATGCCATGCATGAGGGCTTTGGGGGGTGAAAGAGGCAGCCAGAAGAGCAGTGTGACAGCAGGCTACAGCTGTGCAATACTGCTAGTGAGTGTCAACACCTCTACGACATCATTAACTTGGCTATAGCAATCATCAGCAATATCTTTAATTTGTAAGAATCCATCTGGGCTATAAGTGATCCATAATGTGGTTGAATTAGCACCACGTTGCTTCCTGGGCTTAGTATGATACATTTCAAAATTCATACTGTCCTCTGTCTTCGTGGAGATTCCATGTTCATCAGACCTTTTTGGTATCAGGAATGATCAAAGTGCTACAGATATTACTTACCATTCCCAGTAAGTTTGTTGGCATATAAAACATCACAACTGAAGTCCAAGTGGACTTACACCTCCTGTAGCTACACAGGAGAGAATGCAAAAAAAAAGTTATTATCCTATTTTACTAGTTAAATTTACTTTATCCCTGTTCCCCATGAATCAGAAATCTGCTGAGTGAAAGAATATTTCCCAAAATAAAACTGAGAGTTTGATGAATTTCTCTTCCTCTTCTTTTAAATATGATTTTATGTAAAAACCTCAGACTCATCACATAGATTTGTTCAGCACTTTTTTTTTGAGGCCAATGTAGTGTTATACTGATGGAGCATCGATATGCACATCTCTGTGTACACTTGATACATCCTGCCATGAAGTTCCCTTGTAAATTGTCTTCCAATAAAAAGAATACTAAAGAAAATAATTTCGAGAGTTAGTGGCCTTGAATGTAGCCCCACAAAAATGACCACAGGTACGATAAGGAAGCTGGTATTAACAAAATTGCAAATGCAAAATAATATCTTTAAAAAATCTCAGCAGCAAAGCCAATATTCCTTTTCTCCCATTTCTCTGTCTGTTGCCTACAGCATGGGTCAAGACGGCCCTGGGATTGTTTTGAGAACACCAGGAGATTCTTCATAACATCCACTGATGTTTAGAGAGGTCAGCCAATGCTAGTACAGGACTCTGCCTTATCAATATGCTCTGGATGTTTTGGACAGATGGACATTGCTGTCTGGCTTGCTTGCCTGCATGCATGTTTGCTGCTTTCTCTGCTCTTGCATATAGATCTTAATAAATCAGCATATTTAGCCTTCTGATTCATGGGGTCCATGTAACTCTATTGCCCCAATCAGGAGCCGAATTCTGCCACATCTGTCCTTTTTTTAAGCTTTATTCTCCCATTTTCTTTCTCAGAAGGGGGGAGATACTGAAGGAAAAAACAGCTGCAGCAGCAAGAGTAACAACCTATGTACATTCTAATCAGAGCCAGCTTCCCTTGTAGTGAGGGCATCACTGCTTTTCAGAGAGAAT
>VWZN01009453.1:335200-347808 GCA_013396955.1 Regulus satrapa
TGGTTTCAACAGATGGTGATAGAATATATATTTCTGTTTATATCTTGTATTGTAACCTAACACACTTGGTCAAGAGAGACCACTGTCACTTCAGCTTGGTGGTTTTTAATAATCAGATACAGAAAATCTGAAGGCATTATCCAGATGATGCTTCCAGAGAAAGTGCTTTCTAGGCTGCCTACTGGCAATGCCCAAGATCTACAAAACCCATTAGATTCACAGTTACTTTCCTGGCAGACATAGAGAGAAATACTGATCTCAAACAGCAGTGTATGGAAGAGATGGTTATCTTATGGAAGCTAACAAAATAGATTGCACCCAAAATCCCCATAAACAAGAAAATGTAATCAAACCTTCATTATTTCTAATTAATATGCATCTTTAATTGTATTGAAATTACTAGTGTTTTATTCCAGTGCAACTCATACAAATATCTTAGTACAGCCTTTCCAATCACTCATAATAAATTAGTCCATTTACTGTCTTTTGCTCATTGCTAAATAGCTTGGCATGCTGTTAGTTAAAATTCTTTTTTTTTTTTAAAGTACAATATCCATTTAGCTTCTATCCTCTGAACTTTTATTCATTCATTATTAACACTGAAAGCCAAAGTGCATGAGAGAAGTTCAGTCCTATCAGCGTTTCAGATGAAAGTGATGTCTCGGTGTATTAGCAGTACACCACACTATCATACATAAAATGCTGCCCAGTCCTTCAACAAAGCAGCCGTATCCCAATGCCTAATAGGATCACTTACTTCAAATGTGACACCACCTTCTTTGAAATATTTGTTTAGATTTCAAAAACATAGGAAGGTTCTCAAACTCAAACAAAACCTCCAGCCTCCAGCCCAGGCTCTGATTCTAAAGAGCTTTCCATTTGATAAATTAGAGCCTGAATCCAGGATACTTTTTTTTTTTTTTTCCCCTGTGGCTTGGTTTTTTTTTTTTTTTTTTTGGGATAAAAATAAATGTCATCTGGTTTTGACTGCAGATAATGAATCATATTAAGAATTTTAAAAGCACTATTCTCTTTTTGAGACCTAATTTCAGACCTATTAACACTTTAATAAGAAACAGAAGCCCATCATTTCATTAGAAAAAGAATAAGGCTTCTCTTGTACCATATGTTTCTTCCTTTAGAAAAAAATCCTTTTGAAATACTAGATTGGGCAGCATCAGAGCAGAATGTAGATCTGGCACAAAGACAACAAACAGGTGAGCAGATCTTGCATCAGGGAGATTAACTATTTCAAGCAAAATTACAGGTCTCTGGCAAACTGTCCTTCTCTTTCTTTCCAATAAGAAATGATCAAATTTATAAAAATGAAGGATTGCAACACCAAAAAAAAAAAAAAAAATCCTGGTGGGGGCAACCAAAAACATGTGGAATGCTGGTATGTCACCTTCATAAACTTACTTATGATTACCCAAAGGACAAACAGCTGCTTCTTACAAGTGCTTTTTGGCACTGTAATATTTACATTTGGATATTTATTGAATAAGGGAAAGAAAATTATAGCTGGCCCTTTCCGATATTTAGATTTTAAAAATGAAAATGTCTTTAAGACACACAGAACATGAATGCAAGAGCTGGTGTGATAGCAGAGAACCTTATTGCACATAATTAACAGACACATAATGTCTGGTTACTAGTAATTTCCTTCTAGCTGAGTAAGGAAATAATTTAATCATGTTGATCAAATGAATCCCATGAGCCCAGTGCAACATTATGCTTTTTTTTCCCCTCTCTAAATCTGCATTAACTGATAAGAGTCTACTTGGTGAAATCATAGAACTCAACCTTGTTTAGGTATCCTTAATTTTACTGAAAATATTGGCATGATTTTACTAATGAGATAAATAAAGCATTTCAGTAAACCTTTTCTAATTCCTGGTGCTGACCTCAAAGGAAAAATAGCAGGGAGAAGGAAGAAAGAAAGAACTCAGAGTGTTCTTTATTTGGAATAGAAGTAAAATATTTTTTAAAATTGCATATTCCACGTTGATCTGTTACAACAAAAGGAATGTATTTCTATAAAGACATGCAAATACCCTAACAATAAGTACATTAAATACTTGACTGTTAAGTAGCTACATGTCAATTACTATTATTTGCCTCCTCTCACTCCCAAAATATTGCCAGGTGTAACTCAGAAATAGGCAAGTAGAATTTTCTTTTTCCCCTGGAAACTATCATTTTATGTGATAATACATCATTTGCCTCATCATTCCAGGGTTTCCTAGTAAAATCTTTTGTGGGCTTCTGCTATTGTTGTCTTTGAACTACCTAGAAAAAGCACTGAACTACCTTCTGTGCTATCTCAGGTAGTTTTCTGTAATGTGGTGATATAATTTAACACTTACCATAATACATTTTATCCATCTATTGTTTGCTAAATAATTCCTGCAATAACACTTTTATACTTTCCATAATTCTTTAGGGTAATGCTGGAGGAATAATATTTTTTACGGCAGTGATTGATGTTGGATTCTCTGGCATGAATAGACCCCACAAACACAGGTTATTGATAAGCATAAAAAAAAAAAATCTGTATGAAAAGAATATCAGGGATCAAAGGGTTAATACCATTTTATGAGGTTGTAAAAATCTACCTCAAGAATCTTGTGTTAGCAATATTCTTTGTGTAAGATGTATGTTATTAAAACAAGTAGCAGCATCTGAATTAAAGTGACAGTATGATGGATGACTAGTGAAGTGGAATCAGAATCGTTTGCAGCATTTTGGGCTAGATGTGGGAATTCTGCCTCAGAGGTAGGACGCTTGGCAGACGCATTGATTCCAGGCTGACGCATGTTCATAAATATGCCCCTAGAGAGGTGTGGCCTAGCAGAATTTACAAAATTATGTTCATGAATTATTTAACATTTATTTATGGATGCTATATTTAAACAGCATTTGCAAAGGCAAAAGGACCATAGCATACATAGTGAGCTTCAGATAATGCAAATGCTGCACAAGACAGAGACAGTTTGCATACTTCACAGAGAGGGTAAGTCTATCAGAACTAGGTAAGTGATATGTCAGTGCTGTGGCTTTATACACCACAGTCTGCTGCACCCCAGAGAGACTGACAGTTCTGGGAAATACCTGACAAGCTGGCAGTTCTGACCTCGGCAAAAGAGATCTCTTCAGAAAGAAATACCAAAGTGCTGATGGAGACTTCTGTGAACAACACACTTGAAGCCTACCTCTGCAACCGCTGCATCTGAGAGCCTGATCACAGACCAGGCAGTGAATAACCTGCCCTTGACTGTTGTAGGGCCCCACTGATCTTGGTATCAGACCTCTTGATAGTATTTCCACACCACTGGCACACTTGTGGACCTAAAATGCGAGAAGTTAGGCTGCATGGGAAAATTCCAGCCTCTCCTGTCGTGCATGTATATATCTCACAAACATTTCCTATAGGATCGAGTTCTCTCTCTCAATTAATGCCACAGATTTTTCTCTGCTCAGCATATTTGGAAAGCACAAGATGTATCCACACTGAATGCAGTGAAATAAAGCTATAACAAAAACTAAAGATGAAATGTCCTGAAATAAAAGAGAATTTCAAGGTAAAGCAGTATATCTCACCCTAGAAGGGAATGAATACCCTTGAAGGAAGGGAAGTCTTTTATTTAGTACTGCATTGCTACTGTACACTTTACTGTCCATTTACACACTATTATATTCATCTATTATGTCATTTTTTGGTTTTCAAAAGACATTATTTTACATTTAATTTTCACTATAGAGTATATTAACAACACTGGCTTGTGAAAACATTATATTTTGGTTTGCTTTCTTTGTTTCTAATTCTAAATAGTTAGTTTTCAATGCTAGATTCCTGCAAAGAGCAAGGAGAGGTATACATAGTGCTCCTGAAAGTGCTTTGAGCTGGAGATGTACACAGCTATAAATGTGTCTCTCCAAGAGGGCTGATAACAGGGTTATTTCTTTGGAAAACTTTCTTCACTAGTATTTTCCTAAAAAAAAAAAAAAAAAAAAAAAAAAAAAAAAACCAAAAAAAAAACCAAAAAAAAAAACAAAAAACCACCTCTAGGAATACAGTTTTTCACTATTTAACTTCCAAATATGCTCCACATAAAAATCTTATTTTCTATAGTTCACTCACACTATTTTTAATTCTGTGTCAAGGGGACACAGAGGAAAAATTATTCCTTCTCTTTATAGATTTGATGCCTCTAATTATGCTCCCTTCACCTTTTTTATTTTACCCAACCCCTAGTTCAGTCTGTCCTCAAAATGCCCTATATTTGGAAAACCTCCAAGAAATCGTCTTTCTCCCTTTGCAACCTCTCTCACTAGGGCACATTTTTCTCCTTATCACACACCAAGCACACCACCACAGAAAGTCTCATCAGTGCTTCACAAAGGAGGTGATGACTTCCTCATCTCAGTATGCACATAATCTTCCCTGCCTTGGACATAGTTCCTTTTTCCCCAGAATCAGGTTTGTGTTCTTCTACTAACCTGCTAAAGTCCTATTTGATCCCTTCTCATCATCAGCTGTTTCCTGGGTTGTGTTTGTCAGAGTATTCATTTCCATACAAGCTCAGAGCTTGGCATTTGATCTCACCAAATGCACTCTCCTGCTCCAGCCTGTTTCTCCTGTTTATCAAGACAATTTCGAAATCTAGTCCCATTCAACAACCTGCCTCGGATTCCCCCAGCTTGGTGTCACCTGCAAATGTAATAATTTCAGTATCCACTTAATTATCCAAATAATTATTGAAAATGTGGAAAGGGACCTAGACAGAATTTATTCAGTACTTCCTTCTGTGTTCACAGTGAGACACTGATGGCTTGTGTGAGTGGCTATTTTTCTAACTCACATTGCACCCACATGAAAATAGCTTTCCTTAAACTAGATGACTTATGGGAATAGTTCCCAATAATATTGTTTTAAATCTGTCTCTTGAATTTCAGGATAAAGTTTGAACAAAAATTCAAGTGGTTGAGCTAATAGGCTTCTGCCCTGCCTTTTCCCAGAAGAAATTATAGTACGAGATAATAGAAAGTAAGAAATCCTGCATCATATTCAGCACAATTACACATTCCAGTTTTTATTTCAGCTCCTGTCAGGAGGGATATGCAAACATGTGCTTCAGATCTTCCAAGTTAAGGCAGAGATACCCTGCCCTTTGGAACTATCAAACTTCGGGTTTCTTTCTAGAGATTCCTTTCATTCTCATCATCCCTAGCTTCTCAAGAGTGGAAGGAAAGAAAAGGACAGCACACAAGGTCTTCTCCAACACTGAGTCCCCTCCAAAGACACAGTTCCAGCACCAACATGTGCTGTCTCCATAGATGGGTGTTGAATCATCGTGAGAAGGCTTCCACACAGTCTGCCCACAAGCAATTGTTTTCCAATGGGAGGACACAGCCTCACCTTTTTCAACTCCAAACAGGAAAAACTGTTTGACAAACAGTCCAGGCAAAAGCTTTGCAAACCTGATATGAGTAGAGAAAAAAATTCTCCTTTTAGAAAATACTATCAAGTGTTTTCTCTGCTGCATAAGATATGTTTTGATTGAGGATTACATAAACTTTTTCTCCAATTATCTTACTTTGGGAGTTTGTTTATTTATTAAATGCAAACAACTTTCCTATCAGAGAGACTGGAAACTACAGATTTTCACTCTGTCCATTAAAGTTTTATTTTTATACTTTATAGTTTTACAGATGCCAGAGGTGGTGTTAAAAAAAAAACCAAACCAAAACCCAAAACATGGAGCAAACATTGTTCTGTATGTAACTTTCACGTGTCAACACAAAGGACTCATAAACCATATGACTTGTAAGAGTGGCGCACTATCAAATATCAGTGCTGACAGCAGGCATGAACTTAAATTTGGGGTTGGGCTTTAGGTTTTCAAATTTGGGTTAAAATATATTAATTTACAATTTAATTATTTTAAATAAGATAAAATGCTGACTCTGTTTTTTATATCAATTTCTTTAATTAAGTGCAATATTCTCTGATGATTCTGTTCTAGCAGACAGCTCCAAATCCCAACTTTCACAAAGTTTAGGGATGTCTCAATGTGGCCAACCCCAGCTTGGAACACTATCCAGAAGTTATTAGATGCAATCAATTTTGATTTTCCAGTATATTTTTCCTCTGCTGCATCGCCTTTTCATCTGGAAGCAACTCCTGTCTCTTTTCTAATTGATGAGGTGAAGTGGTATGAGTGAGCTTATGATTTCTGCTCTTTACTTGAGTGGCAGGGAAGTAAATGGAAAAATTGTCTCAAAAGTTTAAATGCAGGATTTGGCTTTCGCAATAGTGGAATTACTAGTGCTCAGTGGATTTTTTTCTTAACTGTTGCATGCCAAATAAATAAACCATGAATTATTAGGGTAGTAGGATTTTTGTTATCAGATAAATCATCACTTACTCAGGTTGTCTGACTTCCTTTCCAGGGTTTGGACTTTTTTTTTCCATTTTTAGTTTACTGACAACAAGAAATATCTCTGAACTGGAAAACTCTGACCTGACTTGAAAGCAGCATTTCAAATACTTCTTTCTCCCTTTAAAACCTTGGACTTTCTGCAATGTTTGGAGTGCTTCCTTCAGTTTTCAAGTACTTAACCCATTAAGTCTGAGCTCTTTCATAGACAAGAAAGGCTTCTCAAGGAACTCAGAGAAATTATCTTACTTTTTAAACACTGCATGCTTTAAAAGTAAGTATTAAAATATGAAAAAAATTATTTTAAATTATTTTTACAAGTTTTTACTGTTCAATCAATGCTAGTACTTTCAAAAGAAGGTGAGTAATTTCCAGAAAAATAAACTCATCAAAATAAACTCAGGAGCAGGAATCTGCTCAGTTCCATTACTGCAAAGCAAAAAAGAAAGGAAATCCTTTTACATGCTGCTGATGGGTAGATTTCTGTTAATTTATTCTGTGAAGTACTAGGATCTCAAGAATTCCAAAATATCAATAATTAATATAAGTCTTGATATCCCAACCCAAAAAGCATTGAAGTGCTTGGTTCACTATGAGACAAATCTGTCTTTCCTACTAATCCCTCTTGCTCCCATGGAGACACCGGAGTTAAATCACTTTCCATATCTGTGGTGCAGCTTTGCCCCTACATAACTTACGCACTTTCCTGATATAAGTCTGGGCTTTCGCAAGTAAAGACACCACACCAAATTGCTTCCTTATTGGAAACACAGGGAAAATTAAAGACTTCTTGTAAAGCAATCTGGGCTTCACCTTTAGGACACCCTGATTCAATCCTCAAATTCAGGACTAAAAACACAAGAACTTCTTGTTGAGGATACCGAAGACTGTAGGCATACATATGCACTGAAATATTTTTCATCCTTTTTCACATGAAATTTGTAATAAAATGTTTGGCACCAGCTTAATTTGTATCACAGAGGGGCTCAATAAACACAACAGATATTGAGTCTGGAACACAGGAATTGGGTTGCAAAGATAAATGCATTTGAGGTCTGAAGCCTCTTTGGGGAAACAGGAAGATGAGGAAAAGCCATTCTCTCCTGTAATTTCACTTTTCCCCCCAGCCCCAAAAGACTGGGCATGTTGCAGCTAAGGGCTATTGGGAGCTAAAGCATGCATTAGAGCTACAAAACAAAGCTCATTATAAGTGACACAGGAATACTACAGGAAATGGAAACATTCTGGTTGAATTCCAGGGTTTTTGAACCAGGTGTTACAAAAGAAATCCCAGCCTCAGTACAGTCAGCAGCAAAACACCTTTCAACATTAAAAACAAAGAACTCACCCAATATGCGCTCTTTTTCTCTTTTTTTTCTTCATTTATCACTTTATGTATTCTGTTGGATTTATTGTCTTCTGACCCTTTGCTTTACTTGGAGTCACAGGTTCTCCTAAATAGAATCCAAGCTCAATAATGGTCAAGACTGAAGTGAACTTTTGAACCCACAAGGGTTGAAGAGGTTCAAAGTTAAACAGGAACAAGAAAACAGTTCAGTTCAAGTTATTATCTTGCTACAGTTACCACTTCTGATTATATTGTCTAGGCAATTACACATGCAGATTTAACCATGTGCAAAAACACAAAAACATTTACCAGGATGTGACTGGAGGCATAATCTGTAAACATATATGTAATTGCCATTGACATCAAGTTTGCACTGAAAGGCCTTTCAAAAAGTTTGATGAATTAAAAAAGTCCCATCAAACTTCACTATATGGGCCTTTGGCAACAAAACCCAGGCTGCTACTGTAGAGCCACAAAATACTTCCTGTAGTAAAACGAGTACAGGTCCAGCAGAGAGAGAGGTGATTCTGACACTATGGCATGTTTTTGGATTTCATCACTGTTCGTGAACATTTTGGATATCATGAAAAGAAAATTATACTTCTAGCCTTCTTGCTATAGAGAAAAGAAGGTAAGCAGAGCGGCAATGTTTTCTGAAAGCATTCAATTCTGAAACCTGGCTCGTGGCTTGTAGCAGCTGGCTGCCTTATCTCCCAGGGGTTTGGTCTGAGACAGGAGAGGTGAACCCTGGTGCTTAAGCAGAGAAAAGACCAATGTGAGCACTCAGAAAGGCTCTGCTAAGAGGTGGAAAGGAGAATTCATAACGCAGGTTTTATTCTGTCTCATGTGACCTGACCATCCCAGCACTGCACTCTGTGTGATGTATTTGGGGACAGAAAGCTGTCCAATATTTCCAACTGACATATTCTATTCTAAATCAAGTATATATTAAGGAAAACTGTCTGGTTGAACTTCCTTCATCTCTGTAACCATAAACATTCCAGAGAGGGTATGCTGCTCCTGCATGCCCAGAGAGAGGCAAACACATCATGCCCTCAACTACTTCCAGCCCCTGCCCACAACCCAGGCACACCGGAATGGTGCAGGCATTGCACTGTGTAAGGGCTACAGGGACCACAAAGCAGCCCAGCAAAGAAACCCAATTCCTTACAACACAACAAAGAGCCACTCCTAAACATATCCCCCCAAAATCTCAACAGACAAATCACATTGGCAGCGCTGGCAAGAAGAGTTTCCAGAGGACATGCGAGAAAGAGGCAGGTCATGCTAGTGAAGAAGGACTTGCAAAACCCCCAGTGGAAAGAATTAAGCTTCTCTTGGTAAATTACTGCTCCTGAGAACAATCTCAGGTAGAATAATCCACATGCAAGCATAACCATGCTGACAGCAAGCTGGAGGAGAATGCTGGTTATGGATATGGAGGAAGGAGGATTCATAGAGAAAAAAAGTTCAGTGTTTGCAAACTCTTTCCCTGTTCCAAGAACAGAGATGTTGGCCAAACAGTCTGGTGCCTGGGAGGAGTTCAAACTTTTGATGAACAACTTCTACTGAGGATTATAGGTACCCCATTGGTAAATAATGCTGATTCAAATCCATTTAAAATTAAATCACTCCATCTGCTTATGAGTTTCCTAACTTGCAATGCATATGGAAGCCAAGTTCTATTGATTGCCTGAGAAAGGTGGGACTTTGGAGCCTTCATTCTGAAAAACTTGATAACATTCTGCCTTAGGGATATCAGAAATACCCTTCTATTGTCCATCAACATCTCCAATTTTTGTCAGTCTTTATTTCCATTTCTCTCATGCCTCTGAAATTTAAAGTGATGAATCTAGCCCCACTTCTCTGGAATCCTCATGGTGAACATCAGCTTTTAAGCTCAACTTGTGACCTTAGTATTCCTCCAAAAATTTTTTCCCCTCACTTCATTAGTTAAAAAGTATGTGAGTACTTATACTTAGAAACATAAAAAGGAATTTAAGCCATCCCACCAGATTAGACACACAGGTGTTATCAGTAAGGCTGATAGGATGAGTTCACCAATGACAAAATACCAGGACGTCTGTTACAGGCAAACAGGGGCACTGAAACTGTATATCTGAAGCCTCCCTTGTCCTTTCCCAAAGTGCAAACTTTGCTGTCATCTATAAATCAAACAGTTTATGAGGCTGCAATATTTACACCCTAATTAAAAAATCATAAAGCCAGAAACTTTCAGTTTGTAAAAAGGAGAACTCAGGATCTGCTATCGAAACATGGTGTTAATCAGTAACTCCTAATGATCTGCTCCACAGCCTTAGAGGTTACATGCTTATTCAGCTACACATAGCAAACAAGATAATGAGGGAAAGTGGAAGAAGTGAAGGGAATATGTTACAGCAAACACAGGGTTTTGCAATCACCAGGACCTATTCCTAACCCCTCCAATTCTCATGTCATGGTTTATTTTCTCATTTTCAAAAGGCAACAGTTTTATAAAGTAAAGCTTTGATAACACATTAAGTACAGAACAATCTTGAGATGTTTTCCCTGTGTGTAACCCCTGATGAAGCCAAACACTGCCCTGGAGAAACACCTGCTTTTTACTTTTATATAATCAGAACTCCAGTCCCCTACACATATACAAAAAAGGAGCCTTAAGAGACAGTGTTTCCATGTGAGTTTCTCTGAATTCATTAGGGGAACAATTGATTTCTGAATCTGCCATTTGCTATTTATGCAGTCAGAAAAGAGCTCTCTAGCAAAGGCTTGAGAAATCCAAGCATTGTGCAATGTTGGAAATAAAAATTACAAAAAAAAAAGTCAGCTGTAATTAGTGTTCCTAATTCTATACTTAAAATAACATTTGTGATTCAAAGTTCCTCATGAAAAAAATCAGGGTTTGGTGCTCCCCCTTCAAGCTAAATAAGTCCCTCTCCCTGCTACTTACAAAGCTGCACTTTGAATCCTACAAAGCTTCACTCATTTTCAAAACCAACCAGCAAGAAATACCAGCTGGGAGAGCCAGCCTGTGATCACGGACCCTTTTGGGGTACTTTTGCAATCTGGCCAATCCACACCATGGCTTCACCTAAACTTCTCATCTCATATCCATGATTTTTTGGCTCTCACTAGTTCAGGGTGAAAAAGACAGAAGACAGAGATTTTTCTCCCTAGTACAGGCTGGGGTAAAGGAGAAAGCAACATCTGCAATCTATCGGTCACACCAAGATTTTAATTAATTTTATTCATTCTTTTCCCTTCTTTTACCCTTTAAGTTGACCATGGGTACAAAAATGCAGGTGAAAAATTACAGACTTTATTTTTCAGATTCCTCATTCTTATTCTTCTCCTCTAATCTTTTGACCGTCTACAAAGAATCAAGGAATAGTTGTTCTAGGTGAATATGAGTTGGCTTACTTCTGTCACCAGTTCTATGATGCTATCCAGAATGTATAATTAAAAAGACTTCAACTAAATTACAGTTTCAACTCAGGTGTTCCCAGCTCATATATTTTTGTCAGTATTTCAGACTGATAAGAATTAATGAGAGTCACAAGTACATATTTATGTGACCACTGACACTTAAAACTAGTAATGATTTATCCTGGTTAATAGTGCAAATTAACAAAACAGCATGAAAAAAACAGAACCATTTAAGACTCTTTTTTTCCCTTTTCAAGCAGCTTCTGTGAAGGAATATTTATTTCTGCTGTAGCAAGAAATGTAACAGCATGTCGGAGGCAGGCCTAACTCCAACAGATTGGTCTCTAAAACTGGAGGACAAAAGTAAAAAGTATTTGACGAAGAACCTCAGAGCTACAATGGGTGTGACCACAGTAATGCCTACAAAAAAAACCAAACAAAAAAGGAATGTAAAAGGACAAGAGAGGGGAGAAGGTAGCCACAGTGATATCAGGTGTGCATTTAATTTACGGGCCCTTTATGTGCCAAGGAAAAGGCCCAACAGATTTCTATCCTGGCTATAAAACGTCTGCACTCCTCACCTGCCCTGGTGGGAGGAATGATTGCATGGAGTAAGGAAGGCAGCTCAGTACCTCCCCACTATCTCTGCCAGGGTTGCAGCCATCCTGGCATAAGAACACCCCAAAAAAAATTCAAAGGCTTGTCAAAAATTTGACAAGCACAAAAATATCACTTGAGAGGCATGCAAAAGCTACACAAGCAAATCTATCATTCTTTCAATTAATGTCCCCTCGAAAGAAGTGTCTCACCTCCAAAAGAAAAGAAAAGGGGCAGGGGAGGAGTGGAGGTGTGGGAACACAAGATACTCAGCTGCAGTAAAAGGGGTTAAATTCACTTTTGGAGGTAACAATATACCAACACTCGGATGACACTTGCTAGACATGCATCATTATGCCTTACAGATTTTCTTCTACTTGTGCACTTCCCAATCACTATCCTTTCTGGATTTTACAAAGTAAGCATGAAAGCTATTGTTCCAAGCCATTTCCAAAGAAAGCAGTGGAATGACATACCATAAAACATATGGGTCTCATTACCTTAAAATATTGCCTGTTTTAAACAGCCTCTTAGCAAATAACCATACTTAAAAATTTAATTCCATTTTGCGACTCATGCTTTTACCATTTGGGCTACAGTTTATCTTAATGATTATATTACCATCACTTGTACTTTGTTTTGATGGCTAGGCTGCTGGTGCCAAATCCTTGGCGACCTCCTGAAGGAGACTTCCACCTCCAGATTCATTGTGGCTCAGGAGAGTATCGCTGAAAATAACTTACAAAGTTGGCTTTTTAGTCTTTTCTTTTCTTTCCTTTTCTTTTTTTTTTTTTTCT
>VWZN01009455.1:679-14932 GCA_013396955.1 Regulus satrapa
AAGAATCTCTTAGTCCTTTACCTTTCCAGATGGTATTCTGGATCCAGGCAGGTTTTTCTCCTGTTTTGTTTATGTCCACCCTCCCATCCCCTAAAACTCTTTAAGAAGCAGACCTGGGATTTCCCAGATCATGATTAATTATTCACAATTTACATTTCAGTATGCAGAGAAACAGCAGCAGAGCACAAGACCTCTCTGTTCAGAGGAATATCAGTGCCAACTTAAGAGCAGCTGTCATTCCAGACTGAACTAACACACAAGCTGCCTGAGCATCTGAGCTGTGTCATACATTCAGTTCCTAAACTTTGCCAAATCTCTCCAGCAGTAACCCCCTTACAGACCTTCCTCACTAATACTCAAATGCTACAATAGTCTTCAGGAGTTTTTTTCTCGCTTGTAAGTATTTAAATAATGCTTTGGACCTATTGAAAAGGAAATGCAGGATTGTTCCAAATTCAGGCTAGTCAAGAACAGAAAGAAGCAGCTCAGAGTAAGAGTTTACAAGCCTCAACCAAGAAAATTAAATAGGCAAGTAAGAGTACAGTCCCTTCCCTGCAAGACAGAACTGCATTAGGAAGCTGATAGAGCCTCGTGCTAAGCAGTGCAAGAGCTGAACTTCCCTGTCTACAGAAACCTGACCACAAAACAGTATTGGAAAGCAGAACAAAGTTACCAGTTTCTGCTTCTACAACAATTGCTCATAAGAACATTAAGTAATTCAAATGTCATTGGCTTTGACTATCAGGCAATTTCATGGAAAAGAGTTAGGAATTATTTTCTGAGGTTGTAATTTATCATTTATTCTTTTGACTTCCAGCTTGTCCTGTCTCCACAAACATGCATCTTGACCTGGCTTGTAACAATAACCCCAACAGCAGCACATGCTTGTCCCCTCCTTTTTCCCCAGAAGTCTGCCTCGAGTTGCTGTATCTCACCTTGACAACAGCAAGCCTATCCTTTATCAAACACACATATTGTGTTATTATATATATTATAATGTATATAATATTATTATTATAATATATAATATTGTCTTATTAAACACAATCTTCCACGCTCTCCAGGTACTTTAGTCTCCCAATAATGCAGCTGTAGCTCTTGAGGATGCTACTTCCTCTCTCCAGCTTTACTTCCAATACCTTCTCCTTCCAAAATAAATCTCAGACTCCTGTAACGACAAATACTTGCTGCAGATCCTGAAGTTTGAGAGGCCACAACCATCAGTCTTTGAACCACGCAACAGCACCCTATACCAAGACAAGCTTTTATATACAATTTCTTCCTCTCTGCCTACTCACAGGCATACTGTACTACCCAAAGTATTAAGTGTTTTGCAGAACCTATCAATCACATGAAGGGTCTGCAGAGAGATTGGGTAAATGACTGAGTATTAGTAAATTTCTCTTGAAGCATCCTCCAATTTCTCAACCTGAGAGTTTAATTAGCCTTAGAATCATCTTATCATCTCACTATTCCTTTTTAAACACAACAGTGCACCAACTCCTAAATTATCAAAAACTCTTTTGAAATAAAGTGAAAAATCCACTGCCCATAGACACTGCCGGAGTTTATTCTGACATACTTCAATATGGCTTGCAATCCCCCTTAACCAACATATCAAGGCAAGATATTTGGCTTTAAGTCATCTGCAAAAATCACCCTAGCTCATTAGCAGTGTTACATCAGTTACGCTGCACTTGTGTTATGCTGCACTTAATTATTTATATGTATGGCTTCTCCTCCTGAGAGGTTCAGGTTCAGCTCTCTTAGAAACAGGAAATAAAAGCCAACCATGAGATGGTCTTCTACTGGATCTAAAAAGGGTGCAACTACATCAGCTGTCTCTCTAAGTACTAATAATGGGGAAAAGTGTGATTACGCTGTGTTAAAAAAAAAAAATGATCTTGCTTTAAGCAATTCCTTCAAATTTCATGAACTATGAATATTTTTTACATAAAAGAAAAGTTCCCAGAACTTAGAGCTCCACTGTCTCTGGGGGAGAACAGTGTGCACTACCTTTAATGTTTACATTGGATTCCTCTCACAGAGAGGAGGAGAACTGAAAGGCAACAATCAGGCAGCTGCAGAAGCTCAGTGTTAAGGAGCAGTCATTGAGGTTTTAAGTACAGTCTTTAGAACTACAAATTAATTAGCAATTAATAGATTTTATGAACAAAGTCTGACAACTTTCAGGCACCTGTGATCCAACCAGTCAGAAGAATAAAAGTTTCATTTTTTACTCAGGAATTACATACCTGGAGTAACAGAAGATAGGTCACACAAACACTCTAGTACAAACATACTATGGAAAGTACCTTTTTAGCCTCACACATACAAAGCCAGAACACCAAACAAAGGGGCAAAGATCTAAGATCCAAGAATTCTGCCTGCTTTCTTCCCTACTGAAGCTACCACAGCTTTTTTAAGCATCCTCACTATAGGAAAAGTATTAGTCATCAAGCATGGAATCTTCTCCCAGTTCAAAGTCATAAGAAGCTCAATCTTGAACCTCATTCGCACAGAATTCACTCACTTTGAATACAGAAGAATCTGTCTCAAGCAATAATACAAGTTTAGCAAAGTAGAGGAAAGATGAGAAATCACAGCTTTAACTATCTTTTCCTCTCACCCACAGCACCCACTTCCAACCCTCTTTCCACACAAATCCTGCCCCACAACTAACTCAATAGAAACATGCATTTTTCTGCTCAAATACAAGAATAAAGCATTTTTGTTTAAGTTGATATGAAAAAACAAGTAATTCTGGTGCTAAATGTGCCACTTCTCTGTTTTATTGATTTACTGGAAGCAAGAGCTGAGACAGAAATCATTATTCCAGTGCTTTTTTTGTATAGCTCTTATTAGTTTAAGACAGGCAAAATTCCATTTGCATTTGATGGACACCAACCAGTGGTTATAAGGTTAAAATATAAAAGCAGTTGTCTTGGAAAAATGCTACTTCCCATCCTATATTAATATGACATCTTAAATGCCAAACTCTAGGGGAAGAAGAGACACGGCAGAAACCCTGCTTACATTAAAAATAGCTTTTGACCAATAACTTCACACAAAAAGGAACTTTTATCCTGCATGGCAAATCTCAGACCTCATTCTAAAAGACATTTCCTTCAGCACTTCAAACCTGGAAGCCTTAACCAAAATACACATTAATTTAGAGACAAAACTGCTACCACTAGCCAATCTTCTGCCAAGCCTTCAACGCATTTATTCCATTTCCTCTAAGGGAATTGTTCTCTCCATCCATGCAAGCATTAAAGTGACAGTTCTCTTGCATCTTAGCTCTTGCTGCAAACAACAAAACAATTTTAAAGGCATGGTAGGGTTGCAAGATTATTGCTTAGAAGGATAACAGTCAATAAAATCTACTTAAATTACTATTGTCAATTGCCTGTTGACATTAGGCACATCCACAACCTGATACCAGGATTCCAGCTGTGGCCTGTGATTATCTTTCCATGAAAGTCACCAACCCCTAGCATTACCTGTGGGTTGCATCAATTCATAACTCTTATCACTTGGGTGCTCACTGGCTTATCAGTACCAGGATCAACTGCAGCTTTTAGGCAGAGTACAGCTGCACTAGAAACACAAGGATTTCACATTTGCCACAACAGCACCGGGCCATTTACTGTAATCTCTGCACTATAGCATTTTCTAATCCTAATCAGCCTTTATGTGCTGCACTGATCTTAGATGCCAAACACATTAGGCAGAAAGTTGTAATCAGCTGAGGCATGGTACCTCAGCTCTTTCAGTTGCCATGCTGCAGTCTCAGAAGAATTCTGCCCCCAAATTACCTCCTTTCCTCAGAAAGCCATTTGTTTTTAATAAACTTGTAGAAATTAAATTATCATTGGACTATCAACTCTGTCCAGAACACAATTAGTAATCTATAAAAAGCTGAATGAGATTGAAAATATATTGCAAGAAGCCTGATGTTCCAGCTCCAATACTTAGCTGTTACATTTTGGGAATACATTAACAAAACAAAACAGACAAACAAAAATTGGGTGGGGATGAGACAATGTGCAAACAACTTCACTGACATGGTAATTAGCTACAGCCTCTTTGTTCTGGAAAGAGATCAATTGAGTAGGCAGCCTCAGAAGCTGACGCATCTGACTCAGTATCCAGACCATGGCTCATGCTTTTACTACTCCCTCAGCAAGATGATTCTCAGAGTCCAGTTTTTCCATCAGTGGATGTCACATAATGCCACAACCCAAAATTTATAACTAGGAATGAAATGCCCATAACCATGCAAGCAGCCCTGTTGAAAACATGAACATACCTGTAGGAAAAAAGAAACCAAGTGTAATGGAAACCTCTGCACATGCCAGTGCTACAGTATGACCTCCTGGAAGCACATTGAAGCAGCTCCAACCAAGCAGCTAGCACTTTTTTCCATGGCTGCTATCATTTCAAGCCATTGTCTTGTATCTACCATAAAGCAGAAGAGTTCATAAAAGCAGATGGCTGCCTCATATGTGAAAGCTGTGCCTTAGAACAGTCTTTTTAACAAAAATGACTGATATCCTTCACAGCTTTACTCTCTCCTTGCAAAGAAAACCAAAAACAAAAGGTAAAATATGAAATATTTTGAATATATGAATATGTACAGTTCCTTTATGTCCATTCCCCTGTACTGCATCAGTTAAATAATAATCCTTTTTCTTCTACCACACAGACAGGGAGGTTAAATCTCAAAAATCTTGGAAAAACTGAAGTCTACTTCCAGTAGACTTCAGCCTTCAACATTAGCCAGCAGCCCTTCACATAGTGCAGATTTCTCCATGTTGTAAAAAACCCCAAAATGTTAAATTCAATGGAACATCCACCTTAGAGACAGAAGATGAAGCAAAGACTACTAACATTCAAAAAAACCTGACAGTACTAAGTTGCTATCAACAGCTTGAAGTCACCAATGCCTCTGCATAATGCACTTGGCACTGGAAGTAGAAGTCTCCTATCAAGCTACTGATGAGTGAGGAACTTGGAATCCATCATACAGGCTCACATCCAGGCAGCAAAGCTTTGTGTGGAGTCAGATCACTAGACTGGAACACCCAGAAGTGTCAATTTAACTCTTAAGCATGATATGGAGCATGATATTGGAAAGGTAGTTTCTCATAATGCTGTCTAAGTAATTTCCAGCTTTCTGATGAACAAGAAGCAGCTCTTTAAACTCACCTATTATAAATGTAGCAGAACCTTGTGTTAACACTCTTGCCATTCACCAACCACAAAGCAATCTAAAGTTTAAATCAACTTATCAAAACCAGAAAAATTCTAATGTAGAGTCTTTCACAGTCATTTCATAGAATGAAATATTGGATCAGAATGTTGCAGGTAAGGCTCACATATGAAAATACCATTGATCAACTTGCCAGCAACATCACTCATAATAAAATATACATGTTTTCAAAACACTGGCACACTAAATAAGCTGAGTTGCTTCTGGCTTGCTGTCCCTTAGAAGAATGTACATTCTCCTATAAATACATTTAGATGAAGCTATAAAACATAGATTATGAGCTACAAGCACAAACATACTCTGGATTCCAAACCCAACATGGACCACAACAGGATCCAAACCCAAGTCTCCATTTGAAAATGTTGGATTTGAAAACTCCACGGCCACTAAAGGGCTGATGCAATAATAACTTTTCATCCATATTTGACCTACATGTAACAAGAAACAGCAGCCTTCAGAGGAAAGAAACAGGTCAGCTGGCTTGCCCCTTTCATACAAGTCCTACACTCCCTGAAGCAAGAAGTGAAAGGAAGAGTCCTGTGAAAAGCAGTTTGAGCTCCCATTGAAGTGCATCTAGGTTGACTCTTCAATTATGTTAAAGACATGGCCCCTCCTCCTGCCGTCCTGCACTCTGGCAGGATCACAGAGCACTGTCTTACTCTGAGGACCTTCCTCCAAACTCATAAACTTGCATGCATTTAAACAATGTGGGCGACAAGTCAGCATGTTTCATCTGTCCTTCAAGCAGGCATGTCTTCCTCTCACTTCTGTGGAGGAGCATTTTAGAACACTCTGTAAAGTATCAGAGCGATTTAAGATACATAACAGCACCATGCCAGAGGCACCAGGAGCCTGCCAGGCTCTGCAGGCTAACCCTTGACCATCTGCTGTGGAAGCACCCGCTGCCATAATGTCATCTGCGCTCGTGCCAGGCCAAGAGTCAGTTTGAAGTGATGCACCGTACTGTCAGCAGTCAGGCCACAGACTTGTATCATTTCTTAGGACAGAAAAGTGTAAGACACTTTCTTGAAAAGTGTCATTTGGTCCTTTAATTGTATGGTAGAACAATCTTAGCTCAAGTGGACACCAAACTCTCCCATCTACCCTTACCAGTGTTTTGCATCTCAGCCATAACCTAGTCTCCTAAACCTTTAAAAGCAATGAGCAAAGAATGCTGTTTTCTTTTTCATTCCTTCTTTGTGTCAATAAACCAACCTGGTCAAAGCATACGGCTCAAGTGTTTTGTCAGAATTCTGCAGCCCAATTGCAACACAGGAGTTCCTGACAATTTGCTTTTTACCTGTGGTAATTTTGCATATTGGCTTAAGACCAAAAGGATTTGATTGCCAAAAGTCAGACCCAAGCTGTAGACATGTCCTGTCAGCAACCACAGCAGTTGTCAGAACACACGAGAGGCAGGGTTTGGTGGTCTTCAAGCATAATCATATCTATCTACTCACAAAATCCCCTCTACAAAAAACATCATAACACATTTGAGTTTTGTCAATAGCTAGAAAAAAAAAAAAAGACTCTAGGAAAGCCAACCAACTGACATGCTGCCTCTGGCCAGAGGGCCAGAGTAAAAATTACATAAAGACACAACATTAGCATAACATCAGGACCTTTTAGCATCTATTTGCTTTCATTAAACTAAGTTAAGATACAGACATAATCTACAACAAAGCATGAGATCACATCATCCTGGGCAGAAAAGAGAAACAAGAAGATACTTAGACTTGGCTGATCCAGAAGTCAGTGTTAATATTGTGCACTGTCATTTCCAGTGCCTACAACTAAGCTGTGAGATGCCCAGTGAATGCCCCACTTGCCAGTGGAAAATACTGTTCTAGCATTCCACCTACATTTATTTCAAGGCTGATGTCCAATATCACTTCTGATGCTAGAGCAGATGGATATATCTATAGTATAGTATATTCCCCTCTCTTAGTGAACTACAACTCTCAACTGCTTTAGTAAATGTGTTTTACAACCTTAAGAGAAAACTTTGTGAGCACAAAAAACCCTATTTTGTATTGATTTTGGCTATTTTCAGCCAACTCTGAAGTAAACATGATCAAAACAGCAAGATTTAAAGCATTAAAAACTGCTTTAAGGGTCTAGCATATGGTTTGCAAGATTCCAGAAAAAGCAGACCTTATCATACCCTGCAAAGTGACAAGCTAGCCTCTGCCAAGTATTCCAATTGCCTTTCAGCAATTGCCAACATCTGGTTTATTCAGGTTAATTGAAGCCACCAGCTCTCATCCAAGCAAAATTTTGGACAGAAGGAAAATCAAGTAGCCGTGCTGAATCTGATGGGGTGGGATACTCTAATACCAGCTTACCAGTGAGGCTTCACACTGCAATCTTGGTGATACTGCTGACTCAGAGGAACAAAAGTACTGCTGCAAACCCTGCGCTACAGATCACTGCCTGCAAGGCTACCTTCTATCTTCCCATTTAGTCTGAGTTCAGGGTTCCATCCTATACCAGATGACCCATTATTTTCTTTACGTGTCCTGCAATGACATTCAGACCCTGATTGCCTGGCTTGCTTTACTCCTTGCCTTTTTGTCTTCACGGCATTTGAAACCCCTCTCTCCAAACCAGCCAGAATACTATTCCTAATCTGTATGCCCTGTGTCAGAGCTTGGAGCTGCAAGGTTCCTCACTCATTGGTGACACTCCTGTATTTACCCGAGGCACACAACACAGCTTCTGCTTTTTCCACCCTTACCAGCATCCCGATCTGTGCTCCTAAAAAGGAACAGGGTATGGCAACTTAAGGAATACTGTTTGGATTAACCTTTAGGCTATAGTAAGGCTAAGGGAAGGGAATAGTGTCATCATTCCACCCCCATTTTTTCCCCCATCCTCAGAAATACTGGAACCAGCTCCTTCAGCAATACTGTAATGTTCACAGCTAACTGAGGAAGGTCTAACCCTTTGTTTTCTTTGGTGGCACTCGATGCCCATAGCAAGGTAGCACTGGGAAATGCTGCAGCTGTGATTTCTGAAACCAGGAGTCTCTTCCAGAGGTTGCAGAGGATATCCACTCCAGCACCATGCTCCATCTCTAACCTTGTTCTCTCTGGCATTCCTTTTTCCCACTTCCTCTATCTGTCCAGTATTTTCTCCTTTTATTATTTTTTTTTAAAGTTTGCTTTCCTTGAGGTGCCCCAAACTTGGTGGACAGGCACAGCTGTGTACCGCAGCAGATTCACCATGGAGCTGGCTGTGTCTGACAGAAGCAAGGACCGACCACACCTACAGAGCATGTTCTTGGAGACTTCCCAAAATTCTTCACTAGTGTGACAGGCATGTAAGGCATGCACAGAAGATAAGGTGTTAGGCTTAAGAGTGAGGCTGGGAAATCAAGACACAGATGAAATCAAAACACAGAAAATCAATCAAACCTGCAGATTCTTCTTGTTGTCATTTAGAAGATGTTCAATTACTGCCAAGATCTAAGCGAGTAACACTATGAGACAATTATGAAATGTAACTACTAAATAGAAGTTATTAAAACCACGCTCTGGTCACTGTCGTCCTGACCATCTCATAAACAGCTACTCCATTAGCAAGGACTACAATAGAAGTCTGTACAACAGAAAGACCTGATTTGTCCCAGAATTTGTCATCCATGACCTTGATAAAGCATGTTTAACAGAAGGATTTTGCTTACTCTTGAAAAAGACTAAGAACACCTGCCCTCAGGGCTAGTCAATCTTCATCAAATTACACTGCTTACATGAGGAAAAACTTTAATAGTACAGTGCCTACTCATTTTCCTGTTCCCTCATCTTCCTTCTTCCTTTCCTTAGGCATTGCACCATAAGACAACTTACAAACAGAACAGCTGAAATGCACAGGATCAAGTGATCTTGCCCATATTTCAACATTTGGATCTTAACATGAATTCAAACTTCTACCCCGATTCAAACATATTTTGAAGTATTGGCCAAGTCTTAGCTTGATTAGAAGTGCTGCCTCCTCTTGGTATTACATATGCCTTAAAAACAGTATGGGGCTTGGGGGAAGGGAGGGGAATGAAAGTTAATGCCACTTAAATACTCAATAATAACTAATCTAAAAGGCATTCTTATTACCTCCCCTTAGCCATGACAGACATTTATTTCTACTCCTGTTCAGAGATCTGCATGCCTCCAAAGGAAATGTGTCCTCAGTATGCTTTTGGGAAAGGACATGGTAGAAGCCCACAGAAACAGCCATTCAATATAAAAAACTGATGATGATAAAACATCATTATAAAACAATAAAAGCGCTAATCCAACATCCAAAAAAGAATTTAAAAAAATAACTGCTTGCTTGGATACTTTTCAGGTGTGAGAGCTATTCATTGGGGTGACAGAGGAGTTAGCATAATAAAATCCACACCAGCTATGACAACAAAAAATGAGACACAGTATTCCAGCTCAGCTTCTGTGGTAACATTTAAACAAAGTCAATCCTCTCGCATGTAGATACTGTGACGAATTACTGCAATACAAGATACAGGGAGACGTAAAAGAGGTTTTATTAGTAAAGTTTGAAGGACTAAGCTCAGTGCGTACAGGTACTTACTCCCTTCTTGGCAATTTTCTTGAAGATACTCCCACAGCTGTAGAGACCAAGTGTCTCCTGGACTGCAGAGCAATGCAGTACATCTGCACTACTCCTGCTAGGAAAGGGTCACAAGTGCCAACAATCTTGGAGCATTCCCCAGACCACTTGAACAGCAAACAACTTCTGAAATATACACATCCCAGCTAACCTTGTCCTTTAACCCACTGAGTCAACAGACACTGACGTCTAGGGACTCAAGGTAATTCCAGTGACCCCCAACTTTTCCCAAAAAGCAGAGACAGATATTCCTCAGGATTAAGACAGATGTTTCTAAGACTAACCTATGGGACCCAGCAACTTCATCTTTACTGAGCCTAAGGCAAAAAAGTTTAACTCATTGCTTTTGGCTGACGTACACCTCTATTTCAACACTAAAGACCACTGTGATTCAAACTCGTTAGGTCAACACCAGAGACTGCAGAAGAAAGGCAAAACACTGCAGGAAAGAAGTGTCTGTACAAGCAAAATACTGACAACAGCCCTGCAGTTCAGTTACCACCATGAATTAAGCTATAAACTTCTTTTTACAGCCTCTGTTTTCCAGGTACATGCAAATATGCAAAATGAGACTTGGGATGAAAATAAGTTACAGCAGATACACAGGTCATCTCCACAGCCACAGAAAATCAAATCCTGATATCCATCTGCATGGTTTCAACTTTTCACAAACATCTCCCAGCTCTTGATCAGGCTTCTGGGAAGGTCCTCGACTCTTTGAAAATTATTTTGAAGAAGTAAGGAGACACATGTGGTCTTTTCAGAATATACACTGCAGAACTTCCTCCTGCTGCAAAGCAATTCACTCAGCAAAATAAGTCAAGGAAAATCCCAGCTATTTCTATCATTTTCGCAAAGAGGAACTTGTTACAACCTGCAGATGCACAACCTCACTAGTTTTCAATTCACTTCCCTAAATGAAAGCTTGAAGGTCTGTTTCTGAGTTGAGTTGAGATCTACCTGCTTTTCCCTCATCTATCATGTGTTTTCATGTTTGGAAGTCATGTTGTTTCCCTTCTCCAAAAGCATCTCCCTGTTGATACCACCAGAGTCACCCTCATTTGAGGCTGGAAACAGCCCTTCCCTTGACTCACACAATTAAACCCTTGGTGAACTCTTAACACATCTTTCAGAACAGTTCTAAGAATCAACTCCTATGCTGTGCACAAGCACTGACTTCCCACTTGAATTTACCAGTTTATATATCCTTAATGTAGCCCATATGCCTCATTCACCCACTCTGCAATGGCCCTTCCCACTGCATCAAAATAAAGTTGCTAATTCCCCACTTCTTCACAGGAATAAAAATTTAGCTAACAAACATTGGTTAGCTGAGGGATAGGAATCCATAGAATTGTGTTGATTTTTAGACAACTTTTGAAGACAACAGTTTTGTCAGCCCAAAATGGTCAGAGCTCAACTGTCCCAAACCATCAGAGCATGCTAGATTTACATTCCTTTTACCACCACAGGGACTTGAGAATCTCATTTAATGCCATCTGGCACTACTTCCAGCAGTTGTTGAAAATTCACTAGTAGGAGATCTGGTGTTGAGGAAAATGGTAAATCTTGTTAATGAGCATAAGATAGCAATGGAATTAGACTTTAGTACTCCTTCATGCGACCAGCATGTGTGAGGTGTCCAGTACCGAGAGCCCATGCCAAAATAATGTATTACAGACTGTAATATATTATTACAGTCTGTATTTGGAAGCCATAGCAAGTATAGGAAACCACACGAAGGTAAACACTTAGCAGCTCAGCTTTTCTACACTGAAGACATTAATTCTGTTCTTTTCTCTCTTCCTCACAGACCACCTTTCACCTTGTGACCTACAAACTCCCTATAACCCTCAGAAATTATTATCTTCTGCAGAAAACATAGGAGAACAGGCATCATTGTATCCTATTCTTACAGGACTACTTGACCCATGTTAAATAGTTGATCTCAATTTAACTTAACTCAAAGCCCAGTTGTTAAGTAGGGCAGTGGAAGAGAGGTTGTGTGACTTGACACCCGGCCACTAAGACACTAAATAAAATTATGGAGCTCCCTAAGGACACAGAATCCCAGTGTCAATACCAGAATTACAGCTCTTCATAAGGCATCAGTCCAAACGTCACTCTCTGGAACCTGAATTTTTAATCATCTAAATCCCTTATACCTTCACATAAAACTTACTGTAAGATGTAAAGCACTGGGAAATTTCATTCTTCACATACTCAAATGCTACTCATATACTTTGAAGTAGTCCCAGCCGATTAAACTCTGAATTGTTATTTACAGCTTGTAAAATAGGAAAAAAAAAATTTAAAATGTTAAAATAAGCAGGTGTATGTCTTCCCAGGAAATTATAACTTCTTTTCCTCTTTTATGCATGTAGGTAAGAAGTCCTGTGGAATTCTACAGGCTTCTGTTTCCAGTACACCCAACTTTCTTGAGAAGTAACCAATATCCAAACATAAATCCTTTACAGTCCTTACTATAACACTGGTAGATTTCCTCTACCTCACTTTAATCCTGTCTATTCCAGATAGTACTTTTATTTATATAAGTGTACACACACAGAAACACCAGACACATAGACACAGCATGCTTTCAGATACATGAGTTACGCTGTTTCCAAGCTAAAGCTTCTAGTAATAGATACAGTCTGTATAGGACAGTCCAGACACAGCCTACAGATTAAAAAGTGTTGACGGCTACCAAACAACAACATGGAAGAGACATCAATATCCAAGATGATTTTTTTTTTTTTTTAAATATACAGGAAAACATGACAGAATACATGGTATCAAGACAAATTATCTACTTAAACAACAGTTTAGACTCCAGTGAGTCTTCAATCAATGCTGCTTACATCAGCATTTCTTGGACATATATGCAGGAGCATCTAGATATACTGAAAGAGCAAACTACTGTTTGTCACTTGGAGGGTAAGACACAAAGTCATTACAAGTTAAACGTGGAATTATTTTCCAGAAGTAATGCTACGTCCTTTCAACAAATACTGCATCATCAGAACTGTACTTACAAACACCTGCACCAGCATTACTTAGTAATGGCCAGCAGCCAAGAGACTGCCTGATATAAAACCTGCTGATCTTGAATGTACTTCTTACCATGTCCAAAAAAACCATGGGAAATCCACTTAGTTTTAGATATTAACACGTGCTGTGGATCTGCCAAGTTCAATGCCGGACAGAGACACTACTGGTAAACAAGGCCAATTAACATCACACAACCAAAACCATTCTCCTACCCGGTATCTCCAAGCAGGGGCTGGCAGTTGAAATTAAATCATCAGGATGAAACACGATGAGCTCTTTGTTTTCCAACAAATGTTTTGCCTCAACCTGGTTTCGTGCCTTAACTAGCTAATGTCAGTCCAGAATACGTCAAACATCTGAGATAAAGCCAACAGCCATCTTTAATAAAACACGACGCAAACTACTGGACAGCTCACGAAGTTGCTGTCAGATCTTTGGGACCTCAGCAACAGCCCAACCAACCTTCCAAAGGTCGCCCCAACCTACAGCACGGCGTTACCCCAACGCCTTGCCGTTTAAGCACACCATCATCCAAACCTCTTCAGAAGTGGAGACGCATTGAGGTGGAGATGGCCCCACTCGTACTGCTGCTTGGCCAGCTCTGGGAATATCATTTATGTGTATCTCATCCTAGCTTAATCCTGACCGAGACAGGCAGTGACAAGCGTGTGTCCATTCTGCCCTGTGTCTGATTCTCTCCCCACTTCCCAAGCCCCTGCTCCATAAGGTGCTCTTTCCACTGTCTTCCTGGCTAAAAGGCAAGAGGTCATGAGGAAAAAAAATGGCCGAAAGAGCAGTATTATGCAATAAGAGAAGAAATGCAATAATAACTCATCCTCTCCTGGAGATTTCCCATCACCCTCATGCTTTGCAAGCTGGATTAGAGCAAGCGTGACAGCCAGCCGGCTCAAAGGCCCACTAAAGTGCCCTGCGGGTAGGATCCTCAGCCCCGGGCCTTCGCTGGGGAAACAAAAAGGGATGCTCACAGTCCAGGTGCTTTTTCTTGGGCCCCATCACTTCATGCGTGGTGGCTTTGCAGACGGCTCTGGCTACGGCCGATCCCGTAACGCTGTACTGAGCAGCTGCGATGCGATCTGTCAGCGTCTGACCCGACATCTTCGAACGGCGTGCTGGCTGCTGCCGGCTCTGCAGGGGCGAAAGACACGGGAGGGGAGGCGGAGATGCCGGGTCTGCGGCCGGGGGCAGGCACAGGCAGGGGGCACAGGCACACACGGGCGCTCACACGGCCCCGCCACACGCACAATGGTCCCCCGGGCTAGCCCGGCCCCTCCCGAGGCGCAGCC
>VWZN01009455.1:15356-28972 GCA_013396955.1 Regulus satrapa
CCCCCCAGCCCGGTGCAGAGGGCGGGACGGAGCGGAGCGAGCGGCGCTGCCGCCGCCGCCGCCGCAGCTCGGTGGCCCGGCGCAGTCAGGTGACCCCCGGCCTCCCCCAGCCGCATCCCGCTTCCCGGAGGAGGCGGCGGGCACGGCCCGGGCTGCTCCCTACGCGGGGGCTGCCCCGGAGGGGATCCGCGACCGCGGGGAACCCAAGGGTGCTGATGCTTTCCCCGGTCTGCATCATGGTCCCGTCGTGAACGCTTAAAAATAGTGCCTTGAGGGATCCCGAAACTGCACGTGGACTAGATTTCTCCAGAGTGATGTTATGATTTTATTGTTAGCAAAAACATCTGAAATATGTGCCCAGAAGGGGACATATCTCTCTGTTACCTAAGGTACCCTAAGGGTCTTGGTTGCAGCCCAACCACACTCGGGAGGGTACGCATATTGCTACGGTATTTATTGTGCGATTGAAGCCTACCGGAGTGATCCGTGGAGTATCGGGAAATGTGGCGTACATGTATTACCATAAATTGGCTGAACTTAGTTTTGGAGTAAAGTGATTTAAGTGGGTGGGGTCTAATGGCACTGGTAGCAATTACTTCGAGCTGCCGGTAGAACGAATTTCAGAAGACGATGTCAGCGCATGCTATTAATTAGCTGGAGAAAACACTACGTACAGTCAGTATTGAAGAGTTGTGCACACCAAGTGATAATTGGGTTGTGTTCCATACTGACAAGGGATTGTGGTCTGTGACAGTATGAAACAGCAGCTTTTTCACTACTTCGTTCCTTTTTTTTTTTTTTTTTTTTTATAACAAAACATCTCACCTTTGGAAATTCTTCTACAANTTTTTTTCCTAACAATATGGAGATTTTTAAATCCTAGGTAGCCTGAAAGCTTGGGAATGCTGTTAAAATACTGCTCAAAAGTTCAAGGTATCTTTTCTGTGGGAAATCTCTTCCAAAATAGCTGTAAAGTGGTGCCCTGGACCACTGAAGACAGGTGTTCAGGTTTGCACATTTTTGATATTGGTTGAATTTCCTTTTTTTTATTTTTTTTTTTAAAGAGCAGATAGAAATCTTTTGGATTTCAAGATACAAAGGTTTTCTTAAATACAGTGTTTGACTATGGAGAGGGATTTAATCTCAAAAAAAAAAAAAATTAAAAAAAAAAAAAAAGATGTACAGCACTGTTAGCCATCAGCATTAGGAATCTGCAAAGTTTGAATGCTCCCACAAGAGAGACTCTCATATTCCAATAGTGAGAATATGTCTGTGCTTCTCAACTCTACTCCATAATGAGTAGCAAATAAATAAACCTTAGAGCTGCACAGAAAGATAATACTGTGCTCTTTAGCATTACTCTAATCCACTGTTCCAGTATGGACAAATTTTAGTAATATTTAGAAGACATTTCTGTTAGCACACAAATGGTAACTTCAATGCCTTGGAATTTGTCATTAATGACAGGATTTGTGGTAGCTAGAAGCATGTCTTAGCAGACGCACACAAACAATTTTTCCTCTGTTCTTCACAATCAGTTATTGGGGTCATACTCCCAATTGATTTCAGAGGAAAGAGACAGTTTTGATCTACAGATACTTCATGCTCCATTACTGGCATTAAGAGTGACTCTGAACGTTTCTGGGTAATACCGACAGGAGTTTAGAACAGCTTGACTTTAAAAGAGAAACTTCCTTTTTAACTGTATATTACAAAAGAAGAAGAAGAAAAAAAAGACACAAACTGTTTTGGAATTTGTTGACTCCACACAGCAGAAATTTACAATAGCTTTATTTACTGCAAGCAGGACAGTTTTCAACTTTTTGCTACCAAAGTATTTAATTAGTGATCCAATGTTTATTAACATCTAGTGTATAGCTTCAGTGTGAAGTCTGCATACTTTCTGAACTGGTCCGTATTGTTATCAACAGTTACTGTCACTGAGATTCTCATCTGCGTCACCAAAAATTGTGATTGTTAATACTCAGTTAATCTTATGTCTTCGTATTTTCCAAATATTGAAGCAAAAGATAAGTCAGATAATCTGTACTATTGCCTTAAAATTCATACAGTTTCTTAATGAAAACTTAAGATGCTTTAAGAAGGTAAAGTGCATTTTAAATTCAGAGTGAATGGATGTGATCTACTGAAGCTCTACTGCTTCTGGATATAAAACCAACCACCACTCCCCAAAAATTACCCCAACCCCACAAAACAGGAGTTCGTGTTTGTAATAAAAGCCACACAGGAAACAGGAACCTTCTTGAATAAGGATACACCACAGAGGGAGCTGCCCAGGACTAAATAGATGGGAAGCTGGATTTGCCATTTCACAGGGTAGGCTCAGATGAAGTCCCAAGAAATTGCCTGGTGTGCTGGCTCTGTGAAATCCAGATTCACAGCTTGGTTGGTAGAGGTCTAGATGAAGGCCATATAAGCAGCTGGAGAAGGTTCTTGCTGTTAAAAATAACACATAATGGGTGATGCCTCTCTTGACTCTTTGTGACTGTGCTTTCAACTTAATAATAAAAGCCTTAAAGAAGAAGCGATCTATTAATGACAAACCGAGTAGCCATTTTGAGGCACAAAGATAATTCCTAGCTGAATTTGAAGAGAGAAAAATAGAATTGGTCTGTGTTAGTCTTGCATTCAAACACATATGGAAGGAAAGAGGCATGTCTAAGGGCTGATTCATAACACCTCTCACCTGAATTCTGCCCCAGAGATGCCCATGTCTTGGGTCATGTAAAGCATGTAGACTCTATTTTTGTGCCCTAATATGTACTGAAAATCTGGGGGTTCTTCACCATAATTCTGGGGGTTTTTTTCCATTTGTTTCCCAGTTTCTCCTGTCAAGTCTTTGCCCCTGCCTTCACAGGCCAGGCAGAGATTTAGACCCCACTCTGTCTGTGCCTGAGCCTGAATCAAACCCAGGGCTGTTGTTCTGCTTCTCCCACTTATTCTTAGGGCCAGCGGTACAAACAGAGCTCTTGGAGAGGCTGGCTGTAACTATAGTGATAGCAGCCGTCCTGAACAGATCTGTTTATCTCTGGGGAGTGGGAAAAAAATTACTTTTCAAAGGAGAAGCAGCCTCCTGACTTTGTATCACGCTGACGGACCCAGGTAGTTTGCACTATGCCTTCTCCACAGCACATGCAACAGAAGTTGCAAAACAACAATAGGTACTTAAATCATGCAATACTCAGGAGTTGTTGTGCTTCTGCTGTTAAATATAACCTCATTGCTTGGGCTTTCCACAACTATTTTTCAGCCTCTGTTCTCACCCTCTTTAATGGCATTTTTTTCATTAGTTCCTTCGGTTGCTGTGATATAAAGCAGCAATGAGAAATTAAAAGTTTGTCAGTTTTCCAGTCAGAATGACAGTCTGAGAAGGATGTAGCCTGAATGTGTTTGTCCATCCCAGGCAAAAGATTAATTACATTTTGGAGAACTACTTGAGCTACTGAATCTAAGAGAACAGACATACACAGTGGTAAGAGTACAGGCTTGGTGTCGAGAGTATATGCTCTACACCCCATAGGAAATGCCTTTTTTTGTGTCTTTGAAGAACTTTGAAAATTTAAAAGTTAATTTAGATAAGAGAGAGAATTAATAGAAGAGAAAAGTTACACAAGGAATAGCTGATGAGCTCTTTTACTACTCATTAGCCATGTCAGAGTGAGGTCATGTTCGGCAGAATATGGAGTGTCTGCATATTACAGAGTTAATGGTTACAGAAAGGTGGCAATTGGCATGTTCTGTAAAGAGGAAAAATGCGTGTTCCTCGTCCAGCATGCTGGTTCCCACTAGGAGAACCTTAAAATATTACGTGTTATCTTAGAGACCTCTGTTAGCTGATGCGTTTATGGGCCACATCATCCACATCACAAGGACAACTTTTGCTGCTGGAGTAGTTTTTGGCTTGTGTCTGGCAATAACATTGAGGTTAATAGACCAGAAAAGGGACAGATGGATATATGGAGCAAAAGTCCTGTAATTGTGAAAGTCAGTACCTGTGAAATATCTCAGTATTTAGTACTGATTTTGGTCATTAACTTTGTAATCCTGATAGAGCTCCCAATGAAAAGGTCTGGAGGTATGAAGTGTACTTGACTTCCACACAACAGACTCAGACTAGGCTTAAATTTGTCTTTTTTTTTTTTTTAACCTTTTCTTTTACACAGAGCACTAATATTTTAGATTTATTTTAACAAGCCTGTGTACCAAAAGCTACCTAACTTATTCCTTCTATAGGTAATATGTATTCTAATGTAGTCCATGTGGAAATAGCAGCTTTCTATTGATATTAGAGAGAGGGGAAAATTAATTTAAGAAAGTTGCAAGCCAACTGCGATACAAATGTTTTGACATTGATATTGGAAAGGGGAACATTCATCAAAAGATTTAGGTAAAGTCATAGTAAGATTCACAGTCATCATGAACCAGATTTGCAGGAGTATACAGAAAAAGGCAATTAAGTACTAATTGACATTTAAAATTTATTATTCATTGATGAATCGACAGTCCTGTCTTTGAATACAAAGTAACTCTGAAAGCACTGATCCCAACTGCATCATTTTCTCAAAGAGGGCAGGATGCTGCTTGAAATAAAATCCAAATTTCATGTACCATAGAAATTCTGATCCATAGAAAGACAATAGGCTTTTAATATACTTTGGTTTTGTGGACATTCAATTTTCCTTTTAAAGCAAAATCAACTTTTTTTTTTTTTTTTTTAAAAAAAAAATTATTTCTTTTTTTTTTTTTTTTTTTTTTTTTTTTTTTTTTTGTAAAGGTATATTAGTTTTTTATTCATACTTCCAAAGTGGCAGCATTTTGCTGTAAATTGTGAATTTTTGTATTAATAAATAACAATTGTACAGCTGTAATAATGGTAATTTAGTACAATAGTGGGGCTGTATCCTGGCTATGACCATCATTTATAGAACCAGGGATGCTTCGCTGAATTCTGCCTGCTCTGCCAGTGGAAGCATTAAATGCTGTATCTTGCATTGAGCACAGCTTGTACAAACTGGGCCTGAGAAGCAGCTAGCAATGATTTTCAAGGGAGAAAACTTCTCCATATTCTTCCAAAAAAAGAAAAGGTTGTCAAGAGAAGGAAATTCCATTTATTTGCTCTGCTAAATCAATAAAGGCTGCCATCCTGAAGCCTAAGCCTGGTCCCTCACCTGCTTCTCTGGCTCTTGGCAAATCCCCAATTTCTGCAATGGCGGGGCTGCTTCTAAACAGTAACTATTCACATGCTGAATACTCCTTTGCAAATGATATGCATTTACAGCTTTTTTTTTTATTTTTTTTTAATGTACAATATCTGCAGGAGCTGATGAACAGAGAGTGTTGGGCAAAAGCTATTAAGACAGTGGGCCTTCAGCCAGGTTCAGGAAGGGTGACCCACCTTCTCTTTAAGAGTTCTGTCAGGTTTATTGGAGCTTTTTGACATCCTAGAAGCAGGTTTTAACCAGAGAAGAACCTGGTGTGTCTTATAATGAAGCTGACCTACAAGAAGGAGGCTGTAGGAATTCAATAATAATTTTCCTCACAATCCATGGAAGTCTGCTACCATCTGAACTTCAGGACTGAGCTTTCAAGCATAGACTGCCTGCCCAAACTGCTGCTCCTCTAGGCTCAGAAATTCTCAGCTGTATAGTAAAATGACAGTCAAAGTGTTCTAGGAAATTTCTGAAGTTATAATTTCAGTGACAGATTTGTTCAGCAGGAGTTCAATAGATGCCAGATATATGTCAAATAAGAGCACAACTTTCAACCCAGAGGGTAAAATAAATTTTAAGCAAAAAAAAAGATAAGAATGTATTTAACAGGGAAAGGAGATTATGAATTGTGATACCTTATGACCAAATATGACCTCTGCTCACTTGAATAGAAATGCTGATTTATGCAATTAGATGTATGAACATATGCTAAGAATTGCATATGCAAATACATATATCATAGCAATACTTTTAGCAATACTTAATTCCTAATCTTTTAATAGTTTTGGTATTTTCAGTGCACATCATTATTTTGCTAAGGGATTTGAGCCTAAAACTCAGTCTCCTAATGTAAGATCAAATTCTTCAGCTATTATGCTTTTGAAGTGGTAGTGTGACTGGTACAGCTTAGTGAGTTCTCACTTCCTACTCTTTGAAGCTTGAAGTTGCTCTTTAACTGAATCTGTACACCCACAGGAGGACATTTTTGATTGTACTGGCCTCCAGTGGCAACCTAAGAACCATTTTGGTTGTGAGATGTCAATCAACTCCTTCACGCCCTCTTCTTGACTTTATGACTCTCACATTTAATTGGTCTTGCTTGCACAATACTGACTTTGTCAAAACTGTGCAAAAGACTAAGTTCTTCTGATTTTGGACTGCTTGATAAACTAGGATCATTTAAACCCTTTAAAGCAGTCAAGTGCATATATCTAGAAGTAAATCCTGTAAGATTACTTGCTGGAAAGCTTTTCCTCTGAAAAAGGATTAGGGGTCATTGCAGGCAAGCAACATATTTGAACTTTCAGTGTGATGCTGTATGGAAAGATCTTGTCAGGCTTAAGACTTTGTAATCAGATACCCCCAACAGGACTGGAGTGTCATTTCCATTTCTATATATGACTAGAATAACTCTGGCACTACAAGACTGCTTAAACTCCTGTTTTCATGTCCTCTTTATGGAATTTTAAGAAAATGCATGAGTTTCAGAAAGCTCTTTCTGTCCTCCTTATAGAGAGGTTCATGCATGCCCTCATGATAGACGTATACCATGACTGTAGGCTGCTTTCCCTAAAAGGGAAGAATTCTTCTACTCCTCTAAATTGGCTGAATTATTTGATAAAAGTGGGGGCAGAAGAGGACAAACAAGCTTTGTCAGGAGCACCTGTAAGAGGTGCCTAATTTTCATCCTTTTTTTTTCTGCCCAGATGTAGATGTTGCCACTAGTCCCATGGAGAGGGAGATTCATTCTTTTGCATTGAGTGGATGGTCAAACTACACCCAAGCCAAAAGATTTTCCACTGGCTCTCACAGGGTCAGGGCTGTATTCAGTGGCCTTTTGCAATATCCAAACACAGACAACTGTAATAAACAGTGTTAAATGTTAAGTTCCCCTACTCAATCTTTAGCTCATTGGGCAGTCTCATAATGACCACCTGATTGGAAAAAAACATAGTCCAGCACAGGAAGAAAATTGGCCACTCCTGTGTCTGCACACTCCCCATGCAAGTAAGTATTTGGTACAGGCTGTATCAGTACAACCCTGATGCTCATAGCTGCTCTTCCTTCAGCACTTCTATCTAGAGCACATCATGACACCCTTCTTGCCCATGGGGTATTCCTCACTACTTTCCATGTGTCTTGTTGTGTGATGATTTTCTAGTTGAAAAACTTAAACTTGAAGAGAAGTCCAGAATAGCCGTCCTCAACTTCTTCAAAATTTGGACTATAAAAAAACCCAATGTCATAGATGAGGAGATGAACTCATTTTATTCTTAAGAATGTGGTAAGAATGTTTCCTCACACACTACACAGTTAGGTTTTCATGAGAAAGTATAATTTCTACAGGAGGTGCAACACCTGACTTTAGTGAACTAAATGACTACTTAAAGAATATTCATCAAAGTTGATTTTTTCTTGAGTATAGTGCAATTGGGTAAGCACATGATGGAGAGCTCAAAATCTTTAAAAAAATACTAATTACCATAAGGAGTGCTTAAGCATCATCCTTAACAAAGCCAAACTATGTTTACCCTTCTGTTGTGGAATATGCAGTCTAGGAGGAAAACAATTACCTGTTAATTAGTTTGAGTCCAGAAAAAGAGACAAGTATTTCTTGATGCTGTGTTGAGTTCATTTTGTGAGAAGAATAAGCCAAATATTATTGATGTTTTTCAATCTTTATTTAGCTGTCTGATTAGACAGTTTTCTAGAAGCATTGAGTGGCAGCACTCTCCTTGAAAGTGATGGTATTCTGAGTATCTTGCAGCTCTAGACAGTGTTGTTTGTTTAAGATCCAAAGATTGACAGGAGCAAGTTATTGACCCTACCTCAGATTAGAAATTACATGTGTGAGAGCTAATATTGGGCTAAATTTGGGGTGTCTTAGAAAATTCAAGGCTATTACTAGAAAAATGCAGTGCTCTTTTAGCATGCACACTTGTATATGTAGCCTGCATGGTTTGATCAAGAAACATTGCTTCCAGTGGGCAGAATGGTGAAAATTATCTCCAGGAACTGTGATAAAGGAAGTGATAATCCAGTACTCCCAGAGTGGAGCCATATAAAAGGAAGCATAGCAGAGCTTGTAAGAAGAGCAGGAGGTTAAAGATGACTACAAATTTTTATGAAAAAAAAAAAAAAATTAAAAGGAAGAAAGCGAGAAACAACCTCCAGAAGCAAACAGATTGAGATCAATATGTAGACAGACATTGCCTAACTGATCATGTCTACTGATACATACTTATTTATATCCCTGTGTATACAATTAAGTGCCTATATAGAACATTTCACTCTAAAATAATAACTGATCCACATCTAGCAGGAGGCTCACTTCTAGGTGTTGCTAATAGAAAAATTACAGCTGTTACTGAATAACATTGGTTGTTGACACTTTTGCTTCACAATGTAATTTGCCTTAGCCTTCATTTCTATGGTGCCTTGAATTCAAAGAACTCCAAGTACTTCACAAATGCTAATTTAACCTCCCAGCCTCTCTGTATGGAAGGTAAGTATCATTATCCCCAGGGACTGCCTTCTCTTTGTGTCAAGGAAGTGCTCACCACATTGCTGGTGTTGCTAGAGACCTTCCAGAATAAGCTGTTTGCAGCACAGACCTAAGAAACCAAACCAATAAAAGACTATCTTTGTTCAACATGAAACAATTCTGATAATAAATCTCTCAGCACTAAGTCTAAAAATGATCAGGAAAATGCAGCTGAATGAAAAAAAATTGAAAATATGCAGCAAGGGTGGTATATAGAAAATATGTATGTTGTGTTATGCTACATTTATATTTTGGTTTACAAACAACATTGATAAGCACACGGATAAATATGCATGTGGCTTTCAGGTGTAAATTACAGTCACTAAGTCTTACTGATGTTCTTGGCAATTGAGAGTATGGAAGTTCATCCTTTTGTTGTTTTTTTTTTCTCTTTTTTTTTCTTTTGCATTTACAGTGTCAGACTTGGCAGATCAGGGCAGAACACTCAGTATTTGTGGGTGTTTCATCTTGAGGAGTTTGAGTGGGACTACTGTAGAGGGAGGCTAGCTCACTGCATAATGTTAACATATTTACATGTCTTTTCAAATAATTTATAATATGCATTTTTGTCACTTTAATAAGCATTCATCGAATAAACAGATTTTTCTCTTTAACATGAAGACTTCATCTGCACCAAGGGGAATATAGTCTGGATCTTAGGAAAAAGCTTTTTATGGAAAGGGTGATAAAGTTCCAGAATTGTCTATCTGGGGAGGTGGTGGAGTCATTATCCATGGTTTGTGTTTAAAAAAAGATTGGATATGGCACTCAGTGCCATGGTTTTGTTGAGGTGTTAGGGCATGGATCGGACTCAATGATCTTGAAGGTCTCCTCCAACCTAGTGATTCTGTGATTCTGTGAAGACATTGCTTTTTACATACATGGATTTTCTCCTGGATTATAAAGCTATTTGATAACTGCTCGTGAAAAGACAGAATGTGCATACCTTTTATTTAGACCAGTAACGTGTACATTTAATGTACATTAATTGTAGAGTCATCATTAAATAAATTAACTTTTCAGTAGGCGTGAACTGATTTTTCTCTCTCAAGATAGGCATTGGAGAGTTCAGCAAATCCATTTTGAAGGTTTAATATCCAGAATGCTTGATAGTCATTCTAATTATCAATATTGACTTCGAAATAGATGTAATGAAGTGGAATAACTCATTTACATTGCATCATGTCAGCATTATTATTAATTTATACCATCCATTTTTTTGAGATTAAAAGCAGTTTTTGAGGATCTGGATTGGCAAACAAATAACTGAGCAGAATAACTGAGCTGGCAACGCCCTTTCACGCCACTCCTGCCCCATAAATTATCTGGAAACCTACCAGGATCATCCCACAAGTACTTTTAGTGGAATGAAAACAACATATGGATAGCATGCTGTCTCTTTCCAGCCCCTCAGCAGAAAAGATGGCTGATCTCAACCATGAATAGCAGTAATGGGGATGCTACAGACCATGGTTCCTCTAACCTGCATCAACCAGAGAGAGTCTTAGTGGGCACTGCAATGTATCAAATACAGCTCAGCTGTAATGTTGAAGTTAGGCCTATATTATGTGGTGAGCCTTAATTTAAATTGCTTAAGCAGTTTGTAGACTTAATTCAAACCTTGGAGATTACCTCGGTGTTTTGACTGTTTGGATGATACTAGGCAAGGCAGGAATGTCCCTGAGTGCTCTGATTTTTATTGTGCTGGTTCTTCACTGTGCTCAGAAATCCTTGAAATGTGATTAAACTGCCCCAAAAGAAAAACTGAAAAATCTGAAGGGGGGAAACAAAAAGGTTTCTTCTGTATATCACTGCTCACAAACTGAGAAAAACAAAATTAGAACTCTCTAAACTTTCTTTTCCATTGTGCAGTTGCAGAAAAGGATAATGAGGTAACACCTTTTTGCCCAAATAAATCAGATACAGACAGCCTTGCCCATGCATTGCTCACCCACTTGCATTCTCTGCACTAATTACCTTGGAAAGTTAATATTTAATTGCATTGTTTCACAATTCAGCCATGTTCTGATCCACTATTCATGTAGAAATTTTTCATATAGATGGTTTATGAGAGCATAGAACATAAAAGAAGAGTATATAAAAATACAGAATATAAATTGTTAACTTTTAATAGGTTTTCCTTATGTGTTTGATGCAGATGTAAAAGAAGAGCCCGGGTCTTACCAGGTTCATTATTGTAAGACCTTGCACTGTAAGAATGATGGGATTCTTCTGAGACAGACTGGAATTATTTTATTATTAATTATTATTATTTATTTGTTAGGAATCCAAATAAACCAGATACAGTAATGTTAGGAGGGGGGAGGGCTGTTGCTGTTTTATTGTTTGCATTGCTTAGGGGAATTTATGGAAATTTTCAAAAATGTCTCTATTCACAGGTCTGGAAGTCAGGTTTAATTATAACCTTTGCTGTCAATCCTGACACACAAATCTGTAAACAAATAAGAATCCCCTTTGAAACTCACTGAGCCATCTTTAAGTTTGCACTGGATTTGCTGATTTTGAACAGTTGGATGAGTGGATTCTTCATGATCTCTCAGCACTGTGAGTCTGTAGTTGCTTCTGGTTCATATCCAATTCAAGGCAAAAACAAATTGTTTTAGTTTTTCTACAGGAAAATTATACAGCTAAAATATCTATTCAAATACACATGCATCTTCAGATTGCATCTGGATTTTAAAGCAAGGATAATTAAACTTTTTTCTCCATGTAACATACATAGCACATAAAGAATCAGATGATATTTCTTTTTTCCCTAAGGGATAAGACTAAATAACATAAGGTTCATAGCAAAGAAAATAAAATAAGATTTTCTTAAAACAATAACAAAACCAGCAGTCAACCTGCTTGAAGCACCCACTTAACACAATAATGAAAACTGCAGTGAATCTTTTTTAAGCACCCACTCAAGGAATGAGTGAAAAACCAGTCACTTAACATTTGATGATCTAAAAATGATGTGTTGACATATACTCAGCTTGAAATCAGTTGAAGATGCTTTGAGGATAGTATTTTAAGAGGAGGTTTCCTAAACAGATAATAATGCTTTTTGCAGTACCTAACATGTAAGAATGGCCTTGAAATAGTAAAAAATGTGACATTTTCACATTTTCCTTAAAAATTAATCATTTGGGGGGGGAGGGAGACACACTAAAAAAGTGTCCCACTGCAACTGGAGAAACATGAGATCATTGCAGAAGCATTGCTCTCCAGTTCTTCCTCAGAAGGGTGAAGTCCTTGTCTTTGGCTGTATTTCCTGTATTCTATAACCTTCTTCAAAGCTACATGTGGCTTTAGCTCTCATTTACACACTGATCACTGTTACAACAAAGTGCATTGCTAGCAATGCCAGAAGTCTAAAGAGATGGAGATTTACCTCTAGGAGTGCGATTCGTTTGTTGAAATTTGGACATTGAGCTAAGCTATTTATCTGCTTTCCAGCCAAGAAGTGGCAATTCTGAGCTACATCTTACCATAAAATAGATGTCTTCATAAAGATCAGATAAATCCTTCAGGTTTTTCTCCCTTGACAATGCAGAAAAGACAGGTAATGAGTTCACAGACCAATGTCCATGGTGTGGGCACCTAAAATTACCTAAGATGATTGTTAGTCTTAGCCTAAGTTAATTAACCAATTTAGTTTAAATTCTGTGGCCTCATTAATATTATTTTCCCTCAATGAATCCTGAAAAGCAGAGACAATGGGATAGGACAGTAGAAAAGTATTAGCTTACAAAACACATAACATACAGGAATCTGTCCAGTGTCTTTGTACTGTGTTTTTGTATCCATTTACCAGGGATTTCAAGAGTGCCAGTAATTCCTTATAGCTGACATTTTCAAAGCCTTCTCAAGTGCAGGATGAACACCTAATCTTCAGCAATAATAAAGGCCCCAGGCTGTATCAAAGGTCAAAAAATCTGAGACCTGCTGAGCTGCTGAAAATACTTCAGAACGTCCTCCTTTGCAGCCCTCTTTTAGGGGAAAAAAGTATTTTAGAGAGGGTGAATTTAGAGCTCTCCACAAATCCCCAGTAAATAGCTTTAATATTCTTCTTTGAAACTGAGTGGGAGAGGTGGGGAAAGACAAGGGAAGGGAAATTCCTTCTGTTTTGCAGACGCAGATGGAGAAGGAACAGGACATCTGCTCCTCCAGCGGGCTGCAGTAGTAGCTGCTTCCATGGAAGAGACCGTCAGGAGGGTTTCTGACCTATTTGTGCCATGTGCTTTTATCTCGTGTTACTTACGTGACCCACTAATACTAGAACAGAGAAAGTTATGATGTATTGTCTGCATACCGGTTTCAGGGACTTCCCACTCACAGAGTTCTGTGTCACACCTTGTGCACACCCTCTGTGCACCCCCTGTAAGTAAAGCTCTGTAGGATGGGTGAAAGTGATAGTCAAATTTACTTTAATATCACTGTTCCATTCCCTCAGCAAGCAGACTTTAACACGACAGGTTTTGCTAGAAATTCAACACTAAGATCTTCGTTCAAAGTAAAACAGGGTTGTTTTACCTCAGGAGAAGAAACTGCAAAATTTAAGGAAGATACTCTGTAGTGTTGTACCCAGTCTGGTGACACTTAGACCCAGTGGCAGCTCTGTCCTTGTCAGCTGGCAAGGCTGGCAGAAGAGACACAGTGAGAGACTGTGTATGTGCATGTGCATCAACGTCCAGACAAGCACATGGAACATGGTGGAAATTTTAGAGGTCACGACTGCACAAGCCGAGAAGGCACCACAGAACATGGGAATTGTGTGAAGGTGTGCTCACTCAGTAGCCCTCAGCACTTTTTCATGGCTTAAATAAATGGGGGGG
>VWZN01009455.1:29019-49507 GCA_013396955.1 Regulus satrapa
GGGAAATCTTCCCTTGATTTAAAATACAATTAATTTTCTTATATGTAGGCACCAGCGAAGCAACAGGTGGGAAAGACGAAGGTCATTGTTTGTATCTGCTGACAAATCCCTCCTTGTGGAATGTGAGCGCTGACTATAGCACTAAAAAGGTAATAAGCTATTCTTTGATGAGAATAAAAATTTTAGAATTTGAATCTAAGAGAGCATCCTGAATATGTTTAGATTTCCTGTCCCCAGTTTTGGAACTTGTCTAGAAGTGCCAGGCATAGATTATCACAACATAGATTGTTCCAACCCTTTTGCAATCAAGAGCCAATATAAAATCTTTCAGAACTGAAAACAATTGTAATTCCATTGAATGTTTCTCTCTATGGTTCAGTACTTTCTGTGGCTTCAAGATGCATTTTATTGGTGAAAAATAGACATATATAGCTTGCATTTAGTTCTTTAATATAAGAAAACATGATGTTTTCACTGTCAGAGCATAAACTTTAATAAATATTCTACCTTCTGAAAAAATTGTTTTTTTAGTTCTAACCATTGACTAATAAGGTACATATTTCAGTCCATGTTTCTATGATAAAACTAACTGGTACTTGATCACCAGCTAGCCAACATTCTTGCCACAGATTTTGAAGTGCCAGGTAGACATAATATTAATTCTATTATCAAAACCAATTATGGAATAATTCACCACTCTAAACCTTTAACTCAGCCCAATCTGTGCACAAATGAGAGAGGGTATTTTTTTTTTTTTTAATAAAACTCTGTAAGTCCAAGGAACACAGTTAAATATGACTTTGATTTTATATTCTTGCTCTCTAGCTCACTTGGGATGGCAGTGCTCAGAGCATGCCAGGCATTTCTTGCTTAACATGATTCATATGCTGCTATTTTTTTTTCTGTAATATCCAAATGACTCTGTCACTGGTAGGACCAAATATCAAAAATATAAATCAGTGCAGTAGTTAAGGGTATAATATATTTAAAGAGTTTTAAAATAAGCTATAATTTAATTCAGCAAGCTAACAATCAGTAAAGGCTAAGTCTTATTTTCCTACTTATGTGAGTTACTACATTGCAATGAGATTAGTCACTTAACATAAGTAGGAGTTGGTTCTGTAATAAATCTGCAAACACACACACAAAAAATTTGAGTTAATCCTGAAATACCATTTCTAGCTTGCTCTCATTGTGTCTCTTTAATATTGTAGAGGTCTCCTAGTAGTGACAATTTTAACCTTGGCTCTCCTGCTTTTTGAGAGACGAAGTCAGCACTTCATCTGAATGGTTTTTTCATAGTTTAAGATCCTCATCCATTTTACTTGAAAGCTAGGCTAAAATAAATGAATAATAAATTTGATGAGAGCTGGTTAAAGAAAGCACTGCATTGAATCTGGATTGCTCCCAGCTATCTTAATTGAACAAAGGGAAATTTTCCAAATACACCTTCTATATTGGCTGACTGCCTTAGAAGTTCTCTGAAGCTAGAAGAAATAGTCCTTCCTCTCCAAATTAAAACACATACTGTAAAAAAAAAAAAAAAAAAAAATCCTGAACTATTAAAATCTGTGGTATGAAGTTACACCAGAAGTAATGCAAACCAGATTCTTTCATTACAAGCTGGCACTAGAATTAAGCTGTCTGGTTTGGTACTGGAATAGAAAAAAGGGTTCTAATTTTTAAGATTGATACCCCTATTTGGATAGGTTTCAACTGTTAAAAGTACCAGCACTATTCTCTAGGAATGTGGAAGTTGGTCTGCAGGGTCTGACCCCAAACTGAACCTGGGGCTGCCAATACCTGAAAGCAGTAGAAGAGAGAAAACTGGTGGCATCAGAAGAACCAACTGGAGCTGGGGTTATTTGAAGATTAACCCAAAATGCAGTGTTGCCTCAAGGCACATCATCCCCATGGTACATTATAGCCAGAGGCCTGCACAGCCTGGTTTTCCAGCAGCAGTTGGAGGGCAGTGCAATAGGTAAGTTTATCAGTAAAAGTTCCAGCCTTTTTATATTGCTGCTTTCTACAGTGGGATGGAGTTTCTTCAAACCTGTCAAGGAATTCCCTCTGGTGATGGGAAGGGACTGCAGGAGAGGTAAAACCAGGCTGGTGGTGGCAAAGCCTCACAAGGGCTTTTCCTGGGGTGGAGGAACAGCAGCTCAAGGGTTGTGAGCAGTTGGCAGCATCCCTCCACCACGTGCACTTTGAAATACAACATCCACGCATCGTTTTGCAAAAATCCACTTGAAATTAGCAGGCTCTGGTTTTGCCTGTTATGGCGCTCCCAGGATGGGGTCTTCCAAACCTGGTGCTGATGGGATGTCCAGGACTTTACACCTTGCTCTGCAATGCAGTGTTACAAGGCAATGCTTGTGGGATTGAAGGCAGTGGTTTGTATGTCATGTCCAACAATGCCTGTGCTCCCACCATGAGACCAAAGGGTTTGTTTCCATATGGAAAGTGTACCTGATTCTCAGGAGCAGCAGGAACATGTGATTTTCACAGTAAATAAGCTTGAGCAGAGAAAGGCAGCAAAAATATACATATTTAAAATGAAGGGGAGTTATTGATTATTATCTGAACATGGTATTTCTGTCTGCTCACAACAGCAATCTGCCTTGTTTTCTCATAACTCCCTGTACTTGTCACATAAATTACAAGTTCATGGAAGCTGCAATTTACTATTCGGTGTATGGCAATTACAGCCAAATTATACTGAAAAATTAGTATACATAGAATTTAGTTTGCAGAGGCATGTAATAAAAGGATATTTCTAAAGAGCTATTCAGGCTCTTAAAAGTTAGGGAGTGCCAAATTTCAAAGAACTGCTGGAATTCAGCTCTATTTTTTTTGTAATATCATGCAAAATTATATTAATGACACAGTCACATCCATTTCCCACAGTGCTCCTGCCTTGTTTGTCTGAAGGATGGACAGACCTCACTGAGGGGCAAGTAATCAAATATCAAATAAGCATTACTTACATACGTTTTAACACAGTTATTCAAATCCCCTGCTGAATTATTAATCTCCTCATGAGATTTACTATGATGATATCTTTGCAATATTATCACTGTTTATCAACAATATTTAATGCAATCTTACAGCTCTGCTTTGAGGTTACTCTTTCCATAATTTTATGTGCAGGGACCTGAGACAGAGAGACACAAAGAACAGATGTGAAACCTGGAATTATCAAGTATTATCTAAATTTGAGAATGCCTGATTTTAGCAAGTCAGAGCCTGATTTTCTTTTTTTTTTTATCTGTTCAAATTGCAGCTAGAAAGTTTAAGTGCAGCTGTGAATGTTCAGCTTTTTTTCTAGTTTAGAGCCAGATGTCTCCAATTGGGCCACAAGAAAATGAAAAATGACAGAGGCAGGGATAGCATCAATCTCTCCAGGGCAGCATTCAATTGCCTGCAGTCCCCTGCCTCATTTTCTGTGTATTTTATAACTTCTGGAGCTCATGAAGCAAGAGTCACACTGACAACAATGAGAACAGATACATGACCCTGAAACCCTCTTTAATTACTTGATTGCAGATAATTTTTTTCCCAGCTTATTCAGTGCAGAAAAAGAATCTTCTCCAGAAAACGCTGTAATGCAAACAGAATAGTTGCACATGCATTTTCCCACTATTAAGAGCCTCACTTTGCAAACTTTGCCTTTTCTAGCACATCAATGGGAATATCTTCATGCAAAATATTGAAATTATTACTTAATAAAAGGATCTTTTCTCTCTTTTTTATTTCTTATCACTCTTATGGTCTTTTCATGTGGTGAAAGCCTGAGGCAAAAAATTAGGAAATTTATTTCCAGAATCAGTTCTGCCATAGACTTTCTTAGTGACCTTGGGCACTCCCTATTCTTGCTGTCATTCCTTTTCATCATCTTGAGGCTTGGACTAGCACAAGGGCTGCTTCAGGGTAGTTTTGTGGAGCTGGACCCATTATTCTTGGTGGAAGGTCAGATTCTCAGGTGCTATGGAAGTGTGAAGTATTGTGCAACAGCATGCTGCAACAGAAGTGTCAAACAGAAAGGGTTATTATAAAATACTAATAATGACATGATTGTATTAGGAGATAAGCCCTTAAAAAGTGTTTGTACAGGATATCTCTATTAGTATCACTATTTTGCCTCAGCCTGAGCATGATGTTTAGGTAGCAAGGCCCTGATGGCAAATATAAAATATGCAGCATCACTGCCTGGCCTCAGAGCTGTACTACGCAGAAAAACCAGTAAATATATACTGTAGGACTGAACACTTTGATCTGGACTACTTAGTTACCTTCACCAAAATATATTTTGGTATAGCCCAAAAAAGTCTTATACAAGGAACAAAAGTGCTCAAGCTTGAGAACAAAGCTTTCAAGCTGTGTCTTTATGAGGGCCATGTGTCTGGGACAAGCAGAGAAGCAGCTCTCCAGGAGAGCCCAGTGCCACACAGGATGTGCTTGAATGGGGTTGTAAGCAGCAGAAGTGTGGGAAGATAATGCTGTAGGTGGAGCTGGTGAGATGGATATTGAAATACCACAGAGTCCTTTGATCATTTTAGAACATAGGGGGCAATGCAGGCAAAAAGCACAGAAACAAAATTTCTGGCAAAGGGTCAGAAATCACAGTTGTTACTTTGGGTAAATGTTAGAACTTTATAAAGCAATATATACTCCAAATTGTTATCTTTTTGGAGAAAATGTGATAGAGGGGATAAGTCTCTTCAATTTGAGAAGGAAAGATATTTTAAAAAGTCATTGCCTGGAATTTTAAACTGGGTAAGCTTAATGGAATAAGACTCAAGGGGTTTTTAGTGGGCTGGTAACTAATCACAGGAATATGTCACCACCAAGGATAGTGGTAGATTTTCTGTCCTTTAGGAGTCACAGCTTGGATGCCATCTGGAGGATAGGCAGTAGTCCAAGACAAAAACATCAATATCAATGATATACAGGACAATCTAATGATTCTTTTTGGCCTGACACTCAAGGAACTGAAGTTCACAGGAGTTCTGCCGCAGACTTCAATGAAGGCAGGATTTCATCTTCTGTTCCCAAGGCATTAATAATAGAAAAGGTATTAATTACCTCTGCTCAAATGAAAGGAGTCAGAGTGATGTGCAGTACCATGAAGAAAAGCTGCCAACAGAAAGCAGCAATGATGCAAATTAAAACCAACTTTTTTTTTTTTTTTTTTTTTTTTTTTTGGTGAGTATTTTCTGCATTTCAGCTGCACAGTCTCTTGAAGCACATCTGTGTGGTCAGTTCTAATTATAGAACTCTTCTGGGACATAACACTGTGTACAGTGGGAAACAGAGCTGCATCGGCGACTTTGAAAAGCAGCAGATGAGAGGGGAAGATCCTAGTGATCCAGATTTTGCAAAAAGAATGGATGCAATTTTGGTAATTGAAGGCGAGGGAGGTTGGCAGAGATGGGTCAAATTGAAGGTCAACTGTGTTCCCAATGAAGAGAAGCAGGATTAACAGCAGTGGATAATTCTGGACTCTGGAGAAGACTGTATATCTGTCAAAGAGCCAAGAGAAAAGCTAGATTGTTCTGCTTCAGTGGGGTTGACTCCTGCTTCAACTTCAGAAACTGGCTTATTTGTATAGCTGCATTTAGGTGCCTTGCCAGAAGTGAGGCTGCTGGCTATGTACTAGTTTCTGTTAAGAAGACACGTTCAAGTGTTACTAATCTTCACATTTTCTATTTCCTTCTGCCTCTGTTGAGGGGGGTATGCACCACAACCAGCATACTCTGCTCATTGATGGCTGGTGAGTTATTTATCTTCTTCCATGGGAAGAGCAGGTAGAACACTTTCTATAATAAAAAAATGTGTCTGGTCTAAAAAAAATACGTATTAAAGATCAGATACAGGAAATACTCTGATGATACTGAAAGAATACTTTTGATTTTCCTGTTTTCATTAAGGTTTGCAGTTTGAGGCACTGGTTGATTAAACACAAGAGGTCCCTCTAAGGCATGAACAGAACCCAGTGAAGTATGAATGTATATACAAAGTTTGAATGCACACGTACAGACAAGACCACAAATATGTAATTGATCAAAATGTCTGTAAATTATCTTATAAAAGGATTTCAACATCAGCTATTTTTGAGTATATACAGTGAAGCCATCAGAACAAACAATAATGATTAATACTATACTTTAGATCTTTGAAAATCCAAAGATTTGAGAGGAGAGTTCTCTCTCTGAGGACAGGAAAAAAAAGCAGCATAAATAAATGCTCATTTTATCAACTCTGGCTGGTATGTGCCTTTCTCATTCAGAAAACCCTGAAATTCCAAACTGAGTTTGTAACCTCATTCTGGAACAAAGATTATGTGACTTCTCAGCTGATAGACAACCAGTGATTCACTATCACATTTTGTTTGCATGAAGTTGCACTGTTTATTCATGATAGCTAGAACTAGGACATACAAATTTTACCTTGCTCTTTTCTGACATGACCTATGATCTAAAGAATTCATGTAGTCTCTGTTTCTGATTTCCTTATCCAAAAATATAATGCCAGTTGAGCCATACCAAGAATCATTTCAGTGGAAATATTAATATTTTTAAAGTTCCTTGCACCTTGATTTTCCCTTTTCTGCTATTGTCCCTTTCTGTCAGGTCACAGGAGAGTGACAGTATGTCAGTGAGGTCTGGCTGTGCAGCTGTACTTCTGCCTCTGGGCTAAATTGCAAAATAAAAAGATAATTGAGTAAAAGTCTTCTTAAGAAATGTCCATGATGACTAGATTATTAGGGGGATAGTTCTACCATCACTGACTAAATTCAGACACTCATGACAACACCATATCCAATCCTATTTTCTGTACTTTTGATATTACAAAAACCATCAAAGTCTTCATAGGTGCTGCTGTAATGTTACATCTACTCACCTTGAGAAAAAAGGTCCCAGTACTACAGCGTTTTTTGTCATTTGACAGCTTCATCACATTAAACTCTCAGTGTCCCTGCATCCATTTTTGTATATTCACAATTGGCTTTTATTTCTCTTTAATATTCTATATATTTTTCTTATATGGTGTGTTATGAATACACATATCTCCTTTCCTTTCCTTTCCTTTCCTTTCCTTTCCTTTCCTTTCCTTTCCTTTCATTTCCCTTTTCCCTTTCCCTTTCCTTTCCCCAGCTACATGTATTGCTTTCTATTACACATATATCTCTTACACAGTTTAGGCAACTAGCATTGTTTCATTGCATTTGGTTCCTTTTGATCCTGGAATACTTGGGAGCCATACTTCTTTCAAAGCACCATTGTTTTCTAAAATGCAGATAAGTAATTAAGGGATTATTTGGAAAGCAAATATCATGAATAGTGAGGGGCTTTCAAATTCTGAACCTTGAAGCCCCTGGCTAGTAATATTCTGGCTCGTGTGCAGTCTAAAGCAGTGTTACTATCAATGTGACACAGCTGATCCCACTCAAAACAGAAATGCATCTTCCATGCCCTTTCTCTGGTTCACGCACAAAATATGCAGATGCACAACACCTTCACTTGAGTACTACATCAGAAGCCTCACTGATATCAGGAGATGTGCTGCATGGGTAAACATCAGATAGCTGAAACTATAAATACAGACCTGTAGACAAATTTTTGAAGCATTAGGCCATTAAAATAACCAGTTAAAATATCCTTCTGTTAGTTTCAGTAGCAGTTCCCACAACCTAAACTGACTAACCATCATTGCAGCCATTAGTCATATCAGTAGAAATTATTGGTGTAATATTATGAGTAACTGGAGGAAATTCTGAAATCTGTTTAGTGTAGACTGCGGCAGCTGTTTGTGGTTGCTCAGGGAGGATGGCAATGCAGTCAGTGGGATCCAGCTCAGGACAGTGCATCTGAATTCAAGCACCTACTGTTGCCCACACACAGGCATCTAGAACCTGTTGAACATCCATCCCTTGGGCATCCTGCTGGTCCCTCAGCTCCTGCTGCAGAAGGGTTTAGGTCTCCTGCAGGTCTTGCTGCTGCATGTGGCAGCTCTGTGTGGATGAGTGAGATACACAGGGGCACCTTGAATAGCACAAGCTGCTGGCATGTGGGTGCTGCATCCCACTCCTGCCTGTTCTCAGTGGCTGTGGGAGTTTGGACAATTGTCTCACATGTAGGCTTTGACATGCAGACATCTATCAGGTTTTTGCCTCCTTCCCTGTATCACATTGAGGGAGAGAGATTAATTTTAAGAGGTTGTTTAGATATATCTAGGGCTGATTGTAGCTGTGATGTGCTCTACAGAGCACATTTCTCCACAGATACTTTAGGAGGTCTCACAGCTGTGCACAAATTCAGAGTCAGACCTGGGACTGAACCAAGAGGGAGGACAGAGAAGACACAGACTCTGCCTTGGGATGGACAAGCTCTCCAAGCAGTGTTGGGTTTGTGCGCATGCCCTTGCCAGCACCACCGACTGCTCCCCTCAGAGGAGCTGCTGCTGGGGCAGGAGTGCATAGGGAGCAGTGGCAGCAGTGCTTGCCAAGAGATGAATACACAGACCACAGACACACTGCAGCACAGCTGGGGATGGGCTGGTCCACTCAGGGGTTTCTGCATCTGAGAGCTGGCTTTGCAAAGTTATGGCCACACAGCATTCCTAAGACAACACAGTGATCTCTGGCTGTGGTACTGAAGGCTGACTGTCCTTGAGGGTGGATGGGAGGAAAAAGGGGATGACACAGCAACTGACATCTATAATGAACATATCATTTATGTGAAAAAAGAAAAAAAAGCCAACAAATGCTATATCTTCTCTAGCATTGTGCTTCCTTTTTTCAGTAAAGAGAAACAAACTGCCTAACTTACTTTGAAGTTTCCTAACTCCATGCCCCAAATTAATATTCTGTGTTTTGCATACAAAGGCCAATTGGAAAAGTATTAGCCACTCCAGAAGGTACTAACAACCTTTAGGAGCTCACAAGGAGCATCAAACAGCTGGCAGAGAAGTGACACATTAATATCCCCGGACAGATATAAAGCTGCATTGTGTATCAGTGTTGTTGCTGATCTCATTAAACTCATCCATCCGCCTGCTTGTCTTCCTAAAACGATCCGGGGGTGTGGGAGCCAGTCTCCGGCCATAGATGGCACCAAACAACCACGAGCGAAGCAATCCCTTCTTACAGCTGGAGCTGCCGGCTGAGGCTGCAGCCGGGGCAGCCCCAGCAAGCAGAGCGCATGCCATGAGGGGCCAGGAATGTCACAACTTCTTCCAAGACACGATTCTGTACAGCCCCCGAATAATCTTTCCGAGTGTCACTTTTTTTTTTTTTCCTATTTGATTCTCCTCCCTCGGGTTATTCCTTTTAAAATACATCAGCATATAGAAAGTCCTACTACAGTCATGGTAAAGAATATTGACATTCTGAAAATGTGTGGAATGAGACCAGTGCTACCTTGAAGACGTAGCAGTCTGAGCAGGTTTTTGCATAATGTTGTTCACCATGAAGCTTAATTTTTTCTATTTTCATGCAACTAGGTAAAGTATTCCTATTCATAAAACGATGAAGCTGTATTTTAAAACCTAATTGCTGGTTTTTATTCCAACAATAGTTACTTGGATGTGTTACCTGTGTTTCTCCTGTGCCTCTCTGAAACTTAGAGAGCTTTTAATTTCTAGCCAAATTATTTTGTAGTCATGCCATTCTTTTTAATTTCTGTACCAACTTTGTGTTTTAGTTTAAATAGTTCTTCTCCCTACCCAGTATTTCCTACTCAACAGAGCGTCCCAACATTAGATAGTGTAACTTGCAGCCATGTAGCCACAGGCTTAGGAGAAAGGCCTTTGCTCTTCTAGCCTTCACTTCCATACCTGAAGATATGCCCAGAGGTTTTCCCTCCTTGTCTCCCAACAAAATATCCATCTGCCATGGGGCTAGAGCATCATGGACTGGGCAAAGGGCTTATAAAGACATCAGCTTGATGAGGCCATCCAGAGAACAGGAGCCAGGTAAGGTCAGGGGAGGACCCAGTAAGGAATAAACAGGAAGGGGAAGAAGTGGGGGCATGGGATCTCCAAGGAAGAAGTGATGGGGTTGAACAGTGGTGCAGATAGCTTGGGGCAGAAGCTTTGGAGGCTTCTGTCATTGCCTGCTGCAGACACACCAGGGAAACTAGAAAACAGACATTTTGGGTCACACGTGAGGTCAAGGCCTTTCTCAAGCCACTTTGTGCTATTACCTGTTGTCTGGAGTCTTGCCTTTAGGCATCAGTCTCCTGCACCTCACTACCCTGGTGGTCCCCTGACCTGCTGGTGTCTCACAGCTCTGAGCACCTTGGAGCACACCCATCACCCAAACCTGGCCACTAAACCAATCCTGGTGCTGATCCTCCGTTATTTCTCAGAATACACTCTCTAATCATTTGCTTGCCTTCAAGCACAGTGGGCCTTTATTCTCCATCCCTTCTCATTCCTTCAGTTATGGCCACTCCCCTCGCAGTGCCTTCCTTGCACAGTTGAGCTAAAAGCTTTTTCCATTTGGAAGGCATATTACAAACACTGCAGAGGTAGAGTCAGACTTCTTTCCTCTCTGAGATAGGTAATTTATTTTGAAAAGTTAGACTAAAATGAAACAACAATCTGATGAGCAGGCAAAACCAGGGATTCCTTTTCAATACTTACCTAGAGATGGGCAATTTGGGCAAAGCAGAGGCACTATTTTTTTGTCCAGGTTTACTACTCTCTTTGCAAACTTAATTGCACACATTGAGTGAAGTTTTGTGTATCCTTATTTAAGAACAGAGGCTAGAATGGCTGCATATCACTAGGTCTGAATGTCTACTTTCCTAATTCTTAACTCAGATGCACAGTGTTACATTTGGGAAGACTCCTTTCCTTTCATTACATGTCAATTTCATTTTAGTCAGTTAGTATTGACTGATGCTGATTGATTGCTACTGGGACTAAAAAGGGGAAAGTACTACATTAATACAGGAAACGGGATAAGCAAATTTATTTTGCAAACACCAATTTGAATTTTTAAGACTTTGTTTAGGTATGTCATTAAACAATAGACAGTAAGTTCCAGAGATCAATGGGATTGTGTGTATTCTGTAGAACACTTTCACTCTGAAATAAATGATAGTTGTATTGTGAATTTTGCCTCAATAAAGGTGGAACACAAAGTGCAGAAGTAGAGTATTAAAAAGTGCAATTAATATTTTTTTATTAACAGTGACTCTGTTGGAATTAAGAAGATAATATTTTCAGCTTCAGTTTGGAATTTATTTCCTGTAAATTCCTTCATGGAAATTAAATCCAAATCAGAGTATCAGATAAATTTACCTGAAGATCCCAGGGCACCTAGTATCAAACTGCTGCCTTTTAAATAGGCTGAATATTACCTGCTTTCCAAAATCTAGCAGCAGGTTTTGTATGACCTCAGGCAGTAAAACCATCTCCACATGCACAGACAGGTATAGTGTTCCCAAAGTCCTCAACACGCCTGAGCTCAGAGAACATAAAGAGGCTCCCCTGTCAGGCCCCAGAGGTATTTGGAGCATGTACTGATGGTGGCATGGAGGGTGTTATTTTTTCATGACCCTGAAGCCTTGAAGCATGAGATTTGATTATAATCACTGTCTCATTTCAGAGCTGCAGAAAATTTATGAGTATGAAGAGCATGGCAGAAAGTTTCCTTTTCTCTATGGAAGACCACGGTGGGTATATAGGGTGACCCTCAGATTTCAAGAAAGAAAAGAGAGACACATACAACTTTCCCTATCACACCCACAGGCAAGAGGGGGACAGCCAATTCACCTGGAAGCATGTAAGCAGCATCTTTCTCTCCTGGATGAAGCATTCAGGCATTCACTCCTCTCTCTGTTCAGTTAAGCTCAGAGGGGAATTCCTGAGCCACATTTTGCTTCTATTTCCCAGGGTGAAACTGCTGTGGCTTCCCCATAAGAGATGTGATTTTCCAATCACCTCCCACCTTTCTTCTGTGAAAGGTTTTTCCTAATCTCTGAATAACTGGTGGATCTCTTTTCCAGGCTGGTGCAGTGTGGGCACTCTCCCAGCTGGGCTGTGTGGGGAGCAGGTTTGCCCCCTCATTTACAGACTAAATTCATCCTGACATGACCTCTCCTTCCTTATAGCACCATGATTCGTCTTTCTTATTTTCCCATTTCTTCTCCTTGGAGCTGCTAATTTCCAGTGTGTTCTCTTACACTGGTAGTGTGTAGAAACATGCTTTTCCCCTCCATAGCTGGAGGTTTCTTTTGCAGGTGTTAGAGCAAACCCTCCTGCATCAGGGCCATGTATGCAGCAGATCCAGAGCACTAAGTAGCTGATTCCTAGTACACATTACCAATTAAATCTTCTGAGATCCAAAATCTTGCCAACAAAGACTTTGTGGTTCATTCTGTGAGCCATCAACATAAATGCTGAATAGCCCTGGACCAGAAACTGAGTATTGGAAGACCGAGCAAAACCTGCCCAATTAATTGGAGATCTCCATTTTCATCTACCTTGGGACTGGCCTGTAAATCTCTGGATTTAGCACTTGCCTTCTTTCACTAGATAAAAGCTTTTAAATCTAAACATATTTAATAAAACAATATAAATTAAATATGTTCATTTATATTAGATACATATCAATATACTAAATATATATAAATACTTTGCCAAAACCCAAGCAGATGCTATCAACACATTGTCACTATTGTCCATACTGTAGTTAAGTCTAAGACAGTGAAATTTGACTTAAGAAGATCTACCCACCATGAAACCATGACATTGGTTACCTGCATTTTTCATAAAATTGTAGAATCATAGAGGTTGGAAGACAACTTCAAGGTCATCCAGTCCAACTGCTCATCCAGCAATGCCACTGTAACCCCTAAACCACCAAATTTCATCATCCAGCATATCCATCTCTAACACATTCCTAGCCTCACTTCTTTGCTGCTACAACCTTAAAAAAGCCATTCAAGTGTTTTGCCTATCAGGTTCCATATTTTTCCCATCTTTTTAATATTGCAAATGAATATAATGGAATAGTTCAATACATTGAAATATTAGTGCTAGTAATGAAAAATCTCTTCCTCTATTTCCTTTAAAATCCTAGGTGTGACATTTCTAGGAAGGTATATTTGAAAATGTTTAAATTTAATAGGTATCACTTTGAATTTTCCCATGCTAGTTCTATAAAAGTGAAAAAGAAAACTTCTGTGCCAGCTGAAAATTTGTTGCTGTGGTTAATATTTTTCTTTTTGCCTTCACAGTCTGATTAGAGAACTGGTCCTTTTATGCCACTGAAGTATGCAGAGGAAATCTGAGCTTCATGGGAGAGCTTCACCCAGAGGCTTTTAGGAAGCAGGTTTGGGGACCCTCCCTGCCACTGTGGTGGTGGATGTTTAGGGCTGCCCATTCCTTGGTGCCTGCCACACTCACTAATGCCCAGAGCACACCCCTGGCTGTTTCATCTTCAGCTCCCTCTTGAGAAGCCAATGTAAATTGAATACGCTTCAGCTACACGGTTGGCAGGTTTTGTGTCTGCATCCTGATCGCATGTGGTTCAACAGATGAATTTTCTAAGCATTTAAAGAGATGCAAAGAAAGCAGCATTTCTGTGTTTAGTACTTTAATCACTGTTGAATGATGCACACAGTGCCTTCACTGCTCCCTTGCCCTACACTTTTTCTTCCCCAACACTTGTTTTTCATCTTCAGGGTGTATTTAAGGCACTACAAAATTTACCAGATTGCAAAGCACTTACTGTGTATCTTAGCACTGATTGTATTGCCAGTCCTTTTCTTCTTTCCACAGTTATTTATTATGATACTATATGAGGCCTTCCCCAGATATCTTAATTGATATTGATGTTATTGATGACTGTCAATTGGAGTAATCTCTGTTGCTGTAGAGCATTTTGCTCTCAGACTGCACCAAATACTAATTACCTTTTTTATGGTATTGGATTTTAAACCACATAGATGTTCGTGGATTATTTAAATAACTTTTCCTTCAGTGTGAAAATAGGCTTCCTACAGCTAGTTTGAACTTACCACTCAAGGGAAGTTTGAGGTAATAGCACAGTAACCCTGGAAAGGCAACTGCTGAGTAGGTTCAGGATCCCTCTGTGCACTCCAGCATTTACCACAGGAGCTACATCCACCTTTGGGTGTTTCTTTCCACATTGCGCAATGACAATCAGCAGGCTTCTTCCTCTGAACTATCATAGCTAATGAAAAATCACAACAAAAAGCTTGCTGCTTCATAGCAAGCATGTAACAATGTGTGCTGGAAGGGACTTTTAAGGGTAGTCTAGTCCAACCCACCTTCAATGAGTAGGAACACCTTCAACTAGATCAGGTTCCTCAGAATCCAGACCAACTCAACCTTGAATGTTTCCAGGGATGGAGTGTCCACAGCTCTCTGGGTAACCTGTTACAGAAGCTTGAGAAAGCCTCACTTAACCTGAGGAACAAAATTCATGGCCTAATGTAAAACTCCCAGAATTGCTTCGGTTGTGTTCTAACTTAAGCACCGGCTGCTTCAACTAAAGTATTAAAATTAATCCTAGAGGCTTTCTACAGTCAGTTGGTTTTGTAAAACACTTCTGATGCTTTACCAAAAATTGTCCACAAGAACTAAACACAGAAAAATTCATCTTCAGATGAGATATACTCAAATACACTTAAATATTGCATTATATTATTTTGGACTTCAGTTGCCTGGCAACATCTTTCCAAGATAAGAAGAGTGCAATGTGAAGGCATTTATATGGGAGCTTAACTCATTAGTTCTATGTTAGAACTTTTGCATATAATCTCTTACTGCTGCTAATTGAGACAAGAAATTCTCAGGGAACTTACATAACACTAAGTGGAAAAACTAAAATAAACTAAAGTAACCTAAAATGTTTTTTCCCCATCATCCCCAGTGATGTACATCCCCAGTACAGATGAGAAATGCTAAAATATGTTAATTAAATGCTGGCATATGTGAGCCAAGCATATGAATTCGGTGAAGAACAATATAAGGGTAAAAATGTAATTAAAGGTGAATTCTTTGTCCTAAAGGAACCAAGCCAGCCTTTCAAGAAACTGCAAAGCCTGAGAAGTCTCCCCAGCACTAAAGCCATGCATGAGTTGAGAGCAGTTACTGATCCTCCATAAGATACCACAACTTGGGAATTACTCCTCAGTGGCAGTTGGGGAATTAATCTGAACTAATTATTTGGTTTTAGTAAGTTTTAAAAAATATGTTAATTTCTAACATGTCTAAGCTAGTTGAACAGGAAGGACAAGCTCAAAGGAAACATTATTCACTAAAAAAGCTTTTTAAATCAAGAGCCAAATATAAATAAGTCTGCAGTAGAACAAGATGAATGGACATTTCTGAGACTTTCTGTATGACTGAGAAGGTGAAAAATTGGTTCCTGATTTGTGCCATTACAAACTGAGCTTTATTTTCAGTTTTTGTTGCCTTAAATGGTCCAATATCCCTGTGAGTACTGGTCTCTACTGAAGTTAACTACAGGAGATTTATAGGGGAGATTTATTTACAGGTCTAAGACCTGTTTTTTTTTCCCTTCTATCTTAGGTTCAGTTACTGAGTTTCCATTTTTCAGATTTCTTATTTCTGTTTATTGATATCATTTTAAAAAATTAATTTAACAAGTATAAAAATATAACACACATAGTTGTATTTGTACAGCCTGCAAACCACAACTTTGATGATTTAGTGATTGTAACAAATGTGAAATAAAAAAACTTTAGGATAAAATGCCTGTCAGGTGTGTCTCAAATTGAAATTTTCAAGACTTTGCTTTTTTTTTTTTTGGCTGTTTAAACTAGCTGGGAGAAAACAGGATCTTTGTTTCTTAAGACTTTGTTTCCTTCCACTATTTCTTTCCTATCCTAAGCCACAGACTCTAATCCTGTTGACATCACAGTCTGTCGTGGGAATATGATATGATGCTGTTCTCACTGATGGCAAAATGTGTTTTGACTCAGAAACACAGGGAACCACATGGTATAATCTCTTTCCTCAGTTTATATGACATAGAGTCAAGTCAGCCCTAAAGTATCAAATGGGCAATGAGTAAAATGTTGAGATAAGGAAAAGAATTAGAAAGAAGAATGTTCTAGGTATATGAGAAATAATCTCAAATTATTTTTTTCAAGGGTGTCAGTACCCCTTACTTACTGAAAACTAGTTTGTGCACCAGGCTCAATGTGTTCAAATATCTTACTTAAGTCTCTTCAGGCTTGAAATACTAGGTGAGAGATTATGAACAAAAATTTCATCCTAGGCTCTATGCTTTCCACTCAAAATGCTGCAAACTGTCTTGCAGAAGCACATGATGTGCAGTGACAGGATCTCCCATTCAGAATGGCATCAGCTCTGTTCAGCACAGTGGGTTCATGGCAGTGCAAAGGGATCCTCTGGAAAATGAATGAATCCCTAGGACCAGCCTAATGTCATTTGCCAGGGTATGATTCCAGGTTTTGTATTATTTCATCACAAAGAAGTCGTGACCTCTTTCAATCCCAGCTGCTGTTTTCATCCACTTCCCTCTTGTTAAATCAATACTAACACAGGAAGTGAAATTTGGCTCCTGAATATTCACACCTAATCTTAATCTGTTAAAAAATTGAAAAGAAAAAAATGAAGACATCAATAACTGTACAGATTTTCTTTTATTAGACACAAGGATCTTAATCAGTAAAAAAAGGTTAAATGAGAAACAATATATGCGATACTGGATGCACCACAACGATCTGCAGAATTTCCCACTCAGGTTTTTGTGCACCTGGAACAAGGAATGTATTTAGAATCTATTTTCATTTTTCATTATGGAAATATGAAGCCTAAGAAGAATGTAATTCAAAATGTTAATGGGTTAGGAGAGAACATAAAGATTGCCCTCTAAAGAACTGCTTACCTTGAATGTCTCCATAGGTTCTGGCCAACAGGAAGACAAGAAGTCTCTGTACTTACAAGTAATCATAGCTTCACACTCTGTATTTTGCTTCCATCATTTTGTGCGCTGAGTTGATTAAAGGTACAGCGAGATCTGCTCAGAGGATTGTCAAGGTTATCAAAATACACTCCCAAGGTTTACAGCAAGGAAGGAAAATAATGCAAGATTTCATACCACCAGCACAGTTAATGAGGAAAGAAATGCAGACAGCACACATATAGCTTCTTTTCTCTGCTGATCTCTGAAGAAAAGGCAGGTCATTCTCATCTTGATGAAATGCCAACAGGTGGAGTTGAAACTGGAACTCCAGCAAGAAAAAAGGCATTGTTGGAAACAGGTCTGCATAAGGAAGTCGTGAAAGCAAAGAAAAACAGACATATATTTTTGAGTTACAAAGTACATTTTAACTACCTGATCTGTGAATGAGAATCTTGAGAATAGTGTGACTTTCCTACTCCCAGGATAACCCTCCCACACCCGTATGGCCTTGATAGGCCATTTTCTGGGGAAGTATCAAAAATCTGAGCTTTAGTCCTTTGAGTCTGAGATAATGGTCAGACATATCCAGGTGCAAAACACAGCTTAGACCTCCCATATGGTTTATAAGGATCAAAAATCCCTTTTCAACTGATAACTATGGCAGATAAAGTGGCAGATTCCCAGAGCAGACCACTGTCCACCCTGCCTTGTCCCTGAATTTAGCACTCCAAAGGCACTGACTTCTTTGTCTGCTCAGTTCAAAGTACACAACTCCGTGAATATGAATAGGAAGTTCCGGTGCACATTATGTCTAGAGCATTTCTAATTGTAATAAAATTTTGAGTTTCAGGAAGGCTGGTCAGATGTGAAAATGTAAAGGGAACTGATCCTTATGATAACGATAAGGACAAAGGGGCGTTTGGTGTTTAGCTCATGTTCTCTTAGAACAGGGCCTGATAATAAAAGGGAACAAAAGAAACGTGATGAATGAGAGTGGGGCTCCTAAAAGGAAACAAAACACAGTTGCAAACAGAGATAGTGAAATAATAGGGATCCTTTTAAACCAGTTGGCGCTTTCCCGAAGAACCTAAAAGACACAAAATTCACATAGGCCAGAAAGGCTGGTTGTTAAACATGTATGTGTTTGTAAACAAGGTGTAGTTTGCAATCAGGAAGAGTCAGGGCTGGATGATGTGCTGACTGAATGGAAAATTAATTTGGTCAATTGGGCCTTCAATACTTCTAAAACTTCAAACACTTATTCAAATAACATAATTATTCGGTATTTCAAATGAAAAATAACCTTAGACACAAGCATTTCCCTGTTTTCAGATTTTGCCAAATGAAATTTGGCACTTAGCAGTAGAACACAAAATGGCAAGCATAACACAAAATGGCAAGCATAAAAATTCAGCTAGTGTATCTCTTTTGGGTTTTTATTGTTTGTTTTGGGTGGCTTTTTTGGTTTTTGGTTTTGGTTTTTTTTGGCATTCAATTTAGATGAAATGGAAATAATCGAAAGTATCAAGGAAAGTAAAGATCAGGTCAAGGTCTGATATCTTCCAGTGCAAACAGACGCAGGTGCTTTTACAGAAATAGTGAGACTATAGCAACTTTTTCAGCTTTCTTTGTCTCCATTGTAACCAAAGGCAGAAGAAACAACAACAGAAATCACATGTTACCATATGTGCACTGCCGAGTATAAGCATGGATTAATTCAAAAGCAAAAATTGCTACATTTCTGATGCATCACTGGGCCAGTGTGCAATGCAGTCATCCCCACAGTGCCCCAAAGATGCCCGGTCAAAAATCCCTACGGAAAAACCCTAGGGAAAAAACAAAAACAATTCAGCAGGCTCCCAGGACCTCAGCTGTTGAGACACTGGTCAGGCAACACTTTACCACATTGTAGCTCCCAAATACTCTTATGAATGAGTTCATGGCTGCAATGCTTTCCTCTCTGAGCACGGCCTGAGCAGAGCCATTCCTCCCCAAGAGCCCCAGGAGCTCCAAACACATGAGGTCATGTGGCACTCCCATAGTGTGAGGATGGATATTCCTGCACACTTCCCCTGCACCCCCACCTCAAACACCAGTCAGCAGTTGAAAGAACAGCACAAGTGAAGGGAATTCTGAAGAGCAGAGCATTACACAGCCCCTCACTTGGAGAGGAAGGTTTGCAGGGGCATCTGGTCTGGCACAGGGATACAGCCAGTGCTCTTGTACCACTGCAATATACAAACTCACATATAACCATGCACAACTGCAAATATGTGTCTTTTACTACTCTGTGCAAAATGTAGATTGGGCTGATACAGACTTGGACAAAAGTAACTCTAGCCCCTCCAGACTTTGGTGGTGTGGCTGTGAAAATCTGACCTTCCTGCAATGGGGAATAGCTGCAGATATTCTTCTGAATACTTGAGGGTTTTTTGGCTTTTTTTAAGCTGTGGGAGGACTACTTATAGTCTTCTTAGCACAGATCCACTCCTCCTGATCCCAAAGAAATAGTTTCACTTATTGACACAGAAGATTCTGCTCATAAGATACAGAAAAACAGAGTGATGTTAACTTCTTAAGTGAGAAGTGTGATCAACACATGCTAGAAAACATTTCAGGACCATTTGTAGAAATAGCTGTAGTTGTGTTGTTTGCATTAGCACTCTGAACTATTCCCAAGCTGAGACCAGATCTTTGTGTTTGCTCAGGCATAAGGGGAAGTGTTAATATTTACTGAGACAGAATGACTGAGACAGAATGCTGTTGCTTAAGGAGCTTAATTAAATTTATTGTTCTTGGCCCATGGTGTCCCACACACTGAGCACCAGAGAAAGGCAGATAAGGACAACCCCATTTTCTGTGTTTGTCAAGTAACTGTGACAAGTGGAAACATCAGTCTGAAAATGACCCTATTCTATAACACTTTTTCTTACTAAATCCTCATTATAAAAGAAGAATGTGGAAGTGGAAATCATTGAATTGTTCATTGAAAGAGATATACTTTATATGAATTAAAGATATTTATCATCATTAAAATAACCTGACAGTTGCTGTGCTTCATTCAGTTAGAAAGACTTAGAATTCATGTTTATTTTCCATTTACAAATGAGAATCCCTGGGATATGATAACTTCACTGGAGCTGCTCATCTTAAAATTTTTACTTGGAATCCAGCCTGGTTTGCAATAATCAAAGGTTATTCTCTGATGAGTAGAAGTGGAGAAAATAATATCTTGGGGTTTTTTTCTTGCAATTTTTAAATTACTTTGGTTAGAATGTGAGAACAGCAACCTGCAAATAGGCAGGGCACCAGTCCAGCTCAGTCTCTGACACTGGATGCTGAGAAGGATGTAATAGATCTGCCTTATCTTTGTCTGATAGTTTTAAAAAAAAATTCTATCCTTTTGGTCTCTGTGATACCCTCTAGAAATAACTTTTTAATTTTGATCACACATTCTATGAAAAAGCATCTTCTGATAATTTTAAGCCTGTGCTGCCCCATAGCCATGTAAAAATAGCTGTTTACATTCTATATCATTCATAATTTACAGAT
>VWZN01009455.1:50073-63069 GCA_013396955.1 Regulus satrapa
TTTTTTTTTTTTTTTACTTACACTGTATCAGGGGAGGCAAAGTCCAAAGCAACACTAAAGATACAGTTTCACCAGCGGCTCAAAGACTGGTTTAATCATGGTCTCTTTTTCGATACCTGCACTTAATAAACTTCTGATAAATAATGTTTAGTTCACTGGCGAAGAATTACTTCAACCTTTACAAGTCATGCTTACTCCCTCCTATATAAAGATTTTAAATTTTTTATGGCTCTTGTCATTTATTTTTGACTAATTTCACCATTTGCAAGCAAATCCCTTCTTGAACTTGGGATGTCAGTGCCTTTTCCATTTTTGCAGGGATACTGTGTCTGAATACCTTAGACTACTACGGAGCTATTCTTCCATAGCCATATGTAGAAACATTTCCTTTAAACTGCTCAGGATTAAATCTTGTGGATCATCTGACTGGTTGGGCCAAGAACTGAAACTATCTAAACCGGTTGTCTCTGCATTAATAGCATGCTCTGAACTCTCCCTAATCCCCCTGCAGACAGCTGCAGTCCCTCCTTGCACCTATATGACCCTTGCAGCCTTTAATCTGAGGGAGCTTGGCAGCTGTTGTCACCCTCTGTGTGAGTCACCAGAAGCACGGCCTCGATCATCAGGTGGATTTACCGTGCTGAACTTTACCCACTGAACAGGTAAATATTTTGGCAGAGTTCGCCAGGCAGACTCTCACACTTGTCATCAATAGAGAGGGACAGGCATGCACAGAGGTTCTACCAGCTTTGGGACTGAGAGCAGGCTTTCCTCCAGATTTTCCAGGCTGACTTTCCAGTGCAGGACAGCTGGTTTTTAACTATTGTTTCTTCCTGGATAGGAAATTTCAACAAAAGTTGATTTTTCAGCACATATTCTTTCTGTTACCGATGAGAAGCTGAGCTTTTAACAAACGCTACTGCTCCTCTTAATGGTGTAGTCTTTGGTACTCAGATGTATTTGAACTCCACTGTGTTACAGTACCACACTGACTATTTTCTATCAGATGCCTGCTTCAAAAATATTTTAAATTAAGCATTCCTGTTCACTAACCTCCATCCTCAGACTCCCAGCAGTCATGCAGAGCATTTTCATGTGGAGTACTGATCTAACCCCTGTTTGTATGTCTGACTTCTTTTGAGTGTTTGCACCAATCTTTGTTGTCTGCTGTTTGGATTTTCTCATCTCTCAGGCATACAGAGAGTTTTCAGTTTTGCCCTTTCAACAATGAATCACTCCAACTGGCATGCTCTCCTGCATCTGTCACCTTGTCCTCAATCCTTCATTTTAAAGCACTCCTACAATCCTCTTTCTTTCTTTCTTTCTCTTTCTTTCTTTCTTTCTTTCTTTCTTTCTTTCTTTCCCTTTCTCTCCATTTCTTTCCCTTCCTTCCTTCCTTCCTTCCTTCCTTCCTTTCCTTCCTTTCCTTCCTTCCCTTCCTTTCCTTCCTTTCCTTCCTTTCCTTCCTTTCCTTTCTTTCCTTTCTTTTCTTTCTTTTCTTTCTTTCATTTTTTTTCTTTTAATCCTGAATGCTAGCAGACCCTTTCCCTTCTACACTGAAAGCTGGGGCTTTCATATGTTCTGTATTTGCCTCTATTATATTTACTGGAATGATGGTGTATGGAAATAAAGACTCTTAAACACAATAATTGAGATGTTCAGAGAATAGAAATCTTAAATAATAATCTGTGTAATGGGACACTCAATCATAGCAGCCCATTTCAACAAGAGAGCAGAGAGACGTGGTGCGTCTGTCAATCTTGCTTTCAGAGTTCCTTGGTACACATCAGTTTGGTTAGAAGGAACAGCAAACACAGTTTGTGCATAATTTATAAAAAATGGAAATGTGTGGTTTTGAATTAGCAAACAAAATTCAAGGATTTCTCAACCTGTTCACAGTTATACATCAGAAATAAAGGAAAAGACACATTTGCAAAAACAGAGATGAACCTTTTGAAGTAAATGGTTTACTAAAAATTATATCCTTGACTCAGGTGCTCACTGAGGCGTGCTATTAGGCTGAGCTAATTTCTTGTGTCTGCCTTGGAAAGCCATTTCCCCAACTGTCACTGTGGTTTGCATGTGCAGTACAGAGGAAGACACAAAACCTGTGTCCTCCCCCTCCAGGGAGTGCTCCCGGAAAGCTTTCCAGCCTTGAGTTCCATTATAGGTTTGTTCTGCTACTTGGCCTGTAGAGAATCCCATGTCCGTGCAAAGCTCCTGGAAATAACACAGCCGTGTGCTGCACGTGCTCCTTCTCCACAGCCAGCCTTGCATGCATATTAAAGGATGTGCTGGGGAGGCTGAGGCTGATGCCATTCATAAATCCAAGCTTTTGCAGAATATTCACTATTGCTCCCCCTCATTACACTATACCAGGGGCATCATGAATACAAGGGAGGACTAAGCTTGATCAAGCCAGTACTTTCAGGGGCATCACACCCCTGACACCTCCCTCAAATGCCCTCATTCCCCTAAAAATTGAATTCTTCAGAAAATTAAAGGTATTTGTATTTGTGACTAAGAGCAAGAAACTGAAAAGTCCATGTGGAACTTCCTGTAAGTGTTGTGCATGCATAAACCCTTGGGTATTTTACAGAGAAATGTTGATTATAATTATAGTACTAGAACATTTCTATCTGCCAAAGCGTCTGCCTCGCACCTGCTCTCCTACCATGGAAGGAGAGCAATGAGAGAACAGAAGCTGCATCAGGAAAGGGAAGAAAAATAGTAACCTCTTTAGAGAAGCAACATCATTTTTTATTCAAACAATTTTTTTCTTTAATTCAGTTGGGGGGAAAAAACAAGCATTGGTCTTTCACCCTTTCCCTGTCATGTTAAAAGCAAACTCATGAAGGGCATGTCAGCTCTACAGTTCTTTGAAGAATTGAAATGAAAGATTGGATGCTCAGAAGCTGGTATTTTATCTTTGATTGAACAGTAGCAAGTCTTGCTGCAGTGTCAGTGCAGGTTTTCTTTCCCTCCCTCTGAATGAAAAGTGTTTATTGGCACTGTGACATTGCCTGAGAATTCATACACCTCCCTTGCAGGTCAAAGCAGAGTTACTGCAGAGGGAGCCAGAGCAGGATTTAAAATGGCATTTCCTTTCGAGGCCATTGAATCCTTTATAGATTTCCAGTGTGCTGCCAGTCAGCATAAGGTTTTTCCTGATACAACCAAAGTGTGCACCTGCAAATGAAGCCCTCAGCTATTCTGCAGTTAATACATAACCCTGGGTTTCATATATAATGAAAATGATATATTAATATACATACTCATATATGTTGAAATGCAAAAACACCAAACAACTTTGTCTCAACAAGGTGCTTATGAAATGCTTATGCATAAAAGTTGCTTTTACAAAGCATTCACTTAATATTTTAAAAAATTATGCCTAGCACTTCATATTCATGTCTTCTTAATCCTTTCTATGTAACTCAGTAAATAAATTAATAAACCCACAATTAAATATACATGTTTCAATCTATTTGGAATATTTATTTTAGACAGAAAGGTACTAGATGTGCATATGAAACCATATTTTATTATGGAGTATTTGCTGACAATATGAGAGATCCATTACAGTGGTGAGAAAATGAATACCCCAGATAACAATTTCCAGGACTAGCTCTGCTTCCATTTCAGGTGGAAAACACTTTTACATTTTAAAAATTTCCTCTTAATAGCAGCACAATTTTAAAAAATACACATTTTTCAAAATTTTTATTTGGGAAGATACTTGACTTGATATTTGACAAATTTTACATTTCCTGTTTGTCATTTTCCAACTAGGCCATATATATTCAGGTGAAAGCTAATTTAATATGTACTTCATACATATGTAAAAATTCCATATATATTTCATTATATATAGAGATATTATTGGATAGTAAGAACGTATATATATCTATTCTCCTATATAATGCATATTTTATATAGAATATATTTTTACAGAATAAATATAAATATAGCTAGAGATAAATATAAATTCTGTGAAAGTGGGAAAAAAAAAAAACAAAAACAAGAATTTACAATGTTTGCTATAGCCACAAAGTAGTTCAGTAACAAAAAAAANACAGAATAAATATAAATATAGCTAGAGATAAATATAAATTCTGTGAAAGTGGGAAAAAAAAAAACAAAAACAAGAATTTACAATGTTTGCTATAGCCACAAAGTAGTTCAGTAACAAAAAAAACCAAAAAACAAAAAACAAAAACAAAAACAAAAACAAATTTATATTATATGAACTGTTATTTTGAAGAAACAACCAGTTTAGGAAGATGGGAGGTAAATGTAATGGAAAAATGTCAGACTCTTTTTTTATACTCATGCTGCGGTAATGCCTGGAGGCCAGAGAGATACTTGGCTGACTAACAAAATGCTAATTATCCAGAGACTTCTGTTTCACAGAATAAAGCCACATCAGTAACTTGGAAAGTGGGATCTGTGGAATTCTGGAGGCATACTGATGAAAAAATGCCAGGGGAAAATTTAAAAGATGAGACAGTACAATTTTAAAATAATGTGATATCATATTTATTTGTTATCCTGTGTTTCATATTGTAAATACTTGGATGTGCAGGAATGCAATGTCTCATTATGACACTGTGGCTATAGCTCAAACAGGAAAGAAATCAATAAAAAATGTGAGCAGAGGAAGGCAATTAAAATATTGAGGATGCAGCTTTAAAAACATTGTGATAGTGTTCTTCAAGGTCTTAAAAAAGGACAAATTTATTACCATCAGAGAAAATTTTCAAACATCTACTTTGAAACTTTTACCTGTGTATGATATCTGTATCTGAGTATCTGCATTCATGTAAAAGCCAAACATTATATCCCATAGCTTTCTGCTTGATATAAAATGTATTTAATATGTTGATAACTTCAATAGTGAAATAATATCTTGAATATTATGTTTGGGCATATAAAGGCACGCACAAAGGCTTTTGACGACAATTTAAAAGGGGAGGATCTTAGGCAAAATCTCCAGATGGAATACACCACAGATTGTCTTACACTCACAGACAATCGTGTGTCAAAACAATATTATAGAGACTGTGAGAGTGAGCACCAGAAAGTTAAAAAAACGCCAGGATTATGGTTGTCTACACAACTTAAATTCAGCTTGCATGTGCATATGCATTATGGCAGCCAATGGCACCGCCACCTCCTGTTTTTCACAAGTCCCTTCCCTCTCTCAGTGCTCAGTATAGGTGATGAGAAGGTATTGATTGGATTTCAGCACATCATTTGTTCTCTGCTCAGCCTGCACACTCTGATGGCTTTCTTTCACAGCAAAAACAGGACAAGATTTCAAAATGCTGCTCTGATGGCCAGGGGAATTGGACCTAGATGATTTTTAAGGACCCTACCATCCCAAACCATTCTGGGATACTGGGATTCTGCCTTTAACCAGGGTGGCTGCAGGAATTAAACAGACTTCATGGAGCATTTAGGGACTATTTGCTGCCATTTTATACCAGGTGGCTAGTGTTAGAAAGCCTCTTTAAACCTGGCTAGCTGGTTTGAGATAATGAGGACTCAATGTTTCCCATAGACTTGAATTATCTAGTACTGCACTTAAGGCAAGATTCTCATTAATTTCAAATGCATTCCTGAGCTTCAGACCCATAGCGTTCAATCTATTTAGAACACAAAAAATGCAAGAGGGAATTTGCACTTGAAAACCCTGGGAGAGATGGACTTAAACACTTCTACAAATCAAACTGCAGTCTCTAATATTGGACAAACAAGTACAGAAACATGTCATTTATATTCACATTACCTAGCTTGAGCCATCTAAAAGCTATTGTCAGGCTAAAGTAGGCATTTCTAACTTAAACTTAATCTTTCAGAGACAGTAGAGACACATTGTGCCAGAGAGCTTGTCATCTTGCCTGCCCTGTGCATTATAGACATTTTAGGACATTTTTAGAAGACATCCTCTTCTTCTAGTACACAATCAGTTGTCTGAAGGTTTCTATCAAACAGCAGCCTGAATTAATCATGTTAGATTTAGATGAATAACTACTAAACACTTAAATTTGGTGAGCTGTAACTCACATGTGAACCTCACAGAATTTTTTTTTAGGTTTCTAGATTTTTGGGTGACTGACTGCAGCACTAATATTGTTCCACATTACAGTCCAGAGGTGAATTGTTATGTTATGCAAACACAAATAGAACAACTAGGAGGGGAAAAACCACCAGGTCACACAATAATAGGACCTGGACAGAAAACTTCAGGCCTATGATGCAGGCTTTTGTTCTTTGAGCTAAAAGAGTAACTGTTAGTGGTACTAACCTCTCTAGAAGGCGATGGGACCTTTGCAGAAGGTTTCTCAGGCCTTGCTGCAATGGGGTCTCCTGAGGTTCACACAGGCTTTGGAAAGGGGTACACTGGGACTATAGCTCCTGTACCTATTTTATTCCCAGCTCAATTCCCTTCTCCCTCCCCCTCAATGTACTAAAACTTTAGTCATGTATCTTCCCAATTTTGGCTTTTTTATCTTATTAACCAGTCCCAGGTTCTAGCTTTTTCTAGACCTCTCTTTAGATCTTGTCAGGGAACAAGAATCCAGGCTCAATGTCCTTCACTAAGAAGAACCTGTCTCATGTCTTTTCACTGTTTTTCCAGTATTTTCCCATTTGTAAGCAATTGGAGGTCTTCCTGTCCCCAGTCCTTCATCTCAATCTTCTTACCCTGTTCTGACATCACCAAATTGGTTTTTTCCAGTCCAAATCATCCACCCCATGCTAAATGCTTTCTTTTGCCAGCTCCTGCTCTAGTCAGTCTTGCTTTGCTTCTGCAACCTTGCTCCTTGGTGACTGTCCGGCCCCTTCTCTCCCTGCTGTTTGGGACTTGGATCCAGTCTCCTTGCTCAAACATTGTCTATTCTTCCCACATCCTCAAGCTGCCCTTCCCCATATCTACTGAAGCCTACACCTCTCCAAAACAAAAAGGCACCAGAACTTTTCCATGTTGCAAGATGATCTCCCAGTCCCCAGAAGTGTTCAAGGGCAGACTGGAGGGGCCCTGAGCAACCTGATCTAACGCATGGCATTGCTGCCCTTGGCAGGGGGCTCGGAACTAAGTGATATTTAAAGTCCCTTTCAGCCCAAAACATTCTCTGATTTTTGAAAATGACTCAGTGATTTGAGCTGTCTTATTTTGACTGCAGTCCCCTCCACCCCACCTCTCCCCCAAGTAATTCCTCTACCACAGGAAAATCTAGCTCAAATAAAATGAGGAAAATTGTAAGCAATGGAAATTGTGATTTTTAAGGGTACTGAAAAGCAGTCTTAAAAACAAGTTATATCAGTATTTACCTTTGGTACCTCTGGCATTTATCAGAGCAGCCTGTACCAGCCGATTCCTTATGCTCACTAGGGATCCCTGGGGTGTGAGCACGCTCGAAGAAGTGCTGAAATTCTGACATGATGGAATTGGCAGCCTCATAACATCAGTCACAAGAAGCCAGGGAGGAAGTGCAGGCTCTGTCAGCACATATCTGCAGGCACCTGTGTAAGGGCTCTGACATCCCTGCAGTGCAGGATGAGATACTGTGTGTACTCCTCCGGCTGGCACTGCTTATCTTTAGGACTCACACTGCCTTTCTCAGGTGCTTGTTTGTCAGAGGTACAGCTCTGTTTCTTGCAATTAATTCCTTCCCAACAGAGGTTAAATTCTTCGTTATATACATCACACTGCATTATTCAGATCTTGCTTAATGGCATGCATGCATCTTTTTGGAGAGCTGGTGCTGTGCTGATAGCTTGGAGAGACAAGGAAAAACAACCACTCTGCCTGCATTGCTATCTTTGTAGCCAGGAAAGCAATATATCTGAATAAACAGTTAATTGAATGGAACATTGTGAGAGAGGAGATGACATTTCTAGAGACTGTATTACCAGAAGGGTCAGATCAGGACATTCCAATGATTATTTTAATTTCTTCATCTCTTTTGTCAATAGCTGTTGACTTCATTTCATTTGGCTGCCTCTCACTTATTTCCAGAGGCACGAGGGCAAATCCTGCCAGTGCCACACTGCAGCACTGTGTGCTCCAACTGCAGCAAACACTGTGACATTATGCTGCATTATGCTGAGCCAGCCAGACACTTCTGCTGAGCCCTGGCATCAATGATGTATCACTGTTTCACTGACTCCCGTTCTATTAAGAGAGTTTAACAAGATTGGTGTTCAGCACTGATGTCTCTGTTTCTTATCTGCATGGAATTTAAAGTGCCCATAATTCAATAGCAAGTGATACTCCTATTTTTTTTTTAAAAAAAAGATCCTTGAAACTGGTGGCTGATTCCATTACACACTCTCAGTCCCTTAATGGGCTGTTTTCCCATGTGGATACGTTATCCTTTACCATTTGCCAGCCCGAGCCTGGGAGCGGAGCGCAGAGGGGGAGGGCAATGAGGAAGCCCAACCTGCTGTGTGCGGTCACACTTTGCCACATGGACACGCGGGGCTCTCACGTGTGCCACAAACACAACACGCTGCTTGCAACAGCATCAGTTCTGGGATAAACCTAAGAAAACCGGGAGGGTTTCAGTCTCATTGACAGAGTGAAATGCAGAGCCTTCAAGTGAGGCAATCCTGAATTACCAGGAGCTGGTTCCCAATGGCAAAAAGAGGGTGAAAAGATAGCCTTTCTTGGAAGTGCATCCCTCTTTTTCACAAAGTCTTCCTTCCAGGGTTTCAGTTCAATAAAGGAAAGTGAAGAATAGTTTTCTCCATAAAATGAAAGAATGATTAATACTACTACAGCCTGGTCAAAATCCAGAGAAATTAGTAGAAGAGGATGGACACGTCCATGAAAGAGGACTCCACCATTAGACGTCCAATATACACCTCTGTAGGAGTCATCTGGCACTTTGGTTTAAGTGGAATTACACTGTTTGATCACATACTGCATTTTTGTATATAAATAGGATGGAAAAAAATACACACCACCAATATGTGGTTAAGCATAGAGCATAAATGTTATTAGTCAAGCAATCATTTTATAGTCATCAGTAACACTGTAATGTGAATAGACCGGTCTGCTGACTTAGTTCTGTTCCTTTTAAATTTTTTTTTAATAAAAAAGTTAATTTCTATTTATTTTATTTCTTGGAATGTAGTTTGGATCTCATATTATTTACTGACAAAAATAATTCATGTGTGAAAATGCTGAATGAAGCCCACTTTCAGGTACATTACCTCTATTGAAAATACTGTATCAAATCCAAATAGTGGTAACCATAAAGGTCAGTGAACACATCTTGGTGCTCTTTTTTCTTTGCAAATTGATATTTTCTTTTCAAATTATAGCAGAAAGAATGCCCTTTGTATCATATCACAACTAAAATATCCTTAAGGTCTGATCAGACACCATTGCAAAGCTTTCAGTAAATTATCATTGCACACAGATAAACATCTATCAAAGTTGTTCACAAATTTCCTGTGCTTTTAGTGGGGGAAAAAAAGAGATCAATTTGTGAGTGAACAGACCAAAAATGTAAATAAATGGCATATGCATGTCAATACCTATATGCAAATATCAGACATACACTTAATTTCAAAACTTGTTTCTAAAGTGTTGCTAAAAGTGGAAGCATCAAGATGAAGCTAGGCTATAAAAATAATCAAGATCAAATTTTGTCTGTTTTATCAGTTCAATCTCAGTAAGCAGAAGAACAGTTCCACACATTTGACCTTGCTTTTGCCACTAAAACAAATTCCTGACAAGATCAAGCCAATTTTCTCCCTGTATCAACTCATGCAATAATCTTCATGCAATGTCCCTGCTTTGCTAATGACTGGGAGGTATTTCTGCCTTAAGGGAGGTGAATATGAAGCCAGTTGACTGTCCTCTGTCCAGATATTCCCATGTCCCAGTGTGATTAGCACTGTCTTGTCAAATTTAGCTCTAAGCCATTTGTGAACACCTTCTTTGTTTATAGTAGCACACTGAAATCTGCACAGATCTCTGTGTTTGCTTTTCTGTGTATCCTATTAACAGCACACTACATTTCAAGATGTCACACTGCAGAAAGCCACAAGAGCATTTTTAATTTAAAAAAAAAACAAAACCAAAAAACACCCCAAATTTTAAAAATTTCCTTTCATTCTGGAAAAAACACTGCTTGGTATAATTCTGAGAAAACAAAATCAGGGTTTTGTTCCACTGCGGTAAAATCAGAGTGATTGTACAAAAACTTTTGTACTGCATTTGAAAATCTTCCACTGCAATTTTGCACAACTATCCCTATAAAAATCAAACTATGGCTAAGCAGGATTGAACCCTGTAAATGACTAGCCATGATCTGCTTGGAAAATGGTATAAGGAAATTCTTTAAATCTATGACCTTGAGAGAAATTTTCAAAAAGCCAATAACTTATCAAAAGCCCAGATATTTTTATTATTGCACAAGAGTAAATAAAACCATAAACCACAATATTTCAGTTTTTATTCCAGTATAATAAAGCACAACATATTAAATCTTGATTCCCAGCCTTCCTTTCCTAGAGGCAATCTAGTTATATATGTACAAACAAGAAAAACCTTCAACTCAGGACTCGCATTCTTTTTAAAAAGTGGAAATAAAAACAAACAAACAAACAAAAAGCAGGAACTAAGGCAAAAAATGGGGAATATTGCCTTAGTTAGATGGGTCAAAAATGCATGAGGGAACTACCTCTATCAGACTTCATGTTGATTTTAGAGCTATGTATTCCACTACTATATTAAAATAACCAGTTTTAAGTGTATTCCATCACTCCCATTTGACCAACTATTTGTTCAGCAGCTGTATGCAGCTCCTACCTGAAGAGATTTTAGCACGATGAAACCAATTCACTGTTACTGTGCACAAATTGCAGAAGAGACAGACATGATAAAGCATCTTCTACCCCTGATTTACCAGTTTCCAGTCTGTATTTCAAGGTCAATGGGAAGAGAGCAAGACATTAAGGGTGTTTCTTTGTTTTTTTGTTTTTTGGGGGGTTTTTTATTTTGTTTTTATTATGTCAATGATAACAAGTTATTATTGCAATGACAGATTTCTGTATTTTTCTCAACAAACAGGACTGCATTACTGAACTAAAAAGCCAAGAAGACTCGTACAGTGTGAAAATATGCAGGGGAACAACAGCTGTTAGTCATTATTTTCTCCTTATCCTTTCAACACCTCTCTTTCAATTTGCTCTCTAATGGGTAAATCACACTTTCTCCCTAGGACATTATCCCATTTCAGGCAGGTACTAAAAAGAATCCTGAGATAATTAAGAGTCATTGGTCAAAGACACTCCATCTTTTGTTGCTTTCATTGTACACATTAAAACTGATTTTTACACCTTATCGAACAGATAAAGCTGATGTTGCATTCTCCTATCCCTTTGTCACTACTAGTGCAATGCAGAATGTTTCTGCTTTTGTTCTTTAGGCAACAAACCTTTCCTCTTTTTTATTTTCTTACACAGCCTGCGCTGAATTTCTCAAAAGAGAAATATGAAATATAAAATTTATTGCTCTCACTTAATTTAGGCCAAAGAAGAAGTTACCATCAGACAACTTTAAAATATTTTTTATGGTTTACCTCACCTGACAAGCTTCACAGTAGCTATTTGGAAAAAGAGGAAATGTAGAAAGAGTTTTGCTTATGATCACATTTGGTTTACTGGACAAGTTACTATACTTTGCTCTATCATCTATTTCCTATCTGTAAGATGAATATGTATTGTAGTTTGAGCCTTTTGTTCACTCTGATTTTAATTAATCTGATTCTAGGCCACAGTGAAAATGAGGCAGGGAAAACCCAAACAGCTACAAACACACGTCCTACTAAACTGGACATTTTTACTGGAAAACACATTTTTATTAATTCCTAAAGTCATAATTATCAATTTTTCCAGGTGGCCAAATGGCATAGATCTCAAAAACGACAGTGTGTCCACTGGTGAAATTGTAATGTATCACAGCACACACAAGCTTTTGAACGTGTGCACTCTTCCAAATATTTCTTGTTCAAAGTAAGTGGTTGCTTTCCTTCAGAAAGGCAAGTCAGTCTACATATGTTTTTAACTTTAGGATGTGAAAGATTAACCTGATTACATTTCCCACACAGCTTCTAATATGTAACATTTTTTACTGGTACTGCTGGTAGTATTTAGTGAAATGGATTGTGCTGTTGTGGAGAAGAGCTACTCTTTTTAGAGTAGCAGCTACTTGCAGCTACTCTTGGGCAATGCTAAGGTAGACACACTCTTTATGCCTCATACAAGCTCGAGAAGGCAAAATATTCCAAACAGTGCCTCAGTAATGTGGGTCTGTATAGGAACAGTAAATTATCTGGGGTTTAAGCCCTTCTTCAGCATCTAGGGCAGCTCCATCCCATCAACCCTCCTAGTCCTTAAGGCTGATATTATTACTGTTTACCAGCTCTTATATAACTTGTTTCTGCCCCTCTCACATGCATCACTGATCCCAAGCCCAGAAAGAAAAGGGGAAACAAGAAAAATAAATAAAAACAGAAACAAAAGTAAACTCCCTTGCTGTTGTGGGGTTGTGGGGAACATGGAAGCGGCAGGAGCTCCCTGTAAAACCTTGTGCCTGTAGTGACAGCATCCAGCTCTGGCAGCAGAATGAAGTATTATGACCACAGGGAAAAAGAATCAATGCAGACACGTTTCTTCGGTAAAGATGCCCTATTAGAAAGGGTAAGGGTGTGTGTGTGTGTGTGTGTGTGTGTGTATAAAATAAAGACCCGCCACCGTTGCCTGAGGGGGAACACGTCAGGGAGCGCACTGGGGCCGACGCGTGGTTGAGCAAGGGCCCCTCCCAAGGGCGTCATGTTCTCCGCCAGCCCGGGGAAGGGTCCCTTTGTCCGTGCCTGCTCCCGCGGGCAGCGGCGGGCGGGTCGCGGTGCCCGCACGCCGTCACTCGCCGCTGCGGGGCATAAACAAACACGGCTGCAACAACAAAAGGCCGCGCTG
>VWZN01009458.1:0-13180 GCA_013396955.1 Regulus satrapa
TGAAAAACGCGGTTCACTTCTCTTATAGTTTTGAAGGTTTATTAAAAATATAATAAGGAGTATAATAAATCAAATACACAGCTGGCTGGGTGTCTCTTGGCATGCTGCCATCGTAGGATACGTTTGGTTAAATGCATTGACTTGTTGCATATTCATACACCCTCATGCATTATTCAAAAACNTTGCATATTCATACACCCTCATGCATTATTCAAAAACACCCCCCCCCCTTCCCAATGGCACCAGTTTGTCTATTTTTTTGGTCATAAATTTTTCTTTCCAGACTTTGTCTTTCTCTCCTGATAAGCTTTATCTGAAGAATATGAGAGATTTACTATCTGTTTCAAAACCAGAATCCTGTGAGAAAGATATTTATGCTTCTAATTAATTAGCACATTTAAACTATTATATTAATCTAGCACTACACATGCTATTTTTTATTTTAATATTTGCGAAAAGCCAACTATCTAATAACCATTTATAACAGAGCCAAACCAGACCGTTCTGTAGTCAGCCTGTGAGTCGGTTTGATTTACTTCTGTGAGATATTTTGGTTGTTTCTGTTGGTGCTGCTGCTGCTGCTTTTATTTGTAGTTATTTGATTTTAAATGTGTATTTTTTTTTTTTTTCTGGTGGGGCGGGCTTTGAACTTATGGTTTCAGATGAAGTTCATGTTTAGAAAGTTCAAGGGCTAGATATGGTGAGATTCTTTTGATTCATTTAGAGTTGGGTCTATTTTAATTTTTTAGTAGGATTAATTTTAATTAACATTTAAAATTCTATTCTTCCATATATAACACAGACCTTTATGCAATACCTAAATGTATTGAGAATTTATTTAGTTTGCTTTTATATATTCTCTGAATGCAGTGAATTACCATAACTGTACAATTGCTAAAATATAATGTAGACAGTTTCTAGAGGGTGCATATAGTACAAGAACAAATATTTGCAAAGGTCTGGGTTCACTTCTGATTTCTTCCAAAGAGTTGTCCCTATTCAGCTGCACATACATTACTATTTTGAAGTACTGATGTAAAAGTACGTATTTATTTGTATTGGTAGACGCTTTAATAAAATATAGAAAACTTTCCTTGTCATTCCTCAGAAGAGTTTTGTGAAGAACAGTTCTATTATTTTTGTATGACTGGTATATGTGATAGCATACAGTTAAAGTGATTATAGAAAAATTCATCTACACTTACAGGGAAGTCTCAGAATTCCACACCTAGGTGTTTCTTTTCTATGTCTTTTTCCACAGAATGGAAAATAGTTTTTAACTGTGTCTGTAGTTCAGCACCGAAGAAACTTAGAAGGAACACCTGAAAAGTTTTCAGTATTAGTATGTCTATAGGGCACACATCCTTATTTTCAGGTCTCATCACTGTAAACCACAAAACATCAAACAACTTCAAAAAGCAACAGACTGAGGACATAATTTCATCTAAAAATGCAGCATATATCAACAATGAGGGTCAATGTTACAATTAGCACTGCAAATGCCATTTGCATTCCGTTTTTGTTGGTGTTGCAAGACTAGAAAAATCAGCTTTCATACCCAAAAAACCAAAATGGGACCAAAACCAGCCCTAGGAAACAGGTAAATACACTGCAATACTCACAAAGAACGTGGCAAGACAACACAAAACCATGCTTCCAAACCTCGTGGGTAAGGAAACAAACATCTCACAGCTGCATGTGGGCAGCACAATGTGGCCTAAAGCTCGTTTCTTCTAAAATACCAAAGCAAAAATTTTCACCAAAACATTTCTAAATGCTTTTGTAAGCACAATGGTTGAAAAATGCTGAAACACACTGGATAAAGAGTTAACCAGAGTCCGAAGTAAATGGTTTTTAAAAAGTAACAATTTCAAACTACAATTACACATTATTCCTTGATACACTCAGTGTTTTAAAAAAGCAAGCCAAATGAAACAAACACAAAAACAGAACAAACAAACAAAACCAAAAGCTCCCACTCAAACCTTACCCTTACATAACAAAGTTTGCTTTAGTCCAAAATTATGAAACTGCCGAGTTTCAAAAGAATGTCTTTATCCTAGACTCCACAGCTACAAAAATATACATTAATAACTAAAAAATATTTTAAGACAAAATTGTGCTTCGAAATGCAAATATAGTCCCATTTTACACTTTTCTCAGTAAAAACATTTCAGATAAACTATGCTGAAGTCAACAAAATAATATCATTAAACCAAACTCTTTAAGGTGGTCTTTAAGGTGATCTTCAGTCAAAAACTAGACACAAAAGCATATAGAAATGTATTTAGTATTTTATCCTAATTTTCCTATCCCAAAAGGCCTCCAGTGTTCCTGCAGACTGACATGACTCAGGAAAGCAGTGAGAAGCCTTTGGTTAGTTCTCACAGAAAATGTGCTATCACTTTCGTGTTTTGCTATCTCAGCCTTTGTATGAAGGATGCTAAAACCCAAAGGAGAGAGTGGTTTCAGTATTGCCTTGGGCCCTTTATTTAATACTGATACAGCTCTGAAAGCCCTATTTTGATGGGACAGAAGATTCAAGCAAAAAGAAAAGGTACAGGGAAGAAAAAAATGTGTCACAACAGTGTGGGAGAGAGGGAGAGAGGACTCGCGACACACAAAACAGAGTCAGGGCCCAGGGGCCTGGGACTTGTTGCAACTCTGACTGTCAGTGCTGCTTCTTTCTCCTTCTCAGCAACTCAGGTGGTTGCCTATCTTTCACCTAAGAACTATCTGAACATGAAGAATAGTTTGAGCAGAAAAGTTGTAGCTTAAATATTACTTTAAAATTAATAGCTGGAGTGGACAGCTCAAAGACTATGGGCTACCACATCTGAGTTTGCAGTTCTGCAAATACTTTCTCTCCCATAGAAACTCCTCCCAATACTGAGAAGCTTTGCCTAAACAAGGATTTGAGGAGTTTGCATATTGTATATTGTCTATTACAATTATTTTAATTGCAATACACAATTATTATTGTATATATGTATTGTATATTACAATATACTATATCCTGTTTTACTGTACACAATACAGTACAATTGGCTGAAACACATGTAGGCATCTTCCATCTCTCCTAAAAACCAAGAGAGAAAAGCACAGTGCCTTAGGACACCCAAAGGATGTGAGGCAACCTAATGGATGGCACCGGGTTTGTCAGCATCAGCAGAGTCCTGTTATGCTGCTCCTGAAGCAACTCAGGATTCAAGTTCCCTTCAGTCCAGAGCCAGACAGCTCCCAGTTCCCAGCAGCAGACACCTTCCTGTATTTGTGTATGAAAGCATCAGTCTTCCCCAGACCAACGGCATAGACACCCTCCGGCACCAGAGACCCGAAATGTCTGCTGAGAAGGGATTCTCCACCACCCTGTGCTGAGGAAGAAGAATCCCTATCCACACTCGGGGCTGCTCCGCTGTCGCCGTCAGCAGAGGCCTCAGCAGAGTCACCTCCAGCACACCTGGTCAAACCACGCACGCGTCTGTGGAGCTCCTGGCTCAGCAGCAACACCAGAGTCCCTCCAACACGAAGCACCCTGGCAATCACAGGAAGAAGAAAGGTTAGGTGTTGATCCCTCCTGGCATCCCTTTGCCTGTGCAGAATGCAACTCTGCTGACATTTCAGATGCCACCACCTGCAGTCAGTAAAACACCTGAGTGTGTCATGGCTCAACTCAGTGAGCTGTATCTTCAAGAGGAATTTAAATCCTGGATCTTTTTACCTCTTTCTTAATGGGAGAACAAGGTCTTGACTCCAAACAATTTCTGATGTTAGCAGTTCTTTCTATTGCGTTAGCAGGGAAGATGGACTCATTTTTTACCCCCCTCAGCATTCTTTCAAGAACTGAGGGCACCATCAAGCCTATGGTTTTTGAAGACTGTAAAGGAATAGGCTCCCAGTGCAGCAAGGGCTTCTCAGATTAGTAGGGTAATTCTGAAACTGGCCCTTCCTTTTGGAAACTTTAGAAGGTCTGCCCTTTCCCTGTTTGACTGATTCTTAATGGTTTTCAAACTCAGGAAACAGAAGAAAATTAACCGTTGTTTGTAATTAATTTTTCTAGGTATATGTCCAAACATTACACTTGGCTTTGAAAGAGGGGGAAAAAATACTCTCATGACTCAGTTTACAGCAAGCAGTTCAAAGTTTTACTGGTGGGGCTCTCATGGTAATGGTCCCTTCCCCATCTCCACCTTCCTAAGGGAATATATTGCTAAGGATGGAGCAACAGAGCAAATAAGGCCAGAAGACAAGCACAGTAGGATTACCACAGCATTCTGTGGAGCCACTCGACCTTTTCCACCACCTTCCCACCAGATTCCTGCATTGGGTGAGTAAGATCAACACTCACTGAAGACCAGTCCTAGAGAAAAGGCTTGTTTTCAGGTAAGAAGTGGAAGATGGCTTGAACTATCTGTTAGAAGGAGCCCACCTTTGTGGCTCAACTCTGCCACAAAATGGCACAGTGAGAAATGAGACACCTAACATCAGACCAGGTTGCTGAGATATTCCTGGACAGCAAGGAAAATGTATGCCCCTTTTTCTAGTCTGAGATCCTTCCCAGTCAAGGCAGGCTGGTCAAAGCTTGGTTGTGACCTCAAAAAGCCAAGCCTGTGATTTCACATATGCAGACCTCAAGTGAAAAGGGATTATAGATTTATTTGCCTGACCATGCTTTAACTTTGTCCAGGCAGGCCTCTCCTCTCTTTCTGCCATACTTTTGAGCAGCTCAGAAATATTTCACCATCATGCCTCACAAAGGTTTATGAACATGGCTCACACAGGATCATTCCTTGTCAGCCCATGCTGCCATCGGCACTCACAGCTGGCAAGACACAACACAACAGTCTCTAAGGGACAAGTAAAGGGCTGAGACTTCCACAGCCTGTGCAGGGTCAGACTACAGAGCTGGAGACTGTTTGGAGTAAAGCAGATTTGAAGCTGACTGAATGCTTAGATCACAAACTATTGTGACACATCAAACCCCAAGCATGTCAATGGCTACACGTACCTCTCCATTTCCTGGAGAATATCTGGCAAGAGCTGGGCATCATTTGTGGTCTTGAACTTCTTCCCAAATGGAATATCCGAAATAACGCTGTCAAAGCTTTCTGAAGGCAATGGCAATGCTGCAGAATAAAGGCAGGTCTTTATCTCTGACTGTCTGAAAAATGCAGAGCAGCTATGGCTCTGTTCCCCTTTCAATGCTGTCTGCCAGCTTTTTTTGGGTTATGCACCCAGATTCACGGCTCCTTCTGCACTTGCCCTCACAAACAACATGGAGTCACCACCCCTCTGCTGACTGGGAAGAGACAAACGTATGGCAGTATCGTTTACTTTGCAGATTCCCTGCTCCTAATGAAGTTTGCCTCTGCAGCAAAACTCTCCTATAGGGCACTACATGGTTCCAAATTAACTGCTGCATCTCAACACACTGTACATCTTAAACATGAAAATAATTTAGCAGAACACAAAAGAGCTAAGTTTGTGAGCACTTTACTTAGTGCAAATGTCCAAGTGCACACGTATGAATGGTAAGGAATCACATCAAATTCCTCTCCATCCCCCTTTTCTCCCCCCAGGAATCTGGTTACAGCTACAATCACCTGGGTTGGTCACAGCTAGAGTCTCTGAAGTGTTGCCTTAGAGTTTCTGCATCCCAGCAAAGATCAGTTCCCCTGACAAAGATGCAGCACTCTGCCTGTGGTGATGAAGGTCGGCCACATGCCAGGCTGTGCAGGCCAGGCTGAGATCCTTCCTGAGACCCTCTAGGTCCCACATCCCTCAGGGTGCTCAAAACTGGACACAGCCCTGAGCACTCAACAGGACTAAAGACCTCCAACAATCCCTCCTCCTCTAAACTCTGCTGAGATTCTATGCCAGCTTATCTAGAACTAGCTGGAGATGTTTCCCAGACCATTCCTGGGTCAACACTTGCAGCACAATAACTGGGTATCAATTTTATCTGCAAATGAAAGGACACGTCACCTACAGTCCTGCTCAAGACATGCAGAAATAATAGCCTTTGACTAGTGATGAAGACACCAACTACTTGTTCAGTTTACAAAATCTGACACCTAAGCATCTTCCATCATCCTAGAAACCAAAGTCAAACACTTTTAAGTGCGAAATAAACCTACATTTTTATAAAACATAAATAACATTTCTTACCATTATGGTAAGAAATAAATACTGCAAGATAAAAAAAACAGATACACTTCATCACTCACACACAGGGAAAAACGGCCAGTTTACCTGTCATGAATTTCAGAGAGGGATAATTTAGCCTCAGACTTTGAGGTCCAGAACAAGGCCAATAAATTATTACCTTCTCTACAGACTAGCTTGTGAATTAAGAGCAAACATATTCTCTCTTACAGGAGAAAGGCATCTTTATTCAAAGTATTCCTAACTGCAAAACACGAACAATTCAGCTTAACTTAATGAGTCCTCACCATTACTCATCTGGCAAATTTAAGTTACAGGCTGCATTTTATTTGTATTTTTCCCATTAAGATACAAAAAACTCTCACATGGTACATACTCTTTGTGGTATTCACACATTTGCCATTAAGAGAGACTACTACTATCCATGCCAAACAATTCTAATGTTTATTGTCTTCTGCTGACTTCATTCTTACCAAAGTTCCCAGGTGCAGGCAGCAGGGAGGAAGAACAAATAATTATCCCTTCACAGGCACTACAGAGTTACCACCCAGCTATTTGTTGGGAGTTAGCTCTATAACATATCACCTCAAGAGAGCCTACATTTCCTGCACAATCCTAGAAACACAAAAAAATCACTTGGAAAGCCTACAGACATACCTGTCACAGAAGCTTTAAGCAACTCAATCTTATCCATTAAGCCTGCAGTTGTAATATTCCCATCTGCACCCTCTAACTGCAAATCACTTTTGTCAACACCCCAGTAACAGGCTTCCTGTTCAGAGAGAATGAGAAAAGTAATTTTGTTAACATTCATGTTATTTATTTTATAAACCTTTCTCAGAATTGCTTTGTTGCACAGCTCTTGAAAGACAACCCCCTTTCTGGGACACCTGCTGTTGTTACACAGAGCCATTTACAATCCAGAGGATGGAGGAACGGAGTAAGAATGTGCTGCCTTCACTCCTCTAATGTTCTGGTCTGCTGAAGCCACTTGAAATTACAGAAATATCAAGAGCATGTCCTAACAGCAAGACCCCAGCTAGCTACAGCCAGCCCCACTGCCTCTAATGCTGACGACTGCCCCATCACACCAACTCCTCTGATCCCAGGATAAGCCCAGAAAGCTTTACAAGTCCGTGGTTGCCTCGCACAAACCCTGCGGTGGTGAACAGCTGCACCAGCCTGCCGGACACACTCATCTGGGGGAATGTTTGTACTAAAACACTTTCAGCAGCTGCCTAGAAAGACTGGTTTGGTTTCACCTTTCCAGCAATGGACTTTGGCCTAACCGGTAGAGAGAAAACCCTGCATCACAACTACCAGTTTTCCTGCAAAGGTGCAGCCAGCTGTGACTGGGATACTTACGGGCCACTCCTTGGCAGCCTCCAGCAGTATCGTTCCAAGCCCACACATGGGATCCAGCACAAGGGCACCAGCCTACAAAAACAGAGGTGTTACTGCATCCCAAGCAAGACAGACTCCTTATCCAGGAGAAAGCTTACAGAGGGGATGTACATAATCCCACTGAATCCAGCACAGGTTAACAATAATTGCTGGTAATCCCAGGTCAAACTCGCTCTAAGGGAATATACTAAAAAGCACCAATAGCTTCACTACAGACAGCCCTGAGGTGACATTCAGGAAGAAACATTACAAGTGGACCGCAGAAAGATACTGGTACCAAATTAATCTGTGGAAAGAGATCACATTTCCTTGGAAAACAACACCAAACAAGGCTTCATTTTCTCACTGTCACTGGACAATGAAAAAAAATATTGACACTTAGACATACACACACACACACACACATATATATATATATGTACATATATACACACACACACACACACACACACACACAAGGATTAACAGCTCTGTGATAAGCACCTGGAATTACAGCACACACCTGGCTGAACAGCAGGTGACATGACAGCATGCTCTCATCACAAGCATGGTAGACCCTGTCCATGTGCACTAGAGAATAGGGCATTAAAATCACCACACTCCTTCACAGGGTCCAGCTCCAGCCCCGATGAGCAGCACTCCCTCCCCCTCATTCAGGACTCCATTTCTTTGCAAGGAACATTCACTGACACTGATTTCAGCCAGAGATGCCATGGCCCATGCGACTGTTGACCGCAGCCCTGCTGTTTTGATATACTCTCTGTTTGCCAATGGAAGTCTGCAGACAGGAGAAAAAAAAAAAATTAACTAAAACAACAGCAGAACCACCCAGAAAAGCCCACATGATGTCAAAGAACAAATGAACTGGACAGATGTACTGAGAAACAGAGAAGCCTGCTTTCAACCGTAACTCACTGCAAAGCCTGGTCAGTCTGTTCATTTAAAATCCAGATCACAAGCCTGGCAACCGGCAATTATCAAACCAAAAGACAAATACTCATGGTGGACAGCAAGATTGACAAATATTGCCTGTTCTGATACTGCCACATGGTGGGGAGAATACTTACCTGAAAAGAGGAATCCCCACCACAGAGTGAATGTCATTAAGATGTACAAAGATCTAAAAGAGGGAAAAAAAGCAACCTCAACATTTTAAAGTCTCAAACTGACATGACAATAGCTTTAACTTACTTAAACCAGACGGAGATGCTTCTACAAACTTCTGATCTCAGTTTTTAATAACAGAAAAGCATACTATAAACAATAACAATTAATTGGAAGAAACTCCACTAGATAATCTGAACGCCACTTGGAAGGTGATTTAATGCTTAAGCAAGCTGAAGAGGATTTTGTCAGCCAAGGAATCCATCAGCAAGCACTTGAATTTATAAGAGGGCCTATTTTTCCTTAACACAGCATGGGGATTTTTACTTCTAAATCCATTTACTACAAGTGGGAGAATATTACTCACTGTATATTAGCAACAAAATGAATAAATAAAAATTAAAGAATTGCCAACCAAACAAAAAAAGCCTAACAAAAAAATCAAACAATAAAAAAAAAAAAAAAAAAACAAAAACAAAACACCACCANAACAAAAAATAACCCCACCATTACCCCCACTAGTGTCACTAAGGGACAATTTAGACAGAAGTTATATATAAATAATCCTTCCAGAAATGTAGGCAGCTAAAATAAATTGTTCTGCTGTCCCACAGAGAGCATCCCAAAAGAAGACTGAGCTCCCCAGCAGGTTTTGTATGACTGCAATCCCTGCCCCCAAAAAGCACAAATGGAAACATGGTGCTGCTGAAAAATCCCAGTCCTCAGCACTTAAATAGTTTCAGAGCAAAAATCTGGGCAATAACAGAAGGTCCATATGAGCCCAAACAAAGCTGTACATAATGCTCAGTGTGGGAAAACCAGTGGCAGTAAATGAACTCAAGATTTTCTACAGGTCTTGGATCTCTCAGCATCAGTGTTGCGAGCAGCTTGCACAAGCCAAGCACAGGGATGGAGAAACAGCGTGGCAAGAGCAAGGAGTCCTTCAGAAGGTCTCCAGGCAGCTGTGCCAGCAAGGGTGCACTAGGTGAGCTGCTCGTCACAGACAAGGCCCGGGGGAGGCTCTTCTACCAAGGGCATTCTCAGGTCTAGCTCCTTGAGAAAACGGCCTTGCTGCCTGCTCACTTCCCCTTCAGAGGCCAGGGAATTTTATTCAGGCTCAGGTGATTTTCATTCTGACAGTCAGTGCCCAGCAGTCTATAAGGTCTGAAACGCCTCCTCTATGGATCCTTCCCCTCCCATGCAGGCCCATGCAGCCAGGCTGGTGTTTATTCCAGAGCTCTGGAAAGCACACACACACACCCCAGGGTCGTGCTTTGCTCAGCACTACCAGCTGATTTTCAGGTAAATTCAGTGGCAGAAAGACCAGCAGGGAGAGGCCATGGTCCCATGTGCAAAGGGAGGAGAGAACAAAACAAAGGGTGTCGGGTGATTCTGGAAGTACCAACAAGTAGAAAAGTACCACTACCTCCAGGTCAGGGTCCCGCAGATCAGCACGCCACCCGCACTGCTTCACAAGTGCAATGCCAATGGCTCTCCCCACCTCCTACAAGGGGGAAAAACAACAGTCACAGGCAATAAACACAGAATTTGGAAAACTGCAGAAATCCCTGGGAAAAGAAAGGCTCTAAGCTTAAGAGAACAACTCAGACAATGCACGCCAGAAAAGGTACAACAACAGGGGCAGAGCAGATAAATGAGGGGCAAAGCAAACACACGACATGGCAAACAACCAACACCCAACTGGAGTGAGAGAGGCTAAAGTTCAAGTCCTGACCAAGTCACAACAAAATATTCACTTGAATTGGACTTGATCCTTGTGGGTCCCTTCCAACTCAGAATATTCTGACTGCCATAATTTTGGAATTCCTAATCACATCCACAAAATAATTCCAATGGCTCTAAGGCAGATTACCCAACAGAAAACCTGCAAATGCACTATGAGTCACAATTTCAATGCTTTCATTACATACAGAAAGCTCTGATTACCTTCAAAGTCTAAATTTAAACATAGTACAAATTTAGGCAAACACCCTTGTAGGGAAGCTCATGTGTCTCACCTCACCAAGGTACTAGCCTTAGTAGGAGGAGGTCTGGATGGAATGGACCCCCGGAGGTCTGCATGCCACTATTCCAAGGTCCAAGCTCCACTTCTCCTACGACTCATCCCAGGGCTGCATTCCTGAAGAGCAAGTTCTCCCCCAGACCCAACCAGAGGCAACTGAAGCTCCAAGTTCTGGCTTTTACCCCCTTGTTCTAGACTGCATGCGACAACTGAGATGAGTCTGGCTCCACCGTCTTTGCAACAGCCCTTCAAATAGCTGTAAACTTATGTGATCACTCCTCAGCCTCCACAGGCCCAGAAACGTCAAACTCTTACTTTTGCTTATCCTCAACAAAAGGTACTGATTTGAAAAAACAAAGGGTAATACTGCACAGAAACTAAAAACAGCATTTCTATTTCCACCTGTTTAAGGTGAATTCAGGTTAAGGATTTTTTTGAGAAAATACTGAAAAGGCTTACATCAGTTTATTATTCCAGAACACACAAGACAACTGAAATGACAAACTACACATCTCTGTTCACCTTTGCTGAATTCTTTTAAAACACGGATACTCCAACATACCTGTGAAGTAAGTTTTCTGGCAATCGCTCCACTACAACGACAAGACACTCTGAAACTGAAGCTAAGACTCTCATTTGCAGCAGGAGTCTCTCCACTGCCTTTGGAAGGGAATTCTGAGGAAGTCTTGCTCTCAATCCAGCACTCTTGACTGCTCATTCTCTCTGGTGCCACACAGGTCTCTCCACCTTCCACCTGACATTCCTCAGACACAACTGCTCTCACTTGTTCCATTTTCTGCCTTTTACTTGCAGTATTTGTCTCTTCTTCTGACTTCCTCTTCAGAGCCAATGTGTTTTCTTGACAGATATCTTCTGTTTTCCCCTGTTTTCCATGAAGTTTTCTCCAAACAGAGATAATATCCAGCCAGTATTTTGGTTCCTCGATGACAAGGCTTTTAATCTCATGAAGCATTTTCCCTGGAAGAAAAAAGCAGGTTTTGGTTAAGTACTTCAGCCTTGGCATTTCATTTCCCTAGGGACTAAGAATAGCTGTTAATAGCAACTGTGTTCAGATTTCATTAATGTGTGAATCCAGAAAGCAGCAGCTGATACCACAGGCACAGCTGAGCTCTCAGCACCCGCGTACCCACCAGAAGCCACACAGGCATCCCTCTGATTACAAGCTCTGCACAACCAAGATTAAATCACACAAGGGTTGAATTCTGCCCAAGAATTGAGCAGCTGTAGAATACCAGACCACCTCTGAGTGTCATTCCCAGGGACAAAGGACCAACCTACCATGCCACTCCCCAGAAAGCACTTGGTCCAGGACTAAGAGATGCAGGACACTTTCCAGAATTGAAAAACAGATACAAATATTAATTACTTTAAGGCATCTCACGCAAAAACCAGTTTGCTCTTTCAGAAAGAAAATTTCTGCTTCACATTCATCACTGCCTTCAATCCTGCAGTCCTACACTAGCTACAAGAGAGGCATAAGGAATAGAGGCCATTCACTTAAGTACCTCAAAGCTGGTCAAAAAAACACAAAAAGTATTTCTAGTTACCACTTAAAATTTTAGAATCGTGATCCAATTTCATCCTCAAAGCTGAAGGTAATCTCCCAAATAAAAACCTACCAGTAGGCAGATATCAATCCAGCTTGAAATTCTCATTCTAACATTGACAGAGAACATGACCCAAACAGCTGAGACTTAGAAGGAAGCTGTGTACTTAACAGTAAATTGACACAAGATATGGGTGGGGAATCACTTTGTTTAACAGAAAATATGACTTATTGTTAAAATAAACACAAGAGGACCAGAACTGAACTGTGGTTTTTGGATGGGGTGTTCCTTTTTGGGACAGAACAGGGGGAGAGATTCTCAAAAATACATACATACATACATTCAGTGCCAGCAGAATACAGGCTGGAAGGTAGCTACTGAAAACAATTTTAAAGGCCTTTTAAGGTTAAAACAATGCTGAAAGCACACGTAGGTGAAAGACATCTCAGAATCGATTACTGTCAATCAGAACTACAGCCACTAATTAAAAAAAAAAAAAAAAAGTCAAATTTTTTAAGTAAGACTCAAACCGAGGCTTCCCGTGTCCGGGCCATACCTCTGCTCGCAGACACCGGCAACGGGCCGTGCTTCTTCAGCAGCAGGAACAGGCGCTCCCCCGACCGCAGGTTCCGCAGCTCGCCCGGCCCCGCCGCTGCCCTGAAGAACACTTTTCCCGAGACGCAGTCCACCTCGGGGGAGAACACCCGTCGGACCCGGCCGAGCGGCTGCGGACGAGCCCCTCCCGCAGCCCCGAGGGTAGCACGGCCCCGGCTCCCTGCGGGTCACCGCAGTGGAGACCGCTCCGGTCCCGACCACCCCGCTCGGGGGGGCCCAGCCCGGGCCCTGCTCACCGGGCTCGGGGCAGCGCACGCGGCCGCGTTCCCCGCTCACCCGGACCGGCCCGGAGCACCGAGCA
>VWZN01009458.1:19018-48026 GCA_013396955.1 Regulus satrapa
GGGGGGGGGGCGTGTGGGACATGGGGGGGCCTGTGGAAGTAGGGGTGGTTGCGGGAGCTGGGAGGGCCCATGAGAGCTCTGGGGGCCCGTGTGGAGTTCTGGGCACCGTGAGGGCTCCCGGTGGCCCGGGGGAGCTGAGGGGGTGTTTGGGAGTTCAGGCGCTCATGGAAACTCTGGCTGTCGCTCAGGGCCCGGTGGAAGCTCCCGGTGAACCTAGGGAACTCCGGGGGACTGTAGGAGCTCAAAACTAAATAGTTAAATGGATCTGAGTCTCAGAGTACATTCTTTCTGTGCCTGCCAAATCCTTCTACTTTTACTGTAACTTCAGATCATGCTGCATCAAGTGAATCTCCATAAAATGTATTTTTATACATGAGCCAATGGTAATTGCTAAGATATGTCTCCTCAGACAGTCTCTAAACTCTCCCGAGTTATCTGCTTTTCTGTTCTAGCAGCTCGTTGCTGTCGTTTAGTTGTGTTGATACAACTATTTGTATTTCCCTCATTATGTTCACACAGTCAAGGAATCACCGAGTTGGAAAAGCCCTCTGAGTCTGTGGAGTCCAACCACTCCCCAAGCACTGCCAGGGCCAGCACTAACCCTTGTCCCCAAGTGCCACATTCACACCGCCGTTAAATCTCCCCAGGGATGGGGACTCCACCACTGCCCTGAGGCAGCCTGTGTCAGGGCTGCACTGCCCTTTGCAGAAGAGTTTTTTTTTCCAATATCCAACCTAAATGTCCCCTGGCACAACTTGGGGCTGTTTCCCGATGCCAGCAGTGTGGTACTGCAGCACTTTTCTGAGGTGCTTGTGGAACTGTCTGTACTGCCTGACACGTGCAAAGGTCCTGATCCCGCGCTACAGGACTACACCTTACTGGGAAGCCTGCCTTGATGACCTTACATAAGTATTTAATCACTACGATCATACATTGCAGCTCTTTTGCTTTGTACAAGTATTTAAATATTAAATGGGCATTTCTGAAAGGGATGTGATCCCTTTGTGTGAAGGTAAAGCAGCTCCTGGGCTGTGGAAAATCAAGATTCAAATCTATGGCCTAAAATTAAAAAAAATTGTGTCTGTACCACAAATTAGACCAACTAACCATCATTTGTAAGTATCACAGTCATCCAGAATAGGGAAAACTCAGGTAGAAGTTCCTGTTCCCTTAACAGACAGCACAGCTTTAAATTGAAAAAATAGTGCTGTGTTAGTGGTTGGGCCCAGTGGTCTTGGAGGGCCTTTCCAACCTCAGCGATTCTGGGATGCTGTCACTACAGACTTTAGTAGAAAGTTTCCATCCTTCTTTCTGACCCCTTTCAGTTTTGAAAGACGACAGTAAGTTCTCCTTAGAGCCTTCTCTTCTCCAAACTGAATACCCTCTGCTGTCTGAGCCTGGCTCCAGAGCAGAGGGCTGCCAGCCCTCAGAGCATCTCCATGGCCCTTCTCTGCACCTGCTCAAACTGCTCTGTGTCATCCTTGTACTGAGTAGATCCCAGCTGGATGCTCCAGGTGGGAATCTCCCCAAAGTCAAATGCAGGGGACAAATTATCTTTCTTGACCTGCCAGCCACACTATGGCTGGTCAAAGCCAGGTGCCATTAGCATCTTGCCATCTGGGCCCACCCGGGCTCATGTTCAGCTGCTGCCACTAGCACTGCCAGGTGCTTTTCCAGCTTTCCAGCCACTCTGCCCCAAGCCTGGTGTGTTTCATGGCATTGCTGTAACCCAAGAGCGAGACCTGGGCCTTGCTGACCCTGATCCCATGCCATCGGTGCAGCCTTTCTAGGTCACCCTGCCACAGAGGGAGATCAGCTCGGTCACAGCCTCAAACCAGCTGGGCCTGATTCCCTGGTTGTTCTTTTTATGCATCCCAGGACATGGTCTGGGTTGCTAGTGCATGTTGTCAGCTCATTTCCAGGTTTTCATCCACCAGCACCCCAAGCCTTCTCCTTAGGGCTGCTCTCCATAAAGAGTCACGGAAGCACAGAATAGTCTGGGTTGGAAGAGACTTTAAAGCTCATTCCCACCCTCTGCCATGTGGCCTTGGACACTATGCTAGACCTGCTCCAAGCCCCATCCAACCTGGCCTTGGACACTTCCAGAGATAGGGCAGCCACAGCTTCTCGGGACAGCCAGTGCCAGAGCCTCACCACCCTCCCAGGGAAGGATTTATTCCCAAATCCCATCTAAACCCTGCCCTCTAGCAGTGGGAAGCCCTTCCAACTTGTGCTGTCACTCCAGGCCCTTGTCCAAAGTCCCTCCTGAGCTCTCTCGGAGCCCCTTCAGACACTGGAAGGAGCTCTAAAGTCTCCCTGCAGGCTGAACCCCAGCTCACTCAGTTTGTCTCCTCAGGGGAGTGGCTCCTTGGCCTGTTGTCTCTCTTCCTGTAGCTTCCATCCCCTCTGCTGCCAGGCCGTGGCTGGGTGCGCTCTGGCTGCTCTGCAGGCCTGAGCTGTGTGCAGGTGTCACACTCTGCTCACCTAACTCTGCCCGTGCTTCTCCGCAGGCCTACGGCATTGTCTGGAAAGCGACTGACCGCAGCACAGGAGAAACTGTTGCTGTTAAAAAGATTTTTGATGCTTTCAGGAACAGAACAGATGCTCAGGTGAGAAATTACTGTGGATTTGTTCTGAGACATGGTAGGATTCCATAGGTATTTTCAGGATTTTTGTCTCTGAAAGATGATAATTGTGCACGTAACAACAGTCTGCAGCTATATTGGGATAAAAACAAGCAATAAATATCAAGTTTATGTATCGTGACATGTACAAAAGAGGAGTGGATTTAACCCTGAACTGCAGATCTGTTCTGCTGTTCTCTTGAGGTGATAGTAAACTGTTTTTTTCTTTATTTCTAGAGAACATTTCGAGAGATTATGTTCCTGCAGGTAATGTCCATGTTCCCCCTCTTCTCTGATTTAGCATGTTAATGTTTGTTCTAGACAGTAATACAAACTGAAATATGTTACTGTCCCTTTTTATGATTCACAAGTGAAACACATGATTTTGACAGCTGGGTTTCTTCCCTGTGCAGGAATTTGGAGAACATCCAAATATCATCAAGCTGCTTGATGTTATCCAAGCAGAGAATGACAAGGACATCTACCTCATCTTCGAGTCCATGGGTGAGACTCAGCATTGCAGCAGCCATTCAAACCCAGCCTCTCTTAGGAGTTATCCTTGTTATCACTTTGCTCATGGTGTGGTGCTGATATACCTGAATGGTCACGATGCTACTGGTGTTTACTGATGTAAATATATCACTGGTATATTACAGAGACAGATTTACATGCTGTGATTAAGAAGGGGAATTTGCTGAAAGACATCCACAAGTGTTACATTCTCTACCAACTCCTGAAGGCAACTAAATTCATCCACTCGGGGAATGTTATTCACAGGGATCAGAAGGTACATTTTGGTCATGGTCTATATCCTTCACTCCAGTGTTCTGTTGAACACTAAATAAAATCACAGATTTATTTGGGATGCAAGGGACCTTCAAAGCCCATCCATTCCCACCCCCTGCCATTAACAGGGCCACTTTCCCAGGCTGCTCCAAGCTCCATCCAACCTGACCTGGCAAACTTCAGGGATAGCTTCTCTGGGCCTCGCCGCTCTCACAGGGAAGAATTCCTTCCGAATATCCCATCTAACCCTGCCCTCTGGCACTGGGAAGCCCTTCCTGTTGGTGCTGTCCAGGCCTGTGTTCCGAATCCCTCTCAGGCTCTCTTGGCGCCCCTTTTAGGCACTGGAAGGCACCCTCAGATCTCCCCTGGAGCCTTTTCTCCAAGGTGCACACCCCAGCTGTCCCAGCCTGTCTCCACAGGAAAAGTATGAGGAAATATACAAGTGTGAGACCTGTAGAAGAAGCTCGATAACAATCTTCTGCTATTCAGAGAGCAAAAGGCTAACTCCTTGTGCTGTTCAATGCAGCCTTCCAACGTGCTGCTGGATGCCCAGTGCCGTGTGAAGCTGTGTGACTTTGGCCTGGCCCGTTCGCTGTGCCAGCTGGGCGAGCAGCAGCCCAGCCCCGCGCTCACCGAGTACGTGGCCACGCGCTGGTACCGAGCCCCCGAGATCCTGCTGGCCTCTCGCAGGTGAGCGGAGGCGCGCGAGCCCGGCGCTTCCCCGCAGCTTGCAAAGTCCTTCCTCCAACAGTCTTTTGATTTTCAGTGTCGCCAGATGCAGTGTCGTGTCAGCGGTCTGTTTTCTCAGTATACAATTAAACTTCTGCAACATAAAATTAATGAACATGTTCATGTCCTTCCTGTGTTCTTAAGAGTATTAGTGGACATCCATTTGTTTGTCACCCGTCTCCCACCAAACTTATTTCTTCTCCCTTAAACCCACAACTTTACAAAATCTACTTGAGAACATAAGTCCTCTTTTCCAAATTGAAGCAGTGTTTTTTGATAGACCTCCACAAAATATTCCCTAATCAAATGTTAAACCAGCTGCCTGTTAGTCAGCTTTTTTTATTTTAATTAAATATGAAAAAACAGTGAAATAAATAAATAAATGCAGCGTATCATCCCAAATTTTAAATGTGGATGTTTTGCAAGCTGTCCTATACCCGCTATGTGGCATTTACTTTGCTTAAAAATGTAATTCTTAAGTAATTGTAACTACTTTGTACTTGCATTATGACCACAGTCAGTTATTTCCAAAGAATAATGTGTCTTGTTCATTCTGAATGCTTGATCATCTGAAAAGGATATAATACCTTGTTCTGGCATTTTCCCTGGAATATATTTCCTTTTGTGCTTTCTTAGACTAGACTTTGAGTAGGATAAATCTCCTTTCTGTTTCATGATTCCCAAATGTTATTCCTCTCATGATTCCCAAATGTTACTCAATTTATAGTTCAAACCTGTGAGTATTTATATTTGAGAAGTCACCAAGCATGCTTTCTAGCGAGTAAATCAGTGTAGGTGATGTGAATACCAGATACAAAAAAATATTTGCTTCATTTAATCCTACCTCTGTCCTATTCCTGTTTGTAGCTACACTAAGGGTGTAGACATGTGGAGCATAGGTTGCATTCTTGGAGAGATGCTGCTTGGAAAGCCTCTTTTTCCTGGAACATCAACAATGAATCAAATAGAGCAGATTCTGAGGGTCATCCCTGCTCCGTCCCCAGAAGGTAGGACTCTGCTGGGGAAAGGTGTCTAGAGAAGGGGTTAAGAGTGGAAGAAAGCAGCCTGGCTGGGTCAGGGAGGAAGGTATCTCTCATTCATTCTGGCACCTTTCCATAGGTGCCATTATCATCCATTATCATAGATGATAATTTCCAAAGAAATTATCATCTTCATCTCCAATGTTAGTGTTAAAGGAAAGTAAGAAATACAGATATTGGCCTGCTTCTGCATGTGTTACCATGAGAATGCAAATTTATGAAGTGTAGGATTAATAAATAGGAATTTTTAAATCAGCTTAGAAAATTAGTAAGTAAATATTCCACCTCCCTTCCATAGATCTCCAACTGAGTTTTATGAGGATAATTTCCTATGTTAATATTAGTTATTGGTTTTCCTTCATAAACTGTGTAGCTCTGCTAATCCTCATCTTGGCAGTAACAGTATCTTTTTATCATTGCAGATATTTTGGCTCTGCAGTCAGAGTACAAGGCCTCCATTATTAACCACATGAGTTCCCGGTAAGCTTGAGGCGTCTGTGTGTCTCAGATCATCTACTGTAAGACCACAGAATAGTTTGAGCGGGAAAGGACCTTAAAGATCATCTCATTCTGCCCCCATGACATGGACAAGGACACCTTTCACTAGACCATGTTGCTCGAAGCCCCATCCAACCTGGCCTTCTAGGATTGGGACAGCCACAGCTTCTCCAGGAAATCATTCCAGTCCCTCAGTACCCTGACAAGCAATAATTTCTTCCCAATATCCCATCTAAACTCTGCCCTCTGGCAGTGGGAAGCCATTCCCACTTCTGCTGTCTCTGCAGGCCCTTGTCCAAAGTCCCTCTCCAGCTGCCTTTGAGCCTCTTAAGGCACTGGAATAGGTTCTAAGTTGTCTCCTTAAATCAAAGTTATATAAAATGTGAGTAAGATTTGGTGCTTTAAAAATATTTCTTTTAAGATACTTTCTTCTTCATTATGTTCACAATTATATTTAGAATTTAAAAATGCTAAACCAGATTTTTAAACTTTATCTTCTCTGTAAATTTCAGAGAGATATGTTTCTATAATCTCAGGTGCAGATTTGTGGAATCATGGGGCTGGAAGAGGATGTACTTTAAGGTCCCTCCCCAGCCAAACCATTCCAGGATTCAGTGATCATGACACACTTTGTGAGTGAACTCGTGTCTGATGTCACCTTGACGTGATCCCAGAACTGTCACTCCTGCCTCCACTGGGAATTAGGCACTGAGAGCTTGTGTCATTTTTGTCTGACTTCTAGGCAGCGAGTAGCATTTGAGGAGATTTTCCCAGCCTCTACTCCACCGCCTGCCTTGGATCTGCTGAAGAAACTTCTGGTATTTAACCCTGACAAACGGCTCACAGCAGAGGAGGCTCTGCGGCATCCTTATGTGAGCAGGTGAGAGTGACACCAGTATGCAGCTTCCCCTGATGTCTTCTGAGACATTAAAAACCTGGTCATGGCACTAATTTTCTTTAAATGCCTTACAGAAAATATGGCAAGGCTAATTCCTCATTTCCTTCAACCCTATTTACACGAGATTGTTGAACAATCCTATTTAAATTTTAATAATCTGTTTCCAGTCAGTGAATTACATGACATGTTCTAATTTCCTCAGATTCCACTGTCCTTCCAGGGAGCCCTCTTTGGATTTTGATGTGATCCTTCCTTTGGGTGATGATGTCCAGCTGTCTGTGACAGAATATAGAAATAAATTATATGAGGTACTTTCATCCTATTTTCCCCAAATCCTAACCTCCTCCAGGAACCTGCCATTCTTGCACACACTTAACAGATTCTGTCATTGTCTTGAATTTGTGTTCCCCTGGGCTTTCTGTACCTGCTGGCACAGTTACACCTTGGTGTTTGATCAGCCAGTTCCATACTGTCGTAATCTTTGAGAGACCTTTGCATATTAAATTCCCACAGAGCAAAGAAAAATCTCTGAAACATGATGTCTGAGAAAGATTCACAGAATGGTTTGGGTTGAAAAGTACTTTAAAGATCATCTAGTTCCAAATTATACTTGTTACTTACCCTGTAAAATAAGCTGCAGATATTTATAAGTATTCCTCTTTGTTCTCTTTTATTTTTCTGCTGTATTTATGTGTTAACTCTAACCAGCTTTTCTGTTCTGCAGATGATCCTTGAAAAGAAGTCAAAGAGCCTTCCAAAGGAGCAAGGGCAAAGAGAAAACATTCAGCTGAGCCAGTCTGAATCCAGCACACTTCTCCCAGGTTTCAGCTCAGTGACTGTACCCACCAGGAAAGGCCAGCAAGGACCAACAGCTCCTCTTCTAAACCCTTCACATGCGCACACTGGAGCCACAGCCGGGGTGCAGCCAGCAGGATCCAGCCAGAGCAAGGAATTGGCCAGAACTGTGTGTCAGAGATCACAGACCGGTGTGATGATGTACAACCCCATCACACACACCACTGTGCAGAGTAGGTACCACCCTCCTACAATACCCCACCTTGGGGTATTGTTGTGGGGAGGAGAGAATGAGTGCTGTAAAAGAAATGAAGGGAATTTGCATGGTAAAATGAGGGGCTGAAAGTGTGGGAGGGAAATGACAAAAAAACACTGTTGAAAGAGTGTTGAGTATGGGACTGTCCCAGCCTCAGCCAATGTGTTCTGTGTTCTTGTGATTTTCCTATCTTCTCTCATGTTTTTCCTTCTGCAGGAAATGCAAATCCTGGTGCTGGTATCAGGAACTGTTCTGTACTACCTCAGCAGTCCAAAACCTCCAACAATGAGAAACTAGGGAGACAAATCCCATGGCCAGACACTCGGCTCTCTCCTACAAGTGTTCAGAACCTTTACAATGTGAGTAGCTTAAGTTCTAGCCCTTACCTGTAGTAACCTGGGTCACAGCAACTCCCTGTAGTGCTCCAGGCAGAGTGGCTGGAAAGCTTTAAAAGCTCACCTGCTGGTGCTGATGACATCAGCTGAGCATGAGCCCAGGTGTGCTTAGGTGGGCAAGAGGCCAATGGCACCTGGCTTGTACCAGCCACAGGGTGGCCAGATGCCCAGGGCAGTACCCATCCCCTATGCCAGACACTGCTGAGGGACCTCCAGTCCTGGGAGCAAGTTTGAGCTCCTCACAAGAAGAAAGGAGGGGTCCCATTGAGGAATGTGTCCAGAGAAGGGAACAGAGCTGGGGGAGAGTCTGGAGCAGCAGCAGTAGCTGTGGAGGAGGCTCAGGGAGGACCTTCTCACTCTCTGCAACTCCCTGACAGGAGGGTGCAGCCAGGTGGGGGTCAGGATCTGCTCTCAGGAAACAAGTGACAGGATGAGAGGAAATGGTCTCAGGTGGTTCCAGGAAAGGTTCAGGTTGAATATTGGGAAAAAAAACCCTTCTCCAAAGGGCTATGCAGCCCTGGCATGGACTGCCTCAGGGCAGTGGTGGAGTGCCCGTCCCTGGGAATTTAACAGCCACACGGAAGTGGCACTTGGGGCCATGGATTAGTGGTGGCCCTGGCAGTGCTGGGGGATTGGTTGGACTCAGTGGGCTCAAAGGGCTTTTCCAACCTCCATGATTCTGTGCTTTCATGATTCTGTGGTTCTAATGGATTGCTGTTGCTGAGCTGTGAGAGTGTCAGTCCTGTCCTCTCTCCCTCTTCCCTGATCTTGTTGGCCATGCTTCCTTGCAAAAGCCCTCACCCTCACTGGGTTCTTTAATGACCTCTTGCTCCTGCTTTTTCCCTTCCTGAGCTGGCTGGCTGCTGCCTGGTGACTGCTGGCACCTGCAGAGGTGATTGGAGGAAGCTTATGACAGAGGAAGAGTATGGAAGGAGGCACCATGAATTCACAGAATCACAGACTGTTTGGGTTGGAAGGGGCTGAAAACCTCATCTTGTTCCAACCCTCTGCCATGGTCAGGGGCACCTTCCATTAGCCCAGATTGTCAGAAACTCAAGCATGCCCAGTAGCACATTTGCAACCCACCTTTCAGCCCCTCTGATTTGTAATCCCTTCCAAAATGCTTTGAGAGAAAGAAGCCATTTATTCCCCAAGATGGGACTGTGGAGCTTGCTACACGTGTAGATGTACACATGACCAATTTGGAAGAATCTTTAGGGAATTGTGACCAACTTTCTGTGACAGGAAGAGCAGAAGAGGGAAAAAATCAGCCTATGCATGCTCTGAGTTTGTGTTTGTTTCCTGAGAGGATAGTGCTGACCCAAGCCAAACCTATGTCCTATTTGCATTCTGAAAGCTGGTTCCAGGTTATTAACTTTTCTTGGCTTTTCTTTCTCACACAGAATCCCAGAAACTCTCAGTGTCACAGCAAAGATGTTCGTCCCCTTCTGAAGCCCAGTAGGAAGATGTTCCAGATCACTGCAAACGTGGGAGCTGCAGGTGATCCCAGGGCATCCATGGGCAGCTACTCCCAGGCCTATGGAACCATCAGTAAATCTGCACTGCAGAGTCTTCCAATAGCAAAGGCCTCTAAAAACCTTGAGCAGTGACTGTGGAGATGTTCCAGGCAGGTGAAGTACAGCTCTTCTCTCAGGCCCTGACTAAGCAAGGGCAGCAGGGGAGAACAAAATATGAGGAAATGCTTTACTCGCTGCTTAGGACAATGTCCCCCTTTCCTCTGGACAAGCTAATAGGAAAGGGAATCCAACCCCTCTGCCTTCCAGTCTCAGCAGTCAAGGACACAGCCTGAGAACAGTGAATGCTGTCAGTTCATACTCCTTGTTTGAATTACTGCAAAAAAAATCACAGAAAACTCCATTATTCCGATATTTGAATGACTTTTAGATATATTTAGGGTCCTGGGTACCTCATGAAGTTCAACAAGGCCAAGTGCAAGGCCAAGAAAATGCCCTTGAGGGCTTGAGCCCCTCTGCTCTGGAGATAGGCTGGGAGAACTGGAGGTGTCCAGCCTAGAGGAAAAAAGGCTCCAGGAAAAGACCTCTGAGCCCCTTCTAGTGCCTAAAGGGACTCTAGGAGAGTTGGAGAGGCTTTGGACACAGGCCTGGAGTGACAGACCAGGGGGGAATGGTTTCCCAGTGCCAGAGGGCAGGGTTAGATGGGATACTGGGAAGGAAGCCTTCCCTGTGAGGGTGAGAAGGGCCTGGCACAGGTGCCCAGAGAAGCTGTGGCTGCTCCTGGATTCCTGGAAGTGTTTTAGGCCAAACTGGACAGGGCTTAGAGACTCCATGGGACAGTGGGAGATGTCCATGGCAGGCAGGGGTTGGGACTGGGTGACCTTTAAAAGGTCCTTTCCAACCCATTCTAGGATTCTTCAGCAGTCTGCCTAAATGGTGGAGATTTTTTTTTTTGAGCAGAACAGGTTGCTGTTCTCTGAGGACCATGAAGGCCTAAGTCTTCACAGATGATCTTACAGCCCTTCACTTATATCTGTGACTGTTCCAGGCTAGATGAACAGAATTCATTACAGTCTGGCTTTGTTAAAATCAAGTAGAAAAGCATTTGAAATATACAGGTGGTTCTTCTACAATATTTAACAGCTTCTCTAGTGTTTAATATTTTAATAAATTCTTTATATTGCACTGCAGAAAATCTTTGTCTTTCCAGCAGCATTTGCTGTGTTGAAAGGGAAACTGCCTACTGGTAGGGATCTCTTCTTCAATGAATAATTGGCCATTTTTATTGCTTTTGCTTTCAGAAAGCAAAGTTTCATGAGATACTATGCTGAGACATTGAAAAGGTGTTGCCAGTCAACAGTGGGACTACTGGAAACTTTATATTCCTGTCTCAATGATAGTTTTGGATACATTTTCCTCATTAACTTGAAGCTCTTGTCTCTGTCCCTGAGGTTTTACTCTACCTGTGATGAATGACTGTTATTTTTTTTTTTTTCTGAAATTTGAATGACTTTATTTGCTGAAAATATTCATTGGGTTTAACAGAGGTTATCACTTAGTTTTGTACAGCAACAGAGACTTGTTTTTAAGCATGTTGGCATTTTAATTGTTTTATTTGGAACATACTGTGATAAGGTTGTTTGATACCACCTGACTTTATTGAACAAACTGTGCCGTGGGAGGCTCATGCTGGATACATTTCTGCTCACTAACCAAGAAGAGCATTGCCATTGGGGTTTGTAGCCATCATAGACAAGTTTCTTCCTTGTTTCCCTGTGACAGTCAGTGATTAAATGGAATTAAATAGGATTTCTAGGATCATTTTTTGGTCTTGAAGGTCCCCAGGATTTTGGGCATGAATTTTCCCATTTTCTTGTCTTTGGCATCTGTGTCATACTCCTCTTCGCTGGGACTCGTGTGTTCGTCCTTCTTGCAGAACACCTCAAACCTGCTGTAGACTCGCTTCTCCTTCCGCATGTTCTCCATTTTTTTCAGGAGGGTGTCTCTATCCTCTGATGGCTGCCGCTGGAGGTTCCGTTTCTGGCTCCCGAAGCTCTCAGACCTGTGGATGTTGCAGCTTTTCTCCTTTTCCCCTTTTCTTTCCAGGCTTGTGGTCGACCTGGAGAGGTCAGGGTTGCTGGTGGATGGCAGCTGCTTGGCCAGCTCAGCTCTGTTCTTCTGGCTGTTGGCAGAGATCTGCTCTAGGATCACCTTGGTGTCGTCTCGCAAGTTGCTGCTGTACAGGATGTTGGCTGTGGAGGAAGGGAATCTCCCTTGTGTTGTCTGGCTGCTCTTTGGGGGGAGTGGTGCTGCAAATTTGGGGGGTTTTTCTTCCTCCATCGCTTCCTGGCAGTCCCCTATCGATGATCGTTTGAGCACCACTGCCTGCTTGTCACATTTCCCACTCTCAGAAGCGGCTTCCTCCTCCAATTTCTTTTCACCTTTTGGGTTCAAAAGCTGCTTCAGCCGTAGTGACCCTTTTCTTAAAAACTCCATAGGATTTTGCTCTTGTTTGGAACAGTCTTCCTCAGATTTGTTGAGAGAGCTGTCAGACCCTTGACTTCTAGACAGGCTTTCTAGAACTGAGGAAGTAGTACTTGTCCTAACTTGTGGTTTTTTAATTTCTGTGTTGACTAATTTTGGAGAGTCTTCTCTGAAGGTCACTCTGTCCTTCTTCTCTGGAAGAGCCAATTTCTGAGTGTCTCCTACAAATATCAGGCTCTCCTTCTCTGGAAGAGGAGGTTTATTCTCGATGGGGTAAAATCGGGATGACAGCTTGTCCACCTTAGTGCCAAGATGTGCCAGGGGATCTTTACTCAACACGTCCCCAAGCTGGGGGGTGGATGAGGCCATTCCAAATGCTCTGTCCAACTCTCCGTGCATTTTGTAAGTACTGCAGGAGTCTTTGGAGTCCAGCACCCTGCTCTCCAGAATCTTATACTGCACAGATTTGGTACATTTCTTTTCCGTATTCTGTGATTCCTCCTGTAGATAACCCGAAACAGCCTTGGTGTGGGTGACCGTGCCCCGTTCCATGTCCTTGCCCACAGCTTTGTACTTCTCCAGCAGCTCAGCCACTTTGGAGGAGGCAGCTGTCTTGATGGTTTCATTGTCCTTTGTTAACTCACTGGACATCTGCTCTTTTTGGATCATCTGCACCTTTTCTATTGTGGTGTTGGGCTGATCTAATTTGGCAGCACTGAAAATCAGAGAGGACCTGAGCCTGGAGCTCCTCTGGATCAAGGGATTTATCCTGGACCTGAAGGCATCTGGTTTCATTATGGAGGTTTCTTCACCTGCTCTGTCAGAATCAGTTGATTCCTTGGCACTGTCAATTCCCAGTGGCTTACTACTGAAAGGTGTGGGGGGTTTGAAGGCGGGGACAAGGTCAGTGGGGTGCTTTGCGAGGGAATCCCCAAGGGCATCGTTATATGCCTCAGACTCCATCGGCATCGGGAGGCCTTCATCTGGTTCAGACTGGTACGCGCTGAGGTAGGAAGAAATCCTCCAGTTCCGTAACCCTGTTCTGTTTTCCTGCGTGTTCTTGTCGTCCTCCTGGTCTTCATCCTTGTCCTGTAGGAACAAGCGCTGCTCCAGGCTCTGCTTCTGCGTGGGAGAAGTTTGGCAAATGAATTTCTGTCCTATATTCTGCCTCCGTAACATCATTCCCATGGGGCCATTGCCCGCAGGGTTCAGCTGGTCAGAGCCGTGTCTCACCTCCCTGGAAGAATTTGAGGGCACGTAATCCAGCCGTAAGGGGAAACCCTCTTGTGGGAAACTGGGCTCCAGTTCAGGGTATCGGGGTCCCTCTCCGTAATCTTCCAGTTCATTGAATCCTGGCCTCCCGCCTCGAATCCTGTCAAAGAATCCCTGAGGTCTGCCAGAAAGATGGGGATGTTCAAACTGGTACTGGTAGAACTGGTCCTTCTGGAAGTGACTGGACTGGATCTTGAATTCATCCATGTTGTTCATGAACATCTGCCGCGTGTACTGCTTGGCAGAAGCAAAATTTTCAAATGTTCCTTCTGCAAAACTGTGTCTCTTAAAAGCATCCAGCTCCAGCTGCTTGGAACGGAGGAAACCCCTGACTGGATCCATCTGGGAATTCTCCATTTCCACCTTTTTATACATCCGCATGGCTGACCCCTCCACAGTGTGCCGCAGCATGTCATCCCGTCGAAAATTGGAGAGGAAGTACCTGTCTGGATCCACTCTGTCCATGAAGCAGGGGAAGAGACTCTCATCCCTCTGGAACATCAGGGGGCCTTTCTTGGGAAAGAAAGGCATGTTATTGCCAAAGGGAGCCATGGCAAACGCGTTCTCTGCCTTTGCCAAGACGTTGGCTGGAGGAACGAGAGGCTCCGACTGTGCAAACAAAATGCGGAACTCTTCATCAAAGCTGGCCACCAGCTCACCCTGGAAGATGTGCGCAATGCTCCTGTGAATCTTCTCAAAGGACCACATGAAACTGCGGAGAGAACAGAATTGATGGAGGGTGTTACCACTGAGTAACTCAGCTGTACCTCTTTTCATTAAAACATTTGCTCACCCGAAGCAAATTCTAAATGTTCTGGTTGGGCAAAAAATTCCTCTGCAGCTATTTGTTAGATGTGACTGTTCCCAAACCTGACAGCTTGATTGATTTGGGATGACATCTTTGCAGAGAATTTTACAAGGCAATAAATGGTTTCTGTTCTAAAAAGGCAGTCAGTTGTGTCACTCAGAGTGTGAGCTGATTATATAATCCTTATGTGAAGTAGATGTTCCCATCTTTAACCCTGTCAGTAATGACCTGGACAACAGTCAGTGTGTACCCTCAGCACCTGGCAGGTGACACCACTCAGGGGGACCCCAAAGGTTGAGGAGATGTGCCAACAGGAACCTCTGAAAAGACAAACCAGAGATCTTACTCCTGGGGTGGCACAACCCTTCCACCCACACAGTTTGAGGGGGACTGAACAGAAGGAGCTGGGTTGGAAATGAGGGAGGATGTTCAGTATTATAACACTCAGCTTCCCAAGTCAGGCTCTGCATTTTTTTTCACCATCTGCTGACTGATAGGAAGCAGGGAAGGGATCCCTTATTTTGCATTGCCTGTGTGTGCAGGTTTGCTGTAGCTGTTAAGATTGTATCACAACCCAGAAGTGTTATTCTCACCTTTACAGTTCTCTACCACATCCTGCTGGGAATCATGAGGGAAACCTGTGTGAGGCTTGGTTGCCTGCTGGGCTTAACCCAAACCCTTAGAATTACTGTCTTTTTTTTTTTTCTTTTTTTTTTTTTCCCCAGATTTTTTAGATTCTTAATGTGAAAGAAGCTTTGTTTGGGGTTGTCTGGGTTCAGGGACTTCTTAAGTTGGTGTATCTACCTCCACTGCAGAAGGAATACTTTTCTCCAAAAAAATGCTACTCAGTGTCCTCCAGTGAGCAAAACTTTTGTCCCTAATACCCATGTGGAAGTGCCAGAATGCTGCTTTGCCAATTCACCAGCCTGTCTCTCAGAATCCCAGACTGGTGTGGGTTGGAAGGGACCATCACTCCTTGTTTCACCCCCCTGCTATGTGCAGGGACACTTTCCACTAGCCCAGGTTGCTCCATCCAAGCCTTGTTGAGCCTCACCTTGAACACTTCCACAACTTCCCACTTCAGAAATTATACATATTTGAAAGCCCAAACAACATGGGAGTGTGGCAGAAGTAGTCCTGAACAATTAACTTGATGCTGTCATAAACAAAAAATGATCCAATTGGAACAGTTAGTTGTTTGGTAGAGCATCAAATGAATAATTACTTTCAAACATCAGGAAGGAAACCCAAAGAGGAATCTTATTCTCAATGAATGTGCACTTAATGAGGTTCTTATAAATTTATTTTCATATACTGTGTTTCAAACACTGTTAATTCTATTTGCTTATCTTCCACCAGGAGAAGCAACTCAAGGTAGATTTTGAGCGATCTGCCCTAGAAGGTCTCCCTGCCAATAGCAGGGGGAAAAATCATGAGATTTAGGGTCTGTCCAACTCAAACCATTCTGTGATTCTATGATTACATTCTTAGAGCATTATAGGTGTTTATCCCACCACCCTTTTAATATATAAAGGAGAAATTCTTCTACTGCAATTCACTAAAAATATTTATTCTGCCAAAAGTTAATGTCTTAGCTGGTAAGATTGTTATTCCCAAAAGGGTAGTAATGTGTTCATAGCTGATCTCAATCCTAACTAAAACCACCCACCACTAAAACCATCCACCTCTCTGTTGCTCAGAGAAGCTGTGGCTGCCCCATCCCCGAAAGAGTCCCAAGGCCAGGTTGGATGGGGCTTGGAGCAATCTATCCAGTGGAAGGTGTCGCTGCCCACGTGGAGCTGTGGGAGTGGAATGAGATGAGCTTTGAAGTCCCTTCCCACACAAACCATGCTGTGATTTGATGATTCTGCGAGTGGAGGTCAAAATTCATTTGGTCCAGACCAAGATGCAAATCGTATGCTATGGCATATGGCAAATTCTCCCTGGAATGGATCAGATGGGAGCCGAGCTTCTCTGCAGCCAGCCCTTGCACAAAGCACCCGAGCGTCTCTCTCTCTCTCCAAAGTGGACAGGGCTCCTCACCTGTAGTTGCCACTGAGCACCACCATGCAGTCCACCAGCAGGAACTTCTCCTTCAGGTGCCCCTTGAAGGACATCCCCGTGCGGCAGTAGTAGGTTGGGCCAGACACTGTCCTCACCCTCAGGAACTGCAAACCAGAAAGGCACTGACTCAGATGGGACCCTCATTCCCTCCCCTGCCTCTCCTTCCTGTCTCCTTTTCACCTCTATCCTGCACTGGGATTATCCTCCAGCTCCAGTGCTTCTGCCTGCAGACACACCAATGTACAAACCCCTTTCTCATCACATCTTCAGCCTTCACCCCGTGTCGTTCCAGCTCTCCTCACTTTCCTCACACCCATCTTTCACCAGGCTGTGGCCTGTTCTCCCCTTTCTCAGGTGTCGCCTGCCATACTGGCCCTCTGTGTCACAGGACACACACCCCCTTAGGACACGCATCAGGTAGGGCGGGTCTTTGCTCACCTCCACATAGTTCAGGTTGACTCTGCACTTGGCAGCTGTGTCGAGGAAAAGCTGGGAGTTCATTTCATCCAGCAGGATGTAGACAGGCACTCGTCGAGAAGCAGCATCCAGCACCTCAAACAGCAGATCCACATCCGTGAAAATGTCCATCACAATGGCCACCACCTGGGCAAAGGATGCAGGGACACGTCAGCCACCTGTGCTGGCTCATGTCCTGACCAACCAAGAAGCTTCCCGATTTCTCACACCCCAAAGCTGCACCGTCCCCATCTCAGCTTCCTTTAGAAACAGAAAACATTAAAGGTCCCATTAAGCACTGTGAGCCCTGAACTAGAAAGAGAATTTCTCTCCAGGAAGGTGCATGTTCTGTGTATGAGATGAGGGGAAACCTCCCTGGGTGTTTCCCGACTCATCAATCCCATGATTCCATTACATTTTTGGCCATGTAATCACACCGGATGGCGTACGGGAGCTGGTCCCCCCCTCCAACATCCACGTGTCATTTTTAGATCACTTCCTGGCCAGCATTCGGGCACTATTCAGCTGCATCTGTGTGCTGATTATATGGAAAGCAGCTTCACAGGTCTACCTCCTTGTCCTTCCCAGCTCCCTGAGTATAAATACTTGATGGAAAGGATGTAAGGAAGGAGCCAGACTCTTCTCAGTGGTGCCTAGGGAGAGGACAAGACACAAACTGAAATACAGGAAATTACATTTCTGTAACAGAAAAGCCTCTGGGACTGTAAGGAGACCATCAACATGGGAACAGGCTGTCCAGAAAGGTTTAGTCTCCACCCTTGGAGATGGCTCAAGGACACATCCTGAGTGACCCTCTTTAATCGACCTCCTCTGCACAGGGGGACAGACAGGAGCAGCTCCAGAGGCCCCTTCCAATCTCTAATGTTGTGGGATTCTGTGAACTCCTGATGTATTTTAGCATGGCCTAGGACACTGTGCCAAGACAGCAGAGCACAGAAAAGCTTTGGTGCAGTTAATCATGGATTTGAATCATCCTGCTCCTTTATCAAGTTATGGAAGCAAAATTAAGGGAATTGGCAGAGGACCTGATGTTGCTCAGCCTGGAGAAGGCCCCTTCCAGTGCCTAAAGTGTCTCCAAGAGAGCTCAGGAGGGACTTTGGACAAGAGCCTGGAGTGACAAAACAACGGGGAGTGGCTTTACATTGCCAGAGGGCAGCGTCAGATGAGATATTAGAAAGAAATTTGTTCCTGAGGGGGAAAAGGCCCTGGCACACAGTGCCCAGAGCAGCTGCGGCTGCCCCATCCCTGAAGTGTCCAAGGTCAGGTTGGATGGGGCTTGGGGCACCCTGGGCTAATGGAAGGTGTCTCTGCCCATGGCAGTGGAGTGGAACTGGATGAGCTTTAAGGTCCCTCTGACCCAAACCACTGCATTAGGATTCTCTATTCTGATGCTTCTCTGGCACATGTGTGATTTTACCTCTGCTCTAGCTGGGCTCTCCCTGTCTCACCTGCTGAGCTGCTCGAATCATCCTGCGAGCCTCCTCCTTAATGCTGGGGTTGTCTGGTGGGGGTGGCTGCACCAGTGTTGTCACCTCTGTTCCCCTGAACCCAAAGACCATCGGCCATCCCAGGTCAAGCTCAGGAACAGCAAGATCTGAGTTCATGGGCCAGTAAGTGCCGGAGGATCCGTCCATGTCATTGTCCCCCGCGGTGTCTGTGCTGCCCTCCTGGTTGGCATACTGGGGCTTCTGGAGGTTCTGGATGATGTGATCCACCTCAGAGCCGCAGAGGAAATCGGGGGCCGCCTCCTCGGCCAGGAAGCGCTGGTAACTCTCCTTGCCCTCCTCTGTGAGCACATCCAGGGCCAGGCGGTAATACTCCTTGTAGTGGGGGGGAAGGTAGTTGGGGTCCAGGGGGTTGTCCCCCTGTGAGGAGCTTTGGGATCGACGAGCCATCCGGGGAGGGAAAGCTGGAAGGAGAGAAGAAACACTCCTGAGAGCAGTGTCATGACAGCAACACAACTTCCTCACAGAGCACAGGCAGAGATTAAAAGAACATGGAGCAATGCTGGAGAAAGTTCAATCCAAAGGCATGGGAGCCTAAAATTAGGCAAAGATGTGAGTCACTTAACCATTACCTTCACGCCGTTAACTGTTTTGGGCCAAAATAAGGAACAAATCAATAAGGCAGCCCTGGGATGAGCAAGGCCAATGCATCCAACAGATCACCTAACTTTCTCTTTTAGGCTGCTGGTTGCTAAGCTTCAATTTAGCCTTTGTTTTAAAGCCAAGAGCAAAGCTGTAGGTGGTTATTATCTACACTCAATTGAAATTTCTAAATGCTACAGAAGTTCTTTACTATGTGTAATAGTAAATAGTAATAGTTTTTGCTAAACCAAAAGTGCCTGCCTGAACACAAGGGCACCCTCTGGACCCTTATAAATTGGATGTTATAACCACCTCAGCATGTGAACAGAAGCATGAGGTGCATGGGTGCAGGTGAATATAAGGGTGTCCTGCTGGTGCAACACAGTCAGAAGGCAGAGGAGATAAATGAAGAAATAAAAAACAAGGGCTCTGATCACTTTTACAGTCTCCTCATGTTGAGGAAAAACAGAGCTGAAGGAGTTCACATGCAATATTTGATAATTTTCTACAAGGGACAGTTATTTGAGACGGTAGACAAATCTGATTTTAACCCATTTTTGAAAGAAAAGCTTGCTGTGCCACAACAGTAATATCCGACTGATCCGAGATTGCTCAAAGCACTTTGGCTTTAGACTCTGAAGTAATGTTAATGCTGGAATGTTCTTTTCCTGCACCCCACCACCGAGGTGCCAGCAGAGACTTCCTTGAGATCCCCAAAAGAGTGACTCCTGTTAAGTTACATTACTGAGGGTGAGTACAGAAGTACAGAGAGCTGCTACCGTAAATTTATTTATTTGTATTTATACACACACAAAATTCTGGATATTTCATTAATTTTCCAAAATCCTTTCTTGTCAGGTAAAGCAGAAGGGAAGAAATTACCTGGAACCCCAAAGGATAATTGAGGACCTTTTGTCACTTTGGTGGGTGAGAGCTGAGTTCAGGTCAAGGAGTAAATAAAATTTCTCCTGTTACAGCCTGTCTTGCTGGATTCAGAGGGATTCTGCACTTCATTCATGGGTTTTTTTAAATTTTGTTTTGCTCTGTTCCAGCTCCTGGGATCACCTGTCTGCAACTTGCAGAGCTCTGAGGCCCTGGGTCAGATTTGGTGTCATGAAACTGCTGAGTGCCAGGCTAATTCTCCAGTTCTGGATCAAATCATCCACTATTTGAAAAGCAATTCCTCTCCAAATCAGATGGAAGCAATCACATACCACTTCTGGCTGGTATTTGTGTGCCAGAGGGAGGTTTCTAAGACAGAACTGGCTTTTAAACTCCTATCTTTTCACTTCTCTCTTAACTAGTCTTGATCCATTCCAAGTGTGTCCATTATCCCAGTGCAAGGCTGGATTTGGTGGAGCAGCAGTTCACATGCCCCAGGAAACTGATTACTTACTGTGCCACACTGCCTTGTTGTTTTTTTACTCCAGAACTGTATATTCCATGTATTTTGTAGGGCATTCCATGCTTTAAGCCTTGGCTCCTGTCAGCAGGCATTATGGGAACATGTCAGGTTTCCCCCAAGAGCAACAGGAGACCGGACACACATCAGTTGTTAGCACTCTTCCCTGATGCTGGATTCTCCTTGATCAGGGACACCTAAAACACCCTGGGGGAGACTGAGGGGAGACCTCACTGCACCGCACGACTTCCTCATGGGAGGAAGAGGAGGAGCAGATGCTGATCTTGGTGGCGGTGACAGAGATCAGGGTCTGTCTGATCTGAGGGCTAGGCTGGGAATCAGAAAAAGCTTCTGCACCCAGAGGGTGGCTGGGCACTGGAAAAGGCTCCCAGGCAGAGTTCAGAAAGCGTTTGGACAGCACCTCGGGCACGTGGTGGCACTCGGGGATGGTCCCGAGCAGGGCCAGGAGCTGGACTCCACAATCCCTCTGCCCCTTCCAACTCAGCTCATTCTGTGACTCCAAGCAGGGGTTGGCTCCTTGGAATTTCACCTGCAAAATCTATTTCCTGCAGCTTCTTTCACCCCAGAAATAGACAAATGTTGTATTTCTGGAATTCTGAACCATCACAACTGTCAAAGAAACTGAGCCACAAACTGAAAATACCCCAAATGTAGATTTTCAGCCTGTAACTACTGATTAATAGAGAATTTTACTTACTGACATACTTGTTTATTTTAATTATTAATGTAATTTTATTTTAATTCCTGGTTCCAAAGTTTACAAATCCTCTGACATCAGGATTTGGGGGAGAAATGTGGATGCTAAAAAGAATCCAAAGTCTGGCAATTCACTTGGGGATTTTTATAATGGTCGGTCTTTATAGCAAAATATTCTTTATAATGGGTGAAGAGATATTCTGTGTGCAATCACAGCTCAGGCACTGAACTGTCAGTGGGTATGGGAGGAGATGAGCTCCTGCCAGCCCAGCACCTGCAGCTGTGAGCAGCTGTGTGATGTGTTCAGCCAGAGGGAACCCCTGAGCATCCCTGCTTCCATTTCCATTACAATATTAGAAAATTAAGACCCTGAAGTCCCTTAGTCCAAAAACCCTGCAGTGCACCTCCAGAAGGGAAGAGGAAAGCTCAAGCACATCACCAATGTCCTCAATGCCTTCAATACCCACAATTTTATCAGGAAAAGGTTCCCAGGAAGAGTGGGAGAGAACTGTCCTGACATTAGACAGAAAAGGAATCCTGCTACATCCTGCCTATATGACCAGGAAAAAATTCCAGTAATTGATTTAAGCTGGATTTTTTGAGCAAAAAACACTGATACAGGACCTGAGATGTTTTTCAGACCACTGAGCACACTGGCAACATCCCTACTGATCCTGCAGCCATGCCCCTGGTGCTTCAAGGAAAGAAAAATTCCAGAAGGTAAATTAGACAGTAAGGAGGGAAATCTACTCCTCCCCATCACTGAGCCCTCAGGTCTTGTGAAATTCACTATAAAATAAGTGCAAACAAGCCATAGCCAGGGCAGCAACTGAGGTGTTCACACAGAGGTGCTCCATGTCACCTGGCCTGGCCTCCAGCTGCTGCTGAGAAGGCTGGGAGTCTCTGCACTGCCAGTGCCACACCTGCTGTGCTTTAGATGCCCAAAGCCACCTGGAATGTCCCTGCACCCCCAAGTTTCAGAAGCAGGATTACTGCTCAATGATCCGTGACCAAACGCATATGTATAATGTGCCTATCCTCACCCCCTTATGTGTGATGGAAAATAGTAATATGCAAGAAAGATGGGATAGGATTCGTCTTCTAACAGACACGCTCGTGTTTGGCCAAATATTCTTCCAATTTTTTTCCCAGACATTAACAAATCAGCCTGCTAAAGCCACAGTGCTCAAACCTCAATGGTTTTGATGCTAAGATTCTCCCTTACCCTGTCCCACAATCCATCCTACCAAAATCCTGCTTGGAACTGTCAACACTTTATAGCAGAATTTACCTAGAGGATGGGAGGCAACTTAGACACAATGAGTCAGATATTGGGGACACTCTTCCCTGGGAGGGTGGGGACGCCCTGGCACAGCTTTCCCAGAGCAGCTGTGGCTGCCTCATCCCTGGCAGTGCCCCTGGCCAGGCTGAATGGGGCTCAGAGAAACCTGGGCTAGTGGAAGGAGTCCCTGTCCATGGCAGAGGGGTGGGACTGGATGAAATTTAAGGTACTTCCAACCCAAAACATCCCATGAGTCCTTCCCAATATCCCATCTAAACCTTTGGCAGTGGGAAGCCATTCTCTCTTGTCCTGTCCCTCCAGGCCCTTGTCTAAAGTCCCCCCCTCCAGCTCTCCTGGAGCCCCTTTAGGCCCTGGAAGGGGCTCTAAGGTGTCCCTGGAGCTTTCTCTTCTCCAGGTTTCGCTTCTCCCTCACTGTCCCAGCCTGTTTCCAGAGCAGCGGGGTTCCAGCCCTCTCCTATGTGTCACAGTGTCACTTCTTCACACATTCTAGGAGTCTCTTACCATTATTTGGCATTTCATGCACTCCTCTGCTATCCCAAGTGATCATACCATGAAATTATGTCCATAAATTTAGAAGTATCACCACTCGTGATCGGAACCTTTAGAATCAAGCCTGCAAAATTTAGTTCCTCCCCAATAAATTCTTCTCCTAATACAGAGGCTGGGACAAGCATGAGCACAGACAGGTACACAGAATGGTGTGGGAAAACCCACAGAATCTCCCAAGTTGGAAGGGACACACAAGGGCCATCAAGCCAAACTCCTGACCCTGCACAGGAAGCCCCAAGAACCCCACAGAAAGAAGGTGAGTAGTGTATGAGTAGTGTTGGCACTCTCCTTGGCACGCTGATCTGGGCTGGTGGAGAAGATTTTGCAGGAGGAAGCTGCAGGAGAACAGAAGGCAGCTCTGTGGCTGTTTGCAATAACCCCTCCCATGCTCGGGGGCAGTGGATAAAGGAGAGTACAAAGCAGTTTGTTGGAAATTTAACAAGTGGGAGATGAAGGCCGACAGAATGGGCTGATGAGAAGCAGGATTCAGTTCTCCTCTGCTCATCTGCACTGCTGCTGCACCTCCCAGTGGAGTCACTCCCCTCCATGGCCAAGAATCCACCAGAAGGAGAGGAACAGGGGGAAAGGAAGGAAGGAGCATCCCTCTGCTGTGATCAAGGCAGGGTGAGGAAGGAGTCTCCAAGGGAAATTTCCCTTAGACTTGGCCTGAGATCTGCCTCTGATCCCACTGGTATAAATGGAAGTGACTTTACTGGCTGTCACATGCATTTGGTTTTGGGATTCCCAAAAGCTGCCAGACCCCCTTAATAAAGGGAAGAGTCGGATGTGATCACAGAGCCTGCAGATTCCTCCACATTGAGAAACACTCAACCACAGGGAATATTTAATGTAAGGAAAAGTGGCTGACAGATGAAGCTGGAGGTAAAAACTGTCCCTTTACCTCTGGATTCATGACAGGAGCAGAAACTGGAAAAAGCACAAACCTGTTGGCTCAGGCAGCATTTGGTGCCTGTCCATATTATGTTCCATTTCAACAGTCTTTTTTTTTTTTTTCCTAACAGAGCAGCAGGAAATCACAGATTCAGACATGCTGTAATCACCACAAAGCCCTACAAATTTAAATAAATAAATAAAAGGGCCTGCCTTTCTCCAGAGCCTTTGTGCCAGGTGTGAATCAAGGGCGCTGGACTGAGTTTGCCCAGTCTAAGCAAAAGGGAACCGGCTCAGTGCTCCCTTTCTCTCTCATCTGCTGTGCCTGGTGCCAGCCCTGCTGATGCCTCAGCACCTGGGGCTGCCTCCATCTGCCTCCCTGGTGCTGACTCCAGTGCTTGTTGTTACGTGTTCTGCCTGCACAGCCAGTTCCCAGGCTGCCTCGCTCAGGTGATCCCTTCCCTGGCTGGACCTGCTCCGCTGCTTTGGGACACTCCCAGGAGCTGAGGCTGCCGAGGGCCTGCAGCACCCAGGAAGGAACTGCTGGAGGAAGCAGGGCTGGATCCCAGAGTCTGGAAAGGGCTGGGAAGACCCAATCTGTTCCCCAGACCCCTTATGTGCAAGTACAGACACGAGTTCCTGGGCTTAACCACCTCATCTTCTCACTGCCTCGATACTACCACGACAAGAAAGGCAGCACAAACAGACTGTTCTTTAGCCCACACTCTGCATACCAGCCACAAACCCCTCCGTGCTGTGCACACTTGAAAGACTTCCAAATCATGGGAAAGAAATGAATCAAGGCACATTTGATCCCTGTCTCAGGGTCTCACCTAGCCTGAACATCACATTCGATGGCATCACTGACATCTCTTAGGGTGGGCTGTGAAAAAGCTGATGTTTCCAAAATGTCTCAATACACAAAGTTTACAAGTCAGTTATTTAAAAGAAAATATTTGGCCTCAAAATAAATAGGAAAGATCCTATGCAAACAGACTGCTGATGTTCTGGGAGGGTTGAGTTTAGGAGAGGACAGCAATGCCTGAGGGAAAAATGACTGGAGCAGACACAGTGACAATGAGACATGGAAAGTGTTAGCTTGCTCTCAAGAAAATGTTGTACTTGGTAAATGATCTGGGAAAGGGCCTGTCTCCTCGAATACGGTTTAAGGTGTGGGTTTTTTAATTCTGCACTCTGTGATGGAAGGACAAACCAGTGCCTTCTGATCTTGCTGCAGAGGAAGAACCTGTATCAACAGCAGGATATGCTTGTCCTCTCCAAAAGCTGCTTCTGCGTGCGCTCGTTTTCCATCTTAAGGGCTGAACTTCTGAAAAGGATCCTTCCAGTCTCACAGGGGTGCAGCATTTGTAGTTTTGAAGAACTTCCTACTTTGGCCAGAAGACATAGCCATGGAATTGTACAAGAGCTGGAGCAAAGAGGAGGCTGCCCTGGGAAGCTGTGGCTGCTCCATCCTGCAAGTGCCCGAGGCCACTGGATGGGGCCTGCAGCAGCCTGGGACAGTGTGAGGTGTCCATGGCAGGGGGCTGCAGGAGATGGTCTTGAAGGTCCCTTCCAACCCAAACCATTCCATGGCTGTGTGATAATGGATGCTGGATGCCTTTCCATGAACTGCTCCTCTCACCAAGCAGGGCTCAGGCGCATTCCTCAGAACACGACAGTGAAATATGGGCAATAACCTGGACTGGTTATTGGTGAGAAGTGTTCCCAGTGTCTGGACTGGATACTTTAGCTACAGCTGCCTTTGCCAAGTCCTAATTCTTACTTTTCCTCTTTCCATTCTTATCTGTGCTTTTCCTGATGAGTCTTACCATATTCTCCTCAATGTCCTCCTCAGGCAGTAGGCTCAAAGCCTGGGTTACCGTCAGAATTGTTTGGAATTTGTTATCTCTGTCAAAATGCCATATAATGCTCCCAGAACTTCTCTGGTCATGTCAACAGTGAACCACTTCATGCTAACCATCTGAGAGAATGCAACCCCATTCTTCACTCTGCATAGTCTTATGTAGATCTCAGTCATCACTAAAAAAAGACAGTACCTCTGCCTGCTGCTGGGAGTTTCACTTCAGAAGTTTTGGCTATCAGATGAGAAATTGCTTCAATTAATCATTTTTTCACTGAGCTTCCAGAGATTGCAGCTGCATTTTCCGTGTTCATACCTGAGCTGACCCTGATAAATGGCTCCAAGAACTCTTTCTATGTCTCAGGTGAGTAGCGAATGCCCTGAATGCTGCAGATGTGGCAGAGTGGAACTGGGAGCCTGGTCTGCACCTCCAACACCCACTGGACTCTCACTCATGTCTGCTTACTAGGGCAAGGGATCCCACAGAACAATCTTTGCTGGAGAATCAGGAAAGTAGCCAGACAGTCGGGATATCTAGGGGATCTTTCTGCAGGCCAGAGGAAGGGAAAAGTGGCAGAAGAATTACATGTTGTAATTTTCTTTGTGAAGTGGTTACTGAGACACCTGTCAACATGTCCCAAAGTGGCAGCAAGTGAACCTGTCAGCCTTAACTGTCCCATGCAGCAAGGGTACAGAGTGGACAGGGAAATCTGAGCTGTGGGGAGTCACCAGCCCAAAACCTGATGTTTACAGCAGCTGGAAATGAAGTATCATCCTGTGTGAAAAAGGTGTCTCTTAGCAGATTATCTGAATAATCACAGAATCCTTTGGATTGGACAAGGCCCCTGAGACCCTCGAGTCCAACTGCTCTCCCAGCACTGCCAAGGCCACCACTAAGCCACGTCCCCAAGCGCCACAGCTACACAGCAACGCTCGAGCCACAGTCACCATCCTTCACCCGATCCCTTCCCCTGGGCTTTCATTCAAAAGGCAGCAAACATAAGGAAGTCTAAAACAGAGAATTAAAAAAAAAAGGGGGACAAATAGTGTAACATCTAATTTTAAGAAGGACAGCAAGGTGCTCCCCTTGACTTTTACTCCCCCCTCCCTTCCCTAGATTTTAGAAATGCATTCGTCAGTCTCCTCTTCCTCACTAAGACTACAAAAATCAAGCATAGAGGGCCTGATAAGCAGTCCAGATGTGTGCCATTTAACTGTAAAATGCAAAGAATTTCAGTCCTGCAGGGCTTGGAAGTGAATTCCCACTGCCTGGAAAGTTGTGGTTGCCAGAAACATTTTGTCTAGAACATGGGTGAATCTGTCCTGAGCCACGACCCTGCTCTGACACAAGCATACAGACATTCCCACACTTACAGAATCTCAGAATCAGAGACTGAAGAAGACCTTCCAGAGTTGGAAAGGACCTTCAATCCCATCTTGTTTCACCCCCCTGCCATGAGCAGGGAACCCTTCCAATAAACCCGGTTGCTCCCAGCCCCATCCAGCCTGGCCTTGAGCCTTCCAGGGATGGGGGAACAACAACTTTTTCCTTTGGCATGCAGTTTCCTCTAAACATCATGAAGAGCAGGACTTTTTTCCCCCTCAGGATACTCCTCTTGCCAGGTCACAGCACATCCAACTCTCTCTTTACCCCTAAAATGTAACCATAAAACCCCTCAGATAATGGGAGTGAGACCAAAATGAAAACAACTTTCTTTCCCTAAAATGCAGCTCCCATGTGTTCATCTAACAGGGTTGGGACACACTGTGCTCTCCTGCCTTCTGATCCAGGGAGAACACAGGCATAGGGAATTGGAAACTGGTGTTTAGCACTACTGTCACTGCTCCAGTTGGGGGTCGTTTGCTGTTACTGACCTATTTTTGGCCTCTCTTGCAGCTGAGCTTATTGCAGCTTCCACAAATCAGATGTTTTCAGCAGCAGAAGGATGTGATCAGTACTTCTGCTCCTTCACAGGTGCCTCTTCCCTTTCTAACTGTTCTAGCAGATGGAGAACTCAATCCTCAGGCCAGGCAAGATCCATAATTGACCCCTATTGACCTTGGCCAATTTAGAGTGAGCAACACAGAACCATCCCCTTCCTCTCCTCACACACAAATCCTGAGGTCTGCCAGGCTCACACCTATGGAAAACTCAGCAAGTGCTAGCCCGTGTGCCTGTGCACGCCTGTCCACACGCATCTGTCCATGCTCCTGCCTGTACGTGCATGACTGTCAGGGCTCGTGGGCCGTGTCAGTGCTCGGCCGCATACCCAAACCCTGTGTGTGGAATGCAGGGGCCTTGGGAGCTGCCTCCCAGCTCCTCGCCCACCGCAGACCTCGGCCCTCATGGCACATCCCCTCTGTCCCAATCCCTGCAGCATTCCTGGTCCAAAGAGGAGGCCAGCTCAGGCGCTCTGTGACGGGGAGCTCAATCAGGCTGTGAGACTCTTCCCAAAGAATGATGCTGAGTTTGGGACTATCCACTCCTTAGGAGAGACACAATCATGTGAAGTGTCTGATAAGCAGTTTTGATCTGAGGACAAAAGGGGCCCTTTCCCTTGCCATCCCCAACACAGATGGGACATTCCAGGTCCCTTCCCTCCCCATCCCCAGTCCCTGCTGCCAGCACTGGGACATACTGGGTCCATTCTTACCCATCCCCAGTCCCTGCTGCCAGCACTGGGACATTCTCTCACCACCTGTGCCTCTCTCATCTCCTCCTGTCTCTCTCCCTTCTCGCCATCATGGCGTGACTGGGAGCTCCTGCCATTGGAGCCTTCCTGCACAGAAGCAGCAACCTCCTGCCCATGGACTGCCCGTGGAATCCCCTGTCCCAGACGCCGGGTGCTCGGCAGAGGAACAGGGCAGGCCCTCCCCAGCTCCTGCTCTCCACCTCACACAGCCATACAAGTAGCCCAAGAGTTATCTGCCCTTCTCCTACCTTACCAGGGAAGCCGGGCAGGTGGTGGATAGGTAATGGGTCACTCTCTGGCTCAGGCGGCCATGCAGGTACCCACGAGGTCTCCACCCTTCTCCACCTTCCCCGGTGAGCTGGGGCAGGTGGTGGGTCACTCTCCGCTCACTTGGACGTGCCTGCAACCTGATTCACCTGGGAGCCAGGCGAGCGAGGCTCCACCCAGGGCAGAGCGGGGGTGAGTAAGAGCGAGAGAAAGGCAAACTCCGGAGAGCTGTTCCCTCCCCAGGCGCGCAGGGAGCCAGAGATAAGGGCTGCGCATTCCTGAGCCGCCGGAGGCCTCTCCCTTCCCGTCTGCCCCGAGCCTGTCAGACCAGCTCGGGCCTGGGAGCGGGGCAGGGCAGAGCCGCAGCCCCTGCGCTGTCCCGGCCCTTGACATGGAGCCCCAGCACAGCCCCGGGCGCAAACCTCGGCCCCTAGGCCCGGCCGCGGCCCCGGGTGCTGGCCCCAGCTCCGTCGTAGCCCTGCGGCTGCCAGGAAAGGACATTTAGGCTCCTCGGGCACTTCTCGTGCTCTTGTTCTGTTGGGGACAGACGAGCAGCAGCGGCACCGTGGCAGCAGGAGGGGTCGGGGCAGCGCCCTCAGCTGCGGCGGGACGGGGACCCTGAGGCCGGAGCGTGCCG
>VWZN01009459.1:12392-24903 GCA_013396955.1 Regulus satrapa
AAAGACCCTATGCAACTGGCATTCCTTTACCTGAGTTTTCTTCTCAAACTTTAATTCATAGACCATGAAAAAAGGAACTACAGTATTTGTAAACACAGGGGGAAAAAAAAAGTGGTAGCTTATTAACCTATGAGAATTTCTCTGTTGATTTAGATAGAAATTTTGAGAACCAGCCCTAGGCTTCAAAGCCTACCTTCAAGACCATATACACTGATCTTGTATTATGGGGAGTCCTTGGGAGATTTTCATGACAAAAATGAAATCCAAACATTTAGGAATTATCTGTTTCAAAACAGATACCTAAATGTGTTCAGTTAAACTGTTGGCTTTTTTTTTTGTTTGTTTATTTGGGGTTTTTTGTGGCTTTTTTAAAAAAAATCTAATCCTTCACTTAGATCTCGGTGTCTTTTTTTTCATCAGAATCCACATTCTAGAACCCTCTCTTTGTAGATTGTGGAAAGAATGGAAACTTCTTTTGACTATGAAAGCCTCCTTGACTAGGCTGCCCATCCAGCATGTCCAGCACACAGAGAAATCTCCTTCTGTGCTTGAAGAGATATGGATGCAGGCTATCTGGGAAAATGCATAGTCCAGTAAAACAGAGGGTGATCATCAGAAGGTATGTGCCAATTTATTAGCTTATTGTTCATCATCTGTCTGGGATGAAGAATAGCCCAAGTATGGGCTTAATATTAAATAGTAGCTAAAGCAATTACATATTTAGTAATATAGAACTGGGAACTGAAAAGTAGTGCTCCTGGCACTACTTTTCCTGGACCACAGTTCATCACAGTTTCCTTTGCTGACTGTTCCTCAAGCTGTGTCCATCTAACCCTCACTGTTGCAGACACACACTGACTCAACAGCAGAAACAGAATGTCCTCCCTCATCCTCATTTTTGTACAGCCATATCCATGGTCTGGCCGAAGTCAAACTTTTCAGGATTTTAGATTTGGTGAAAACTGTGAATCCCAAGCCCCTCATGTGTGTTATAGTCAAGACAGTTTTCAGCTCAGTCCATGTATCAATGCTTTTGGCTATGCTCAATTACAGAATATTTTTAGTCTTCATATTAGCTTTGCTAGTAAATAAATAAAGGTGGTTGTTTACTCATAGTTGCTTAAACATATGAGCTACTGTTCTTACATCTCCATTGTTTTTACTGCCTTATACTTCAGTCCTATATGCTACCATCTGATTTGCACCCCCCTCCCCATATCCTCAGAAAATTCAGCCTTGAGGAAAATTAGATGCATCTGGAAACATTCACAAAGTCAAAATTCAGACAGAAACTTTGAAGAGGAGGGCTAAGTACTAAGGCATTTCAGATTCCAGGATAAAGCAAGTAATACAGGGGTTTAAAAAATTTCAGTTTTGGATTCAAACGCCTAAATTCCATTTCACACTCACATTAGGTACCTACCTCTTGCTTTTTCTAAGTAAATAATAAGGGTTTAAAAAAAATAATTCTTTATAGATATACTCAAGTTCCTAGTATTGTAATTCTCTGTAAAATTGAACACAAAAATAAAGAAATGTTTAAGAAGGGTCCCTTTTTAGGGGAAAGCAAGAAATTCCTTTTTAGGAAAGCATCAAAACAAAATAGAGATATCCCAAGAAATCATAATATCTATAATTTATGGTGCATAAAGAACTGGACCTACCTAAATACTGGTTTGTTTAGTTGTTCAGAAGCCTGTGGTGCTCTAATAAAAATACACATAGTGCTTATAGTGACTTGCACTAAAATGATGTTGATGTTGCCAACCCAACTGCTGTATGAGAGACATTTCTCTCCCCTAAGAAAATGTGGATACTTAAATCCAGAACGGAGGATGAAGCTTGGTGGCTACATCCCAGCATTTATTCTCCTCAGGGAAAGTTTTAGCTAACTTCTAACTTTCTGAATATGAGCTGTGGCAAGAAGCAGAGGTGTGAGAAATCACAGGACAGCAATGGAAGTCTGGCCGAAACCCACAACAGAGGAGGCGGAATGATCCAAGAGCTCTCAGCAATCTGTAAGTACAGTCCCTCAATCTGCACTGAACAGGAACACTGAGGCAGTGTGCTGCAAGCTCCTGGGGAGTTAGAACAAGTGGTGTTGGAACAACAGACACAAATAATCAGCAATTCTGCTGTGTACTGCACTATTGAAATATGATTCAAGTAATGCAAGGCTTTTCAAGCCAGTGTATCAGGGTCAGAACTACCTGCACCTATCCCACTTCAGGAATGTGGGGGAGAAAAGAATGGAAAGCAGCAGATTTAAGAAAAGATTTAAAATGGAAGGTTTAAAATGAGCACAGCAATTTAAGTAAGATTTTTTCATTGAAAAAGTTGAATATAAAATAGGGCACTATCTGAACAATCTGATTGAGCTGACGCTCTTACTTGTATTCTAGATGAAGTCCTACTGTCAAAAAAGGAAGTTAAAGTATTTTGTCTGAACCACCTAACAATGCTACTTGGAAGTATAAATTTGACTAAGTATGAATCTTGTAAAATGTGAAGTCTCCTTAGGGGAAATACAAGACTAAAGATCAGTCTTGATTTACAATTGCAGATAACTATTTGATGAGTAGTATAGAAGGCTATTGACAGCCTATAGCAAAAAAAAATAAATCTGTTTTTCTTTGTTTGTTCAAGTGAAATTTATTATTTAGAGGCAATGGTTTTGCAGTAAATGCATTTGTTTCTATGTAAATGTAAAGAGCAGTCATTGCAGCAGCTCTTCACAGATCATAATTTGGTGGGGTTTGTTTTGTTTGTGGTTAGTGTTTTGTTTTTTTCTTTACTGGGAGTCCCAAAGGAATCTAAATATAGATAGTGTGCTCTCAATCAAAAATTGTTTCATTTTCATTTGGTGAATTGACATGCTGCAAACAATTTATGAAAGAAAAAAGGCAGTTTAACTTTAAAGTGTGCTAGTTGGTCTGGTGAAAACTGATTGAAAGAAGGATGAGAAGAAGCCTGGAGTTCTATTCATAACAGTAACACACATTATGGAAGGAAGAACAGAATACTCTTATGCTGATTAGAAAAAATATGCACCAATTCTCTATAAAATACTAGAGCGTTAACACATTGCTTGCTTTAAAACTTGCAAATATTAGTGCTTTGTACAAAGGTACTAGTGGTTCTCTCCTGCAATACCTTGTTGCCTGAGCATGGTTTCACTCAGCTGAGACTGTTCAAGCCCTTCCAGGGGCTGGAGGCATGGACTGATCTTTCCCTTCCTCCTGCTCTCAATGAGATACGCTTCTGAACTCCAGACTGACAGGTTCCAATGCTGCGTCACAAGGCCAGCAGGATAAAGGGTCTGTTCATTCCTTTTTGTATTTGGGAAAGCAAATAAGGAAAATAAATAGTTTTATTAAGAAGGAAAAAAGAAATGATCCTTTCCCACCAAAGCACAGTAATGAGAGTGAGTTGGAATGAAAAACAGGAGCTGGAAAGAATTTTTTTTTCCCTGTGTGGCCAGTCTCCTCACATGCAAATCCTTTCCCTAAAGAAATATTGTTCAATTTCTCTTTTTTTTTTTTTTTTTTTGCATTCCCAGAGACTCTCTTTTAGGGACAGGGGACCTACTCTCTGTTCAGTACAATGTCAGGGCCTAAGGGTACTGGAGCTATAAAATACTGAGGGAGGAAAAACCTACATCCCTCCGCTCCTGTACTTGGAAAATTTATTACTGGCTTCCTTGTCCTATCCAGACCCAGTAATGGCCATAATAATAATCCTGGTGATTATTGTGCAGTAGAAGCTAGACTAACCCTTTTATAAAACCAAAGCATTATTTTTGGGGCAATAATTCCTCAGATTTGGTGCTTCTTGAGCAGTATAGTTCAAGGCAGCTTTTTTTCAATGTAATACTATTTCAGATTTTTTATACTATTATTATTATTATTAATCTCTCTGATGAGAACAACAAGGGATAACCTAGTGTCTGCAGAAATTATCTGGATGTGAACAGCGGCATCTAGTCTAGAAAAAGAGGAGTTTGGGTGAGGGCAGGGAAAGAAAGAAGGGTCTAGATGCAGTACTTAGAAACCAACCTTCTAAATTTTATTATCTTTATTATGAGATAATATCCAGGTTGCCAACACTTATTGAAGTTTTTTAATGACCACTTCTTCTACAGGGTTGGTTTTTTTCCAATTTTTTTTCCCCCACAGATTTAACCTCTCTTCTGTCTTACCTTTGTTGCTACTCTTCACTTACATAGTTTTTTCAGCCATGGACTAGCTGAGAAGTGTGAAAATATGAATATTTACAGGGGACAAAATATTCAGGGATGTGACAGCATTTTTTACTGTACTAGCTGTTGACATAATCACGAAGTATACGTTAAGTAAACCCTCTAATTTCTGAAAGTTGACACGGAAGACTTGTACCATAACAAGAATTAATTTAGGGAAAGGGTTGTCAAGCACTGGAGTAGGCTTCCCAGGAAGGTGGTGGAATCACATCCCTGGAAGTATTCCAGAAATAATTGTCTGTGGCACTTAGCTCTGGTTTAGTTGACCTGATGGTTTTCTGTCAAAGGTTGGACACAATGACCTTGGAGGTCTTTCCATGATAAGAAAAGCAAGAAATGCAATCCTCTGTTCAGCTGGTAGCTGTCTTAGAGCGCTAATTCCTGGGTTCAAACACGTTTGGCAAGTCCCTGGTGGTGCAGTGGTTACCCAGGGCTTATGGACAGAGCAGCAGAAGGGCCGCCCGTCCTCAGGAAAATCCCACTCGCATCAGTGCCGTGACTGTTGGGAATGGGCACACAGGAGCTGTGGCACAGACTTAAAGACAACAAGTAGAAATGGAACAGAACTTGTCCACAGGAGATCCTAAGCTGTCCTCCAAGGGAAAAAAAATTGTCCTGTGCTTTTATGGCCATATGTATAGTAGATAAGATGATGCCATTTCTGATGCTTCAGAAAAATTATTTTACCAAATAGTTTCTTAACAACTATGTATTTTTAAATAACTTTGGAAATTTCCTCCAACTTATTATAATGTTTTAAATTAACATAATAACAATCCATTAGAATGAAGCTGTAGTTGATTTGGTTGGGACTTTTTTTTTTCCAAACAGAATTATAGCTCTTCCTCTTTACTATTTCAATAATATGAAATAAAAACAGAAAATGGAAAAGTCAAATTTCACAACACTCCTACAATTACTAATGACCCAGTTTCATTGCAAGATGCAAAAATATCTGGAAAGTCTATTTTATGTTTAATATGGCTTCTGCCATTCTTAGAAGATGCAGCCATATCTGATAAAAATATTGTACTTGAAATGTAAGTAGGCTTGTTCCAGTTCCACAAGTGGAGTCTGCAATACTAGGAAAAAGCAAAAAGGACCACGTTAACCTGAAAAATTACTTACCTGAAATAGATAAAGACTTTTGTGGTGTGTCAAGTTACCATTGCTTTGAGCCATTGGCAGTAACTGATGTTTCCAAATATAATGTAAATTAATCCCTCTCCAAATTTAGAAATCAGTATAATTGCAGATCAGGTGCAGATCTCTTCTGTCTGTTTCCTCATCAACCTACAAAGAGAAGGGCAAAGCCTTGAATAAGTCTGTAAGGGCAATGTTCTATTGCCCAGGACGCCTCATGTGCTGCCACCCATTGCTCCAGGGAGCCTGCCTGAGAAGTCAGTTATTTTTTTGGAAAAACATCATTGGTGGAACTGCTGCTACATGTTTTAAAGTAATTTAATTTTTGCCTAGGAAAAAGTAGGTGGCTGAGAAATGCAGTTCTGTTGTCAAAAACTAGGTGAGCACAGAATAATTCTTCATCATAGGTACAGCCTTTCTGCATTAAATTTTTAGTAAAATAAGTGATAATTTAACATTAAAATTCCAAATGCTGTCTTGCTTACAAATTTAGGTCTGGCATATGGTTTTGGAAGTGACAAGGCAACATATATCTAAAGAACCAGTACAGACTGTTCCATCTGAAGATTCACTGCCATCCCTGTGGGCGTGGTAGGCTTGGCTCTGTAGTTATTCTTAATATTCCGTTTAGCTGTCCACAGAGAGTAAAAAGTAACAGAATTTTTATGCATGATTCTGAAGTCTCTTTTAGAAATACAGCAAATCAATTCCTAATATTAATTAAAGATACATGACTATACCATTAATATATGTATTATTTCATATTAACTCCATTCTCAATATCATACTGAAATACAAAGCCCAGGTTATTCAAATGAGAGTAATGGGACTAAATACAGAGGACACTGACCCTTTGGGTATGGTTGTTAAAATGAAGTACCAAAAGAAATTATCACATAAAGATTTGGTTTATAAGTCTTGCTACAGACTGATATTTTTGTCCTTTGTGTGCTCCATCCTTTCAAAGAGAATCTGTTTTGGCACTTCATTGCCCTTTCCCACAAGGTCTCACTAGAGTTCTTGGAATTGATGCTGTTTGGGAAGATTTTTTTTGTTAAATATTTTCCTCTCTAACACAGTTTTTAAGATAAAGGAAGGCCAAGCCAAGAAAATGAATATAGTTAGGAAATAAAGCAGGGTAGCCACAGCCAGTACACACTGGCTATAGTACGTGAGCCACTTTTCTATTTGAAAGAGTCTATGGATTTAAGCAGGTCAAATGAAACAACCCTCTGTCATGTGATAGTGATAAAATGTAGAAATCTATTCTGATGCCCCTTTCTCAACACTAGGGGCCTAACTAACAGGGAAAGTATAAACAAGAATTTTTAAAATGTCATTTTGACTATACATGTTACACAGAAGAATATTAGACTAAAGAAAACCCTGACCCTGTGGAAATCACTAAATAAATGTTTCCTTCACAGGGAAACATCTTCTTTTTTTTTTTTTTTTTTTTTTTTTTTTTTTTTGAGCATTAGATGTTTTTTTCAAATCAAGACTTTATTCTGGTTGTAAAGGAAAAAACAAACAATATGGAAGCTTTATCCATCAAAAATCTGTCAGTGATATCACTACTACTCTGTCATCCTCAACACAATTATTTTCATAATGTTCTTTGCAAGCATGGAGAACAAATTATAAGAAGACCATCTGTTACTGTGTGCTACTACACCTGCTTGGTTGTCTTCTGGTGTACAATCTAAAAAATTAAATGTCATCATTGGTATTGCAACTGCCACAGCAAAAATAACAAAAATCTGAAATGAAAGCTTGTGCTGAAGCTTAAACTACAAGTAAAACACAAAGTTTTCTTCAGAAGACTGATTGGGAATGTTTCTCAGTTAGACACCTTAGACCTTGCTCTAAAACCTCTAGCCATTCAAATATCTCCTGCTCTGGTGACCTGTAAATTCTTTTGCCATAATATTACAGAGTAAATAATAATGGCTTCATTTTTGAGGTATTATATAGTTTAAAACTGCATTTGTAGGGAATTTAAAATGAAGTAGTAATATTGAACATTTGCTGTATCAGAGCATATCACATAAAATGAGCATCTCAGTATGGGTAACTTGCAATGACATTCTCCCATAATCTGTAGCTTTGCCACCCCAAACTTCATTTAAAAAATGGCTGAAAAGAGTAATTGTTCCTTCCAAATTCAGTCAGAAAGCCAGACAATGAGAAAGGGCTGCTCCTTGTCACATCGAAAACCTCCCACATTGCATTAGCGTGCCCCATGAGAGGGGAAGAACAGGGGATCACGCTCATAGGAAAATACTTAGACTGTAGGAAAAGAATGACCTTCCTGAGGAAGGATGTGAAAATGGTAGAAATGTCTATAATCTGGAAGAAATAAATGACACAATAATTTACACATATACTACATTTACAGTTTACCTTTTAGTAATGTAACACAAAATAATGTTTAGATATGAGGTGGTAGAACAAGATTTCATGATGGACATGTTTTGTCTACTACGGTTATTTATATGGATAATGCTCCTGTCATTAGAATACACAGACACAGAGCTGTTTCACATGCTAGGAGATAGATTGAAAAAACATACCTACTCACTGATACACTTTTTACAAATGTTAATCACCTCTATCTTTCATATTAATAGACAGAAAAATACCTTCCCACTGGGTGAACATGTGTCAGATAGGATTATAAGTGTTATTATTCTCATAGTAAAAGATTCCACTAAAAGAATATTCACTTTTAACAATGTTCTCTTTTTCTTTTTCTTTCCCTGGCCATTTCCTACCTCATTTGTTGGTTTTGGCTACAAATGCAAACCCTGAACTTTTATTTTACCACATACAACAGAACAGATTTTGGTGACAGAAGCCTCCTGAGTGCCCAAAATGAAATTAAAAACTGCATTTGCCATGAAACTATTAAGTTTTTGGGGGGTGTTTTTTGTGGTGGGGTTTTTTTTTGTGTGTGTGTGGTTTTTTTGTTTTTGTTTTATAGCTGTGTAATGCCACAATTCCCAGGGAAAGATGTCAATTTAGTATCTTCCTTCCCAGTCCTCCTTGCTGGCAGAAAATAAGATTTGTTACCAGCAGCCTTAGGGGCTTCCTCTTCTAGAGCAACCACTGGTCAAGGCAGGTGTGAGCAGGTAAGGACCAGTGACTGTCAGGGCTGGAAAGTGATTGAAGTGTGGCACAGGGAGTGTGCTCGGTGCCAGGCACATCCAGGCAAGAAAAGTGGAAGCACATCAAACAAAGTTTCATACCTCACCCACACAACCAGCTTTTGCTCAGATCGTGATGATTTTGAATTGCTGGATTCTTATTCAGTCTTTGAATTCAGTTTTAATTTTCTGAAAGACAGAATTAGTTCCATAGAAAGTCGTTCTTCCGGGAGGTATAGGTATAGGCTAGAACAGACCAGTTCATTGCTCCTGAGGCACTAAGAATGCTCTGCATGCACATACAAATCCCAAGATCCATCTCCCTCATCACTGAGAAAATATTGAAGGGGGGGGAAAAACATAAATACTGAAGGAAAGAAAAAAAAAAANAAAGCAAAAATACTGAAAAAAAAAAAAAAAAAGAGATAAGGCAAAGGGTTTAGTCTCTCACATCCCAAATATGTGATGACAAAGATGACATTATTTCCCTAATGTGGAAGGACTTGAGAGGAGTGAAGTTGCATCTACTACATCTCACCTTTAACATTATGCCCCTTGGTGTAAGCAGAGGCAGAACAAGATTCCTATTCAATACAGATAAGGCTTATTGCCAGATGAATTTTCTAAAACCTAGAATAGCAACTTCACTTAGAAAACACATCCGGATTTTATGCTGACGCTGCTGAAATGCTTTGCTAGCTCTGAGATGAGATTCTTCACTCCCTTATGGCTCCATCCAAAAAGAACTTCTAGTTTTGCAAAAGTCTTGACTGTGGTATAACTTCTTTCCTATTAGTAATTAGTCAAACAGCAGAAAATTAAGTAGATATATTGTGTGCAGATGAGACCCTCTAATCTGCTGCTACAGTATGGGAGTGCTACAGCCCCTTCCTCCATAGCCAAGGAGGGCCCTTACACCGTGAATGAAAAACAAATTAATAGAACCCTTTGATATCCTTCCAATAAAGCCTCCCTACATTCAAAGTCTCGTAAATTCTGTTACTCAAAAAGCAAGAGAACATATTCTCATACTGTATTCAGTAGAGGAGCTGCAGGAAAGGGCTTTCTTTTTTCAAGAACCTCTGTAGAAGCAACTATAAAAACAATGGTAAACTGTCCCTTCACATCCATTAAACACCAGAGTACAAACCACTGCTATCTGACTTCTGTCCATGCAATGGTATTGAGTTTCCAGTGAAGATGGTGAAAACAGGCAGGTGTGGAATCACTCTTCTGAACAACCCTGAATGCAGACGCATGCAACAATTGAGGTTTTGCAGAATTAAGGTTGGAGGAGAAATCCAAGATTGTCCAGTCCAGCCTTTGACAGAGCACCACCATATCAACTAAACCATGGTGGTAAGTGCCACATCCAGCCATTTCTTGAACACTTTCAGGGAGGGTGGCTCCACCACTTCACTGAAAGGGTGGTTAGGCATTGGAACAGCCTGTCCAGGGAAGAAATTCTTCCTGATGTCCGACCTGAACCTCCCCCAGCAGAACTCGAGGCCACTTCCTCTTGTATGAAAAAACCATTAAAGAAAAGTGAATTCCACTACTTATAGTAACATTTGAAAGACAGCAATCAAAGCAAACAAAAAGCTTCACAAACCCACAAGCATGTGAATTTCCTTGCATAATTTTACCGTTATGTCTTTTGATACAGTGACTGGACAAAGCTATTTTAATGATACCTATAATAATATCTGAATATTATTATCCCTACACTTTTTTTCTAAACATCACTTTTAGAGGCTTTTATAGTTAGATACATGAGATGAAAAGCAATCCAGAAAATGTCCTTTCCAGCTTTACATATCAAACTATGAGGGAGGTAGATTTATCTTCTGAACCAAGACATAAAAGAAATAGATATAACAGAGAATTGATAGCAGAAGGATCTTCAAGAAGTCATAAATAGAAATGTTTATTTTCTCTACATCTTTCACTGCTTTCTTTTGAGAACAGACTCCCAGACTTGGGGGCTTGCTAGTGTATCACCCCTACACTTCAGGCAAATTAAAAGCTTTCATTCACAAAGAGATTAATGCCTGACAAGATGCATCAGCTTTTGCTAATGAACTCCATAAATCAAAATTTGTTACAAAATGTAATTATCTTCCTTAACATTACAGAAATTACCTATACTTGATATATTTGTGCTCATCCACAGATGCACATGACAAAATGAAATATAGCACTTCTACCAACTTTTAGTACTGGAATTAAAAAAAAGTCTGTTTCCATAATTTATTTTGTAAAATATTATTAAATAGTAACCACTTAATTCTTTTCATTAGGTCTCAGAAAGCTTTCTGAGACCTAATTATACATTCACTCTGCATAAGTTGGGGAGATGATAGTTAATGATTTCTCATGTGCAGACAGAAATATACGTATATAAATATATATATCAACATACCACACCTAGAGCTGAGTATATCACCTACAGCTCAACAGCAGCACCTCCATGATGTGTTTACAATCTATTGCTCATAGAGTTTATACCACTGGAGATCTCAGACAAGCCTTGAAAAAAAGTTTTAAAAAGGGAAAGGAACTCAAGGGAGCTCAGTCCAGCTTCTCTTGCTGCCTGGGGTTACCTAACTCGATTGTAATATTTATGAGTGACACAGTAAAAGGGCAGTGGTTCTTAACATGGCAAAGACAAAATAAAACCATTTGAATTTTCTCAGCTCGATCACCACTTGGGACTGACTGCAGTGTACCAGAAACACAGACAGAATCCCGAGTTCCACTTCTGACACAGAATTTCCCCTGACTGATGGCACCCTGTCTGCTAACATGATGCTTGGCTGAGGTAAAAATCCTTCTTCAGTTCTGCCTACTCTTTGGTTCACATACCTCAAATGTCCCTGTAGACCATATTTTATACAGTGGGCCTTTATGTAGTTCTGCCTAAGATTCCAAGAACATAGTTACTAGATTTTTTTTCCTTCTTAAATTTATTTTGGTCAGGTTAATCTTTAAAGTTTACTTTGTTCCAAAGTGTCTGTAAGGATGAATGTTTGATCACAATGTCTGAAAGCTCTTAACCATTTCCTTATTTGCACAGTAGAAGAAAAAAAAGAAAAAGGAAGAAAATTTCTTTTAATGAGACCACTTCCCATGATGAGAATATTTTGAAGGGTTGCAGACATTACTGTTACAGTGGCCTAAGTCAAACCATACACCAAATGCTTCAAAATTTGTAGTTTCCTTTGCTAAGCATAATACCTTATTCTGTCTGGAGTTCAAAACACTTTTCTAAGATGTTAAGCCACTTCCCACAAACTTCACTCTCAGGAAGTTTGAATTGGCTGCTTTTCCAAAGAGGGTTGAAGGATGCCAGTGTTCTCAGCTTTGTAAACTCAAAATGAACTTGTATTCATGTTTCAGATCAAATGAATGGCTTGAGTTTTATACTTTACTTTTTAATCACTGTGGTGGCACTTTGGAATCCAAATATCCAGTTCTCCTTTACTTTTTTTTCTTTGTAAGCATTTGCTGTCATATTTTGCCTATTCTGTTTGACAGAATTATTAGCTTCAGACTTTTCACAGCAAAAATGTGCAAACACAGATACTGTATTTCTGAATCAGAGGCTGAGGGAGAACTCAAAAAAGCTCCATGACAATAAATAAAACCAATAATTATCAATTAAACAGGTCATACAGAGGGGTCTCAACACACCTGAAAAGATCCACTAAAATATGTCTCAGATTTATTTGCCTTTTTTAGATTATGCTTATTAAATTTATAAACCTTAGACACTTTGATTTAAATAATATAATAAACAGCAGTGGTAAGAGCACTAGCAGCAATATACTTTTCTCGGTTCTGGAGGAAAATAAACTGAACAAAACAAAACCCCAAAAACCCAAAACCCAAAAAACCCCAAAAAACCAACCAACCAAACAAAAAAAACCCCCAAAAAAACCCCAAAACCAAAACACAACCCTCA
>VWZN01009460.1:0-15312 GCA_013396955.1 Regulus satrapa
AGTTTCTAGTTGTTATTGTTTCTGTTCAGTGCACTTTCAAAAAAAATTACAAAATTACCCAAAATAATTTCCCTTTCTCTTCAGTTAGTCTCATTATTTGAGTTCTGGTACAAATCTAGAATGTTAAGTGTGAGACATTGCTCTGGTGTCTTGAGTTTGGACTGTATTACTAGTATCCAGTATCAGGGAATTTCTGTCATTTTTCTTTTGGAATGAGCTAATCTATGGATCTGGGGTAAAACCACAAACTCCTCAGGCTTTTTTTTTTTTTTGAGTCTGAGCTTTGTGGGTAGCTCAAAATGTTCATGTATTCTTTTATAATAGAAAGAAGAAGTCAAACTTCAGCTAACCAGAGAGGAGAAATAACTTGTTTCATTCCACAAATATAATATTTTAGTCTCTGTCTTTTTTTTCAGACCTCAGCACCTTTTCTCATTAATGTGTTACTGCCTCCCCTATTTCACTGCCATACCCCCTTTATAACCTGAGACTGGATCCCCTTAGTTGATATTTTGGACTCTTTTCTTTCCTCTTTTTTGTCCATGAGTTTGGAAATGGGGTTGTGTGTGCTGCCCCATTCACCTTCTGGATACAGTACAGTATTTCTCTATCTGTGCAGAAATATAAAAATATAATAATCATATTACATAATAATAGCAGATATAATAAAATATAAAATACAATACTTAAATTTTCTATTAATACAATAACTATACAGTAATACAAGAGATAGAACAATATACAATATTATATATAATATATAATGATAGACTATTCAATAACATTTGAATACAATTATAATAATACATCAGAGAAACTAAAATTTGGTTCCACCTCATCTATTCTGCCTACACAGTAAGTTCATGTCAGCCAATGTAAAGAGTAAATGGAAATATTTGCGATGTGCTAACTATATTTATTTCCCAAAATTACTTAATGCTGAAAACACAAATCCAATAATTTTCAGGAAGAGGAAATATTTGGTAAATATTTTCCCTCTCTGGACTGGTGGGTCTTAAACAGCTAGTCAAGCAGATAATTCTCTTTCACATATGAATAACATGGTGTTCTGAATTTGAGTAGAGATGGATGATGGCAGCCATTCATTTACATAATGTGGTAGCTTCCCAAAATGCCTGATGCGTACAAAAATTTCTTTCGCCACTACTTTTCCTTCTGTTACTCTCATATTAATTTTCAATGCAACTGAAAAGAAAGTTGGCTCAGGTTCACGGTTCATGTTTAAATGAATCTGCTTGTCAGGACAGTGAACTAGAGAGTAAATTTGTAAGTGTGGTAGTGCACATACCTGTGTTCTCTAGTTTCTATGTAATCCCTCCTTCCAAGAGTGATGTGTTTATCCCTTCCCCTCCCTGTCCCTGGAATGTTATCCCATTGGCTCATGTTACATGCCTGCCCGCCCCTCTCCCGAGGTTTGAAAGTACCTGAGAAATCTTTCCTCTTCCTCTTTTCCCTCCTGGACTCCAGCCTGAATAAACATCCAACATTTTTTCCAGAGGGAAAGGCAGCCTGTTGGTATTTTATCTTGGTCGTGAAGGGCTCCCCTGCCCTCCCCTCGACATAGCTAGACAGGGATTATTCGGGGAGGGACAGAGGGGAGCTGCTTCAGTAAGTAACAAGAGTTTGCCTTTACAATAAGCAATCACCAGACAATTATCACTCTATCACAATGATGAGAAAAATTAGTAGTTAGAAAAATGGTAATTTGCTTTAATATTATCTACCCTTGATGTCATTGAGCTTTAAAGTAATATTCAACTTTCTAATAGAAAAGAAAAATGGCAAATATTAAGTATGGTCATTTTTTTTTCCAAGTTGCTTGGTGTCTGTGAGCTGGGTTGTCAAACATTTGATTACATCCTTTCAACAATCCTGACAATTGAATGTGTTTTTTCCCCCTGCTTAATATAAAAATACCAGCAGGAGGTCTTACTTTCGAAGGCATTTGATAAAGGAGCCCACTCATGGAGCTGAGAGGAAATCAATTGAACTTTTTCGTTTCATGGGGCTATAATGCTTAAGTCCTATGGTATAATGTGTTGCTTTTATGGAATTTTTCTGATACTGTTCTCTCTTCTGGCTTACTCTGCCTTTTGTTCCATGCTCACATTTATTTTTGACAAGTCTGCTTGTAATTTTAGGCTGTGAAATCTAGGATATGGCATAGCATTATGTTGGCACACTTTTAATATTTTTTATATTTAGAACCTATCAGTGAGAGCTGTATAGCAGTGTTGTCACTAAACGAACTCAAGAAGGAAATCTTCTGTGGCCCTAATACATATTATCCCATACCTTCAAACTTGAAAATGCACATTAAAAAGAAAATAGTCCCTATTGCCCATTTGAAATTCCTGGCCTAAGATAGGAATGACCTAAGGTATTTTTCTTTCTCTCCTCTCCCTGGGAGCACTGCTAATAGTTAAACGTGGAGGCTGCAAGGCACCGATAAGTCAGGATGAGCACACAGAGTCACGCTTGGCTGCTGACAGATGCTGGAGTGGGCTGTGGGCCACAGCTGGTGGCTCCCCAGAGCTAGTGCAGTGCAGGCCTAGGAGTGGCTTGGTTTGCTGGCATGGCATTTGAAGGCTGGTTCATGTCCTGGCTGTGCTGTACAGGTGTGCATTGTGTCAGTTCTCTTCTGCCTCAGCACACACTGTCTTGGCTTGTAATGCAGGATGTGGCTAAGGGTGTGTTTTCTATCACCATCTGTTGAACCCAGGGGGGGCAGTGTTCGTTATCTTCTCCAAGAGCCATCTTTGTCTCCTGTTAATGGGCCATCATGGCTCAGATTGTAAAGCAGGATGTGACCAGGGGTGTGCCTTCTGTCACCATCTGTTGAGCCCAGGAGGGGCAGTGTTCTTATCTCTTCCACCACCCACCCTTGTCCAGGAAGAGATCTTCTGTTAATGGGCCATCGAGTGACTGATAAAATTACATCATCCCATTGTGAAACGCTCCACCAAGGGGGAGGAGCCAGGCATTCCCAACTGAATAAAAACTGGGATTTAGAACAGCACTAGAAGCCCTTTTTCCACTGATTCTCCAGAGGAAGAGACCTTCTGCACCACCACTGGACTGTGGGAGGAGGACTGCACCCTTCTAGAGGATCACTGCTTCAACAGATCCACGTTCATCTCTCCAGGAGGACTGCAGCCACCATTTAATTGGACTGCTACCAACACCCTGACGGACAGGGTGTCAGATTGTATCCTGAGTCTGTCTCTCTTTTTTTTTTTTTTTTTTTTTTTTTTTTTTTTTTTTTTTTTTTTTTNTAGTATCCTGACTCTGCCAGCATTTTTTTTTTTTAACTACTGCATTTTATTTTAATTTAGGAGGGAGGGGGTTTACATATTCCATTCTAAGGGAGGCTCCTGCCTTACTTAGCAGACACCTTTTTCTTTTAAAACCAAGATACTTATGAAAGGAGGGGGTTGGATTCTATGCCTGTCTTTCCTGATCAGGGTGATTTACTGGAGAATTATGAAAGGGCAAAGTTGGGACATAATGAGGGTGACACACAATTGGACACAGCTTGGAATTGTAAGCAAAAATATGTTAAAACCTGCTATACATTCACAGAATCACAGAAACACAAAATAAGCTAATTTGGAAGGGACTCTCTAGAACCATTGAGTCCAACTCTTGGTCCTGCACAGGACCATCCCCAAGATTCACAACAAATGCCTGAAACCATTGTCCAAACACTTCCTGAACTCTGTCAGGGTTGGTGCTGCTCTGGGGAGCCTGTTCCAGTGCCCAACCACTCTCTGAGTGAATAACCTTTTCTTGATATCCAACCTAAACCTTCCCTGACACAACTTCAGACCATTCCCTCAGGTGCTGTTAAGAGGAATCACAGTGAAGAGATTGGTGTCTGCCCCTTGTCTTCCCCTCATAAGGAAGTTGTAGCTAGAGTCCTCATTTGTACACACAAAGGGTGAACAGAATTTTGCTGGAGGCTGGTCCAACATTCAAGATCAATACTTGGCTTGGCTTTTTCTCACATCCTCTTGGATGGCCTTGTCTCCAAATAAGGAACTTGTCTAATCACATAGAAGCTACATTCCTTAGAGAGGGTTTTCAGGAGAGAAGGTGTCCTACTGCTCTTTGCCTGTCAGCAATCCCTGAAGCTGTTGGTGCAGTCTTTGATGTGTGGATTTGGGGCGGTCACACAGCCTGGTGTTGCCATAACCTCCTTCCTGGACAGGGTGTCCTGTCCAGTCATCACCTGTGGCATGTGCTCCCCACTGGCATCGGTGTCCCTTCCCTTGTTATTTGTTGTGTTTGTGGTGTGGGGAAAAGAGGGGCTTTCTGAAACACAGCTTCGATTTTACCCAGATTTTTTACTTTTTTTGTTCCTGGGTCTATCCCTTTCTAGTGGTTCTAGCACAGGTCCTCACTTTAATTCCTGAACTGCTTTTCTAGCTGTCCACGTTATGAACTGTTAGCCTTGGATGGACTAGAAGGAGAACAGAGAAACCTTTTGCAGAATGTGATTAATTTACTTATAGACAAGAGAAACTGAAGTGATGGAAAAAAAGTGAAATAACTACGTTTTTTGTTTTGTTAAAATTTTACATTTTAAATCTCTAGGAAACACAGGAAAGCCTCTAGCTTGTTTGGAAGTTTGTGCTGACAGAAAAGGAACAACTGTGGAGAGATAACAGTACAATCTCTAAGATTCATAGGACCTAGACAACTGCTAAGCTTTATTTCTGTCAAGTCTCATTTTGGTTTAAAGAAGAAAAAAAAAAAAAAAGAAAAGCTGGAACATACACACAGGGAAGAATTTATAGTTAGAAGATCACCACAGTGAGAGGATGAAGGAAAAGAGTTGAAAAATCACAGAATCACAGTGTGAGAACAGATTTTAAAGATAATCTAGTTCCAACTCCCTGCTATGGGCAGAGACACAAAATAACCTGCTTTTGACTTTGATTCACCACAGGAATGTTTTTGTTTGTTTAAAGCAGTGCAATAAGGTGGAGAAAGGTCAAGGAAGAGCAGCTAGAGAAAGGTATTGAAAAATCTGTGTCACCATTGTTCTGTTTATACTGTGCAGATGGTTTATTTTGCTGTACTTTTTCTTCCCTTGGATGCTATTATTTTCCTTTCCTGATAGTCTGAAGGGAAATAATAAAAATAAAAATCCTAGGGTCAGCTTATTGATTTAGAGCTGCCAAATTCTCCTGATGTGCCATTCTAACAGCTAATTGAAAGGTTTCTGTTGTGTAATCAAAAGTATGCTTTTGGGAGCTGAAACACCCTGTTATGCTTCTCAACTATTTGATCTGAAATAACTAGGTGAGCTGTTCCAGGAAACTGACTATGGAGATGTATGTCCCTAATTTCCTCCTTTCACTGGCCTCAACTGTGCTAGCCTTTTAAGCTCCTTTTAACTAACTGTCATTAAAAGCAAAGTAATTGGCTTTGGATGCTTCCATTCCTCAATACCTCATTAGATATTGAAACATTTTCTGCCCAAAATTGTGCTTTCCATCTTCAGTGAAGAACAGACTTTGTTATTTTACTCTAAAGAATTAAAAAAAAAAGAAAAAGAAAAAAACCCCTCTGTATCTCATTCATGCTTCTGACTGTCTCTCTAGCTTGTGTGAGAAACATCATGGTTGAAAGGCTACATCAAGTTTAAAAGACATTTATTTTCCAAAGCAGGCTGTCTCTTTCTTCTGCCTGCAAGTACCTCAGGATTGTCATAACTTTATTGAAGTGAACTCATCCAATATACATATAAGAAGAATGAGATTTGAATGTTTTTGAAATAATTTCCCAAATTTAAGTATATTTATATATATTTTGCCTACATATACACTGTAAAAAGTACGGTATTATTATAAAAAATGTGATGGTCCAGCTTTAGCAGTGGGCACCTGCTCCATTATTGTTTCTGGAAGTACTGAAGTCAGGCAAAACAACTATCTAATCTTAAGACATTTGCAGTTTTAGCAGTATTTGGCCTTGTCACAGGTATTGCTCCTTCTTTTCCTCGACAGACATTTTCATCTCAGCACATTCTTTTTATTGGTAATTTGCTATAGTTTACATTGTTGCAGCATTTCGTTGGGCTGAGATTTGAGTCTTTGTAACAGAGTTTGTTTTCCAGATGTGAGTTTTCCTTGTAAAATCTAATGGGACTAAGAACTTCAGAATGGCAAGTATTTTAAATCTCTGTTAGATCCTTATCCTGTGTTCACCCCTTTCCAGATGTCTCTTTCTGACTGCAGGACAGGGAACCTTAACTTGAAGTTGTCCAGGACAAGACTGCAGTCAATGCCAGTGGGCTAGAATTTTTCTACCTAATATAACACAAAAATGCCTACTTTGCACTGTCTGTTAGATGTCCTGCTGTCTTCTTCAGGACTTCTGCAAGGTCAACACTGTAAGTAATCTCTTGCAAATTCAGAAAATTCTGTATCACAGAATAAATAAATGCATAAAGGTTTCACGTGGCAAGCCCCATGCCATTACTTTGTATTTCTGTAATGAGACTGGTTTTAAAATGAGATTAAAAATATTAATTCAAGTATTCATTTTATTTATTTACTTATTTCCTTTAATTTAAGTACTTTGATTTCCTAATTCCAACTTTCTTGAACAGCAGTAGAAGGTGAAAATGACATTTTCAAAACCAAAATAATATTCCCAGGCCCTTGTGATTTCAAATGCTGAGAGTTAAGAAACAAGCATCCTAAGATGCATGAAAGGTGAAGGATGGAAGCATTGCAACTAAAAAGTTCAGCTGTGAGCATTCAATCTGGGAAAAAGATAGAGTTTTCTCTCCAGAGAACGTCACTTTCAAATAAAACTGGAAGAACTACATTTAAATGCAATGTTGAGATTCCTGTTTAAAATGAATTATGATATCTTTATAAAGACATACTGCAAAAATCACCAAACTCTCTTTGTGTTAGTCCTCCAAATACTAGAGTTTCAGAATTTTCTATAAAAAAGTAGAAAATTATCATAATTACTTTCCTAAAGGATAAAAACATACAAGAGAGAAAAAGCTATTTTCTAGCTGTGCCAAGTAGATTACTGCAGTTTTAGACGCAGGCTCAGAAAAACAATAAAAAAGGCCATGAATGAGTCAGCCATGACATTAGTTAATGTATACCCCCATATACTCTTGATTTGAAAGGTTAAGTTTTGCTAAAAATAACATTCTCAATAAGATGGTCCCAGGAGGTCTAATCTTTCACAAGCAACTGAGCTGCATGAGACAAGGTACGCAGTGGGCAGAAAAAGCAGTTGGCCCTCAGCTGGGGAAAGGCAGCAAGATCTGTGGGTGTCAGAACAAGGGCAAACACTTTCTCTTTTCATTTTGCCCCCCCTTTATTAGAAAATGTTCTGCCTAGGACTTAGTGGGTGACATCAGATATGTCACAGAACACAATTGTCCCTTGTTGAATGACAATAGAGTGTCTTGACCCCAGCAAGTTGTTTTAGAAATAGATTTGTGTTCCAGTAAATTTGCTGTCTGAAATTACTTGACTATATAAATGCTAAAGGTGCTGATCTGAAGTAATGTTTCCCCCTTTAGTGTAATTTCTGGTGTGTAGAACAGACTGCCTTCTTCAGCTGGAAATTCCGTTGGGAAATTTACCGTGGGAAGGGAAGAGTTCAGTCTCTGCAGGCGGGATCCCACTGTGAATCCTAGTGTGTCCAATCAAGTTTTTCTGGACTCTATGTGCTCCTGTTCCACCAGACAGAGCAAGATAAGGACAGAACACCAATGTAAAAGTGCAAGAGAGACTCCACTACCCTGCTTGGCATTTTAAAATAAAAATTATTGCTGCCTTGATGTCTTAAGTTTCAGCTTTCATATTTTCCAGATTCTGTACTGCATTGGTGTATAACTCTGAACTCCATATAAAGTGTTGGCAAGTTCTTTTCACAGACAAAACAATCCTTTTCCAGCTTGAGAATCATAGACACTATTGTAACTTCAGGCCCAAAAAGTACAAACAGCAGTGAATTGAGTAGAGCAGTCTGGGAGGATGGGACTTCATAACCTGGAGTTGTAATTGGACAATTAACCCCAATACGTAAATGGACCAAAACTTAGAAAAGTGTGAGAACTCGTGACACACCATTCATCTTGGGTTCATCTTGGGCTCATCTTGGGTTCATCTTGGGTGTAGCCTCAGCCAGGCTCTTGTACTGCCCAAGATGCATCCTGTGAAGGCTTTTAAATAAATATATACTTTATTCCTTTAACACTGTCTAGCCTCTGTTTTAGGTAGCCTCTCAAGGCATCAGTCTCCTTGGGTGGAAAGACTGAGGTGGGTTTAATTTGCAAAGACAGCAGATTAAAACAACATAAAGATTCCCTTGTTCAATTGCTTTTCACAGCGGTAGGATCAAAAGACTAGAGCAAATAGCAAATTTACTATGTCAGCTACATTTTTCTAGGTAAAAGGTAACCAAATTATATAAATACTACTTTTAAAATGTGTCCATTAAGAAACTACAAATATTTAACTCAAAAACCCAAACATGGACAAACAAAATACTGAAAAAGCTAATGAATTCTTATTTTTCTAGAGGCCATTTTCTTCAATAAGTCATGCTCTTAACTGCATCTCCCAAGGAGAGCAGTGACTAGGAGCTTCAGTAGTGTACCTGCCTTCACTTTTCATGATGGGAGATGGGAAACAGTGTTGTAAGAATATTCTGAGTATGATGCACAATTTTTGGAGAGGAACAGGAGTTTGAGGAAAGTACGTGTTCAACAATTCCTATAGAAATAACAATTTTTCTTTTGCTCTTTTTCTTTTTTAATTTTTTTTTTTTTTTTACTATTTCCTCTGTAAAAATCAGATTTTACTTACCCCTTTCAGTACATATTCATAATGAGGTCCTATCGCTTATCACAGTCATCCTTTCATTCATTTTAATTATTTTTGCTATCATGTATCTGTTAGGCCAATATATTTGTATATTAGCGTGCCAAAGGTATTTGGAGTTATACTTGCTCTTCACATCTGAAATTCATGTGTTTTCCTCAGAATTGTTCTAAATAATAGAATGGATTTGTCAGTCATGGAGATCTGAAAACCTGCTTTATCTACTGCTTTATATAACCATTATGTGACAGTATCACCAAGCTGCTTAGAAGACCTGTGTGTTTTAAGAAACAAATGTTTTGATTAAACATAGTTATATTTACAAAATCTGGGTGGCCTGGAAGCTCTGTGTTTACACCATAATGAATTGATTTTTCAAATACTCTGTAAGTGAATCAAATTAATGCAAATCTGTGATAGGATATTCCCTACCAAAATAAAAATGGAATCAATACTTAATCTGTTTAGTTCTTAGGCTTATTGCTCTTGCAGTGCTTGTTAGGCTATTAATAATACTAGTTCATGCAATACTTCCCAATGAGTTTTTGAGTGCCATTCATAAATACTTGAAACTTGTAGGTGAATTCTGATAATAGATGTCTTACAGAAACATATTTGTGCACAATGTAGTACAGACCTTTGCCTATTCTTCAAGGTTATGAACTTTAAAAAATAGCACAAGCTCCCTTTCAGAGAGGCAGGATTTCATCCTGGAATGTGGGGAATAATGCTAATTTCAGAATTTTTTGGCAAATATGAGAGTCTGTGTCTTGATGCATGACTGTATCCATGCCAAAGATGTGAGCATCAACAGTACTTCCTCATGTTGCAAACATACATGTTTAAACATTCCTGACCATCTTACTGACATACATTTTAAACATGGTATTTTCTGTGCAATAAATAATTAAAAATACTTTTCTGCTTGACAGAAGAGCCCATTTCAGTAGATTATTAGTAAAAAATATGTGAACATTGTTAATGAGAATGTTAAAGACTAATGGGATTTTTATCAAGAGATGTTGCCACATACTTTTCAAGCAATGTATTCCATCATCAGCACTTCCTGCTCCTTGACACCCAGTCTGCTTTGCTCCAACTGGTTTGGAAGCTGACATACATGCATGATTTTTTACATGCCAGTCTATGTTACAGAAGCAGGTATTTCATTTAGGACTTTTCTAAGTTTCAAATGTTCTTGTAAAAATTTGGAAAAAAACCTCAACACTAGCTTTACTTCATGTATGACAGTATGTGCCTTTATTGACAATAGTACAAATTAATTTTGTCAATGGCAAAGACACACCAGTATGTGCCAACAATTTGCTTATGACATGTGATTCTACCAGAATTTTTTGCTCAATAAATGCAGAAACACCTATCTGGTATTTAGAAAGAGTCCATACCTTCTCCTCACCTTTCCTTCCCTCCCTCTTGATAGTTGTGCCCTTGAATAGCACAGGTATCAAAAGCCCTGAATTAATTTTTATCCCAGTTGTGACATCCTATCTGAAATTCTTTCATCAATGAATGTGGGGGGCTAAACAGGAAAACTGGGATGATATGGCATGGTATCCCAAGAAGATAAGAGTGTCATGTTAGTCCTTGACACTTTGTCTTTCAGTATAAAGAATTATATGTTACATCCAGATTATCTTCCAGAGAATTTCACTCTGATTCAATAGAAAACTGACGGAATTTGACAGTGCTAAAAGAAGAAGCAAACTAACAGTCAAAATTAGAATAATCCCTACCAGAGCATATTTTTCTGCAACCAGGAGCAATTGGTGGAGGTAGGAAGAGAAGGAAGAAATTATTCAATAAAAGGGTAAGGCAGAGGAGATCACAAAAATGATATACAGTTCTGCACTAAAATAGCACCAGTGAGGGTGAACTATATGACAGATGACAGAGCAGAGAGCCTTTCCAAGGAGCAAAACAGAAGTGTCGAAAGTACTTCACTGTCCTGCTTTCAAAAACTACTGGCATGTTTATGGAGCCTGGAATCTGATCAACGCTACTGAAACTCAGGCAAACAAAGCACATAAAAGGAGACTTGTTTAAATCTATGGGAACTAAGTACCTACCTGTTTATCCATCAAAAAATCCTATTAAGCATTTATCTGCATCACTGATCACAGTTGAAAAAGTTGACCACTTTTCTAAAAGAGCTCTGGCTTAAAAATGGGTTAAGGTTCTTGAAAGGGTTATCCATAAGGGGTTTTTTTACCAACTGGTACATAACCCCTCTACTTGGGTTTGATGGCCAGAATTGTCTGGTTATGTTAATATTAGAGATAGTTATATTGCTAGAAACTTCATTTGTATGATACATCATTCTGAATACCCAGCTTCTGTGAAAACTATTGCCTTGTGTTAGTTGTTAGTCAAACCTAAATATGTGTATGTTAGTTTAAGAATACATTTTCTCATCTAGCTATGTAATGCCTCTCCACAACTGTGACAAATATGTCTTGCCTGAAGACAGGTTCAGATTCCTTAATTCCTATTTGGGTGACTTTAATCATAACATCGTGCTCTTCTCTCCTCCTCTGGGACATTCGTATTACCTAACTTTGCCATTAGATTGCAAGTCTCCATCTGTAAAATGTTTATTTTCCTCCCCTGGAATTTGACTTGGATTCCAGTTCTAAATTTAAATGGAACTCTATTTTCCTTGTCTAATAACCATTGAGTAATTAGGCCTTTACATAGAAAAAGAATTGTCTAAAGAAATGTGTTCCTATAAATTACATTTTGAGCACTATAAGCATATGCCTCCTGTGCCAGGTTACCTGCAGCATGCAAAAAGAAACCTTAAAGATACAGATGTATTTATACCTATCCAGTCCCTGTAATTTGTAATACTCATTTCCATTATTTGTGTATCCTCTCTCTTTCATATTACTGGAAAATAGTCTTATTTCGTAAAAGAGACATTTGTTTCTAATGGAGTGGCCTATTTTAAAGATTCAAATAATAATATCTTCACAGAACATGCAGCTGTATAGCTCAATGGGTCTTTGTCTAATTCTGCCCCCTCCTCCCCCCTCCTCCCCCAATTCCACTGTTGATGGTAAATGGATGGAGGCAGATCTGATTGTTAGTAATTGTTTCCATTGTCTTATTCAGATTAGTTTTTGTCTTATTTCTCTTATTGGCTGAATTTGTGGGCTGATATTTGGAACGAGCTTTGTCTGAAGTTCTAATGTGCTGCTGTATAGTGCTGTATATCGCAATGTGCTTTTCTGAATGTGGACCTTATAATTTGCAGTAATGCCAGTGAGGATTCCATGATTGGATGTGTCTCTGCACTGCAGTGGATTATGGAGACTGCTATTCAGCTTGGTTATTGCAGACACAGTTTAAAAAGGTCTCTCAATATTTGATGGTGTTTGAGTGTCCCTAGCCTGGATCCTACAGCTCAGAACCCCACAATGAAATATTCCAGTTGCTGCTCCCATCTCTAATTGTTCTCCCCAGCTGCACAGATCTTCAGTGCTTCATTTCCCATATCATTGTCAGCATCCAGCAAGACTCTGATGTGTTTAGCCTCATTCAGTGTTTCCCTCAGCCTGGGTGCAGCTCTCATCCTGCTCCCATGAGTAGACAAGATGACTGACTTTGGTGTTTCAGAACATGTCCAGCTGGAACATACAGGTAATTATTTATGTTGGACTGAGTTTAACCTGAACAAACTCAGGAAAGTCAGCAAAGATAAACTATTTTAGAGTATTTGACCTAGCTTTGACCACCTCACATGAAAACGCTTGGAAAGCACTCACATGGGCAGCTCAGCTGCCAGATCAGAGAGAATGGCTCTTCCTGGAAGAGGAGAATCACATGGAGGAGGCAGTTTCACTCATAAGCAAGAGCAGGTAAGGAAGATTCATGTCTAGATGGTTAAATGGTTGTTTCTACCAGGCAACTGGCAGTGATTTTAAAGCACATTGTTTTGTGGGACACGGAACTAGAGGAGTATGGCTTCCTATTTTTCTGTGATGTGTGTCCTGCTCCACTCCATGGCTGATAGTATTCCCATCTGCCTGTTACAAGGCACTGCCACTCCATGGCACTGGCACATTGCCTGGCCAGCCAGCCTGTGGCACCTGATTTTCCATGTAAATGTATGAACTGGGGGGAGACTGCTGCTGCCTACCTTTGGGAGCCCACTCTCTCCTACTTACAGTCTTTGAAGAGATTTGGGGTGCTTGAGCCTCTGTCCCTGTCAAATTAAAATTTGATCAGTGGCTTCAAAGGACTCTGGGAGATACAGGCTTGAGGACCCAAAAATTACACGATTATTGTTGCTTCATTTCCATTGCAAGCTGGGAAAGCAAGCATTTTCAAATTTGTTTTTTATTAAACTATCTCTCAAGCAAAAGATTAGATGCAGCAGCAAGAGAATTGTATAATATACAGCATCAATTTTCAGAATATGTGAACAAATCAAGGCAAATGTCACACAAACTGATAGTGGTGGCCTCTTGGGCTAAGGCAGTTCAAGACCAGATGTCATAAAAATCTTCATGAGGCCATTAGCTATAAACAACTCCTTAGGTTTAACCACTTTTCCGCTTTTTTTCCATGTCATTTTTCATGAAAATCTGAATGCTTTTCCTTTCAAATATTGACAAGGACTCAAAAAAAGGTTTAAAAAGAGGTTATCAGTGCATGAGTTCTTTGTAGTCTGTAATTCCCAAGGCAGCTGTGAATTTGGAAAAGCAAACAGCACTTGCCAAATGTATCTTGGAGATAAAACCCCAGACAAAAGCTCCTTTCCTGCAGATATGTGTTTGGTGGGTGTGAGCCATATAAAAACTCAATAATGGCTAAATTATTTTCCGTTCTTTGGAAAATGAGTCCTGAGCAGCTTTTATCAATCCAAAAATTCAGAGTATGTGTGTGAAACACCAGTAGAGGGCATCAGTAGTCCATGAAGAAAGTATTGCAGCAGTAATAAATCATGAAATGTATTTGCTTTAGAATTAAACTTGTAAGACCTGTAAACTGTACGCTTTTGCATCCTTTTGCATCAGAGTACTTGCCTGTTTTTAACCCTTAATGTGTAAGTTCATTTAGCTATTTTTATTTGACTGACAATAAGCAAAGCTGCTGAAATTTTCCATATCCCTCATCTGGAAATAGTTTGCAACCCATTCAGTATTCAAATGTAGTACTATTTCCTCTTTCTGACAAACATAGAGTAATTAGGCTTTTCAACAGACAAGTGATTACCTAATAAATGACCTTCTGCAAAAGGCTGCAGTAAATCTAATTAAAAGGCAGATATAGCACAAATGATGGCCAAGCAACAAGGTGCAGGAACAAAAGAAAGCTCTGCATAATCAATCTGCTTCAGAAGCTTTAGAATAACGAAAATGTTTGATAATGATGTAATTTTAAGTCTGACTCTGTGCATATATTCTTAAACACAAAAGAGGATAGTGAAGTAACCCCCCTTTGTCCCTCCCTGAATAATCCTTGCTGGCTACGTCGAGGGGGGAGCAGGGGAGCCCTTCACGACCAAGGATAAAAGACCAAAGGGCTGCTTCTCCCTCCAGGATAATGTTGGATATTTACTCAGGGTTGTATCCGGGAGGAAAAAGAGCACGAGGAACATCTCCCGGGTCCTTTCAAACCTCGGGAGAGGGGTGGGGAGACATATAACACCAGCCAATGGGATAACATTCCAGGGACAGGGAGGGGAAAGGGTCACACATGGAGGGAGGGATTACATAGAAACCAGGGATCACAGGTATGTGACCACTACAGGATACGCTGCTTGTCATACTGGCCACTGATTCTCTTGAAATCATAGTTACAACTGGAAGGAAATATCATCACTTTTCACAGGACACATCACTCGTGGTCACTTCTGAAACAAAATATGAACAGCAAGCACATGATATAAAAAATGGCCAAGTTGCACATAGTTCCCATTGCCTTTTTTTCCCCAATGGTCTTGGAGATGGCTTATTACCTCATCACATTTTTGGGGTCTTTGATCACTTCTGTTTTGTGCCCAAGGGAAGGGGCTGTCCCTATCCCACCAACTATCCTCTCCTGTCTCTCTCTCTCTTACCAGGAATCCTGCTGTTTCTCTGGGATTTGCCTGCATTTTATTTTTGTTGCTGTTGTTTGCTTTTTTTGTTCAGTTTTGTTTGGTTTTTTTCCCTTGGGCACTGTGGCTTTGCTTGCCAGCTGGTCTCTTTTGCTGCTCTGCTGTCGTGAAGCCCAGAGCAGAGCGTGCTCCGCCCGGCCCCGGGGCTGCCCTCGTTTCCCACCGGGGCTACCCCACCCTCCGCACAGCCCAGATCCAAAGGACCAGCCAGCACTGGTGAGGAAATTCTGAGGAGCCTTTTACAGCGTTCAGGAGCTGTACTGCTACAGCCAAACCCCCACCGTACCTCCACCATCGCTC
>VWZN01009460.1:31087-54701 GCA_013396955.1 Regulus satrapa
TTTTTCCATAAAATGGACAGCAGCATAGCTAAAAAATCATACTCTCCTTAATAAAATTAAGAAACTAAAATTACAGCATTAATTTTATTACATTAGCAGGCACAAATGAAGGTCTAACAGTTGGAGGTGAAATGATGTTAGCAACAACATGATAATAAACTATTTCTATCTTCGCTCCACCTGGAAGTCCACGCACTTAGTATCCAATAAGCTCTAATTTAAGAAGATGGGATGAATGCTTTAATAATGAAACTTATCTTTGAGAACAAGATGATACACATTGTATTTGACATGTAAAAACTAAGTTAAAACATATAAGTAACAGCAAAAATCAACAAGTGAGAGAAAAACTTCTCAAGACTGAAAGACATCCTCATATAATTTTTTCTCTTTAACAATTTTTTTAAAAACAAAACAAAACCCCCAAAACATTAAATAAGACCTATTGGAGTGGGGGACTCTAACTCTTACTGTCCTCATTTTCCTTTTTGTTTGTTATCACTTCTCTAACCAATGCCTTACTGCTCATTCAAATTAAATATTTTAAAATATTTTCCACAATTTTTTGCTATAGTGTATGTAATCAGAAGGGTATTTTACTGCACATAATGGAGAGAACAGAGAGAAAAAAAAAAAAAAAAAAGCACACTCAGGTTTTTAGGAGATCAATGTAGTTGAGAATTTAAGGCATCAACAACACTACTCACTACTCACTTAATTTCTAGGAATGATCTGAGTGGCAGAGGAGACTGGAAATACAATGGGATTGGTTGCCAGTATTATAAAATGACATTTTAGAATTATGTTGACAGCTTGAAGAAATGGGATAGATGAAATGTAACCTGACATTTCACTCTTGACAAAATAGTTTGCAGAATCAAGATACAAATCAATTGACAATGGTTCTGTGGAGCAAGAGTTTGAGATTACATTGAATGGCTTCCTAAAAAACTTGTAAAAAAACCCCCATTATCACTCTTAGTTTATAAATATACAAAAGCCATAAAAAAACTGTGAGAGACACACCTCACCAAGGGGACTGGCGGTGTATCTGAGTGTAATATATGGCAAAAGCTAGGAAAGTTGAGCCTAGAAATTAAAAGGACAAGAGGTCAGGTATTTCCCTAAGGGAAGATTTTGTCTTCCTTTCTTCCCTTTTTTTTTCTTTTTTTTTTTTTCCCCAATACCCAAGTCAGTAGTTAGTAAGTTTATATAAATTGACAATAAAATAATTGAATAAAATTGCTATAGCTGAAACTACTTTGCCAATAACCCTGTGACAAGTACTGAACTCAAATTAGACAATGTGGCAAACTTTCTAATGGCAAGGGTGTCTAAGTATTGTAATAGCTGTCCTAGATACTAGCCTTGATGGTCTGGATGTTATTTTAATACAAATGCTAAGCAGGGATCACCCAATTCATGGGACTGATTTTTTATCTTGTTATCCGTGCTTAGGGATCAGTACCTCCCCCCACTTCCCTGCTATGCCTTGCAGCTCTTATTCACTTAATTTATAATTCCTAGAAGCCTCTAACTTTCAGCCTCATGCCTCTTTAAAATTCCCTTAATTTTTTTGCTCCTAGGTTAATATTAGTCCCCGGTCCTGATGGTAGCCAAACACATTTTATTCACCATCAGTAGACTGTGACAGTCCTGTTCTTCTTTCTGTGTCTGTCTGGTCTGCATTCCCTCATCTGAGGTGCAACTGTGGAGTTCAGTATTTGCTCACTTGTATCAATATATAGATAACTCCAGAGTAAACCTTAACAAATTAAATACTGGGTGACTTGGTAATAGCAATGATTTGATTGCTAGCCTGAGACTTAAGTTTCTGAGTACACTAAGTGATTGGGTAAACCCTTTAGAATATTGTGTATTCCTGGCTGAAGAAAATTAATGCCATCCAATTTAGAATTCAGAATTCTGCACACTTGGAACCTAATGGAGCATATAATTACGCAAGAGGTGTGTACAAATTAATCAGCATATAAAAATACTAAACTCACAGTAAAAACTATGGCTTTTCAAAGATCACATAAATACTGACTTTCCAAATAGCAAGCTGAGTATTTTAAACATTTTGTATGGGCATATTTAATACTAAACATTGATTTTAGGAAGGATTGAATGGCTGTAATTCCTTTTTGTGCATCAGATTTCCCAGTGGTAGGACACAAAATGTTTTACATTCATTTTCTTGCTTTGCATCTTAAAAATTTTCAATCCAAATAACAAAATTTTAAAAAATTTACAATGATGACTCTGACAGATTGACTGCAACAACCAGGAATACCTACTGAAAATGTGGAGAGTTATAGCCTCATCTTTCTATTCAGAACTGTCTTGGGGTGTTTTATAAAAATACTGTGCTCCCCTATTGTCTGCTTTATGCCCAGAAATAGGTTCCATAGCTTTAAGCTAGGTCCAGGAGGTGTGGGGAAATTCTTTGGCACTCCCCATTCTCAGCTCTTCAGTGGAGAGTGGGAGTTACATTCTTTGTGTTTAGCTAGATTGTTTTGTTGGCTGAGGCAAGAAGATTTTCCCAGGACTGTAGCTTCTTATTCTGGAACTGTTCAGCTTAGCTCTGGTCCGAGAACCAGAACATCACTGCGAGTCAGATGCCATCCACTGATGGGGTGCCCTGGGACACTGCATCCCAGCTCCAGACCTCGTTGGAGCCAAGCCACAGCTAAAGAAAGAACTCTGAATCCAACTTTCTCCACAGCAAGAAGGTCCAATATTAACAGTTATTAAATTTCCCCATGCCTGTGGGCACTCTGCTTGTTAAATAAACAGGATTTTTCATTTTCCTCCAAGAAATTCCTTTAGTGTTGGTGGGGGAGGGAGTGCTGAAACCTGCCTCCTTTAGAGAAGCTGTTTCAGGACGTTTCCTCCTAAGAGTGTCTCAAACTGAGACAAAAACTCAGATCTTATGAGTGGTTCTGCAAGAAGGAAGAAAGCTGTGTGCTCAGGTAGCCAAGGTACCTGATGACACATGGCCTGTCTCAGGAGTAGTGTGGCAGCAGCACCAGGGCAGTGGTTGGTGAGGCCACACCTCAAATCCTGTGTTCAGTTCCGGGCCCCTCAATTTGGGAAGGACATTAAAGCACTGGAACATGTCCAGACAAGGGCCATGGAGCTGGGGAAGGATCTAAAGCACAAGTCTGATGAGAAGCAGCAGAGGGAGCTTGGGGGGCTCATCCTGGAGAAAAGGAGGCTCAGTGGGGACCGTCTCATCCTTTACAACTCCCTGAAAGGATGGTTTAGGCAGGGAGGGACCAGGCTCAGAAATGACTGGACATGGTGCTTAGTGTTCTGCTTTAGTTCTTTATGCTGGTGTGATGGTGATGATTGGTCACAGGATGGACTTGATGAACTTGGGGATCTTTTCCAACTTCAGTGATTTTATGATTCTAAAATAATATTGTGTCTTCTTGTACCTGGCTCTTCCCTATTTGAGACTGTTCACTGTTTTTGGAAATGGATAATTTTTGTTATAAAAAGTTATAAAGGAGTAATACTTTATAGCTGGTGAGCACCAGAATATGTAACATCATTCTCTGCTGTGTGAAACTTTCACCAGCTCCAAGAGGTAGACTGAGGGTAACAAAGTGTGGACACTCAATTCTGACCAGAGGTGCTTGTGCAACCACATCCAGCTCTGAAATGTAGTGTTTAGGCGATTCTGTGATATTTTACTCTTCCTGTTACTGTACTTTTGGCTGTTGACTGTTGCTGGTTTACATCACCTGCCACATAGCATCGGCCCACAGCAAATTCAGAGCATATAGAAGAGAACTGGGAGCAAAGCAGAGTTGTAAGGCAGACCCCGGCCTCTGCAATGTAGTGGTCTGGGTCACAAAGTCACACCAACCCCACACAAGAGAATCTTAGCTACACACCTAAGAAGGTCACAGATTACATTTTATATTGTTTTTATGCAGTTTCATGAAGTTTGGCAGGTTGCTACTGTAACTATATGCAATCATAATAAAAAGCTGCTATATATCTTCTCTACTGTGATGCAGCCTATATTCACACACTGTGGGGCTGCTTAAAAGCACTCCAATATTTTAACTTTGCTATGGGTGAATTAATAGACTAAGGATAATGAGTTTGTAGTCTTAATTTAACAGTAACTGGTGCAGAATATAAAACACTGAGATGGAAAGCAGTATTGTTTAGTGCACCATAAGTATCTCATACTTTATATAACAACTATAATTGGAAATATTCCATTTAAATTGTGTAATTCAAATTGCATTTGTGTGAGTACTTGAAGTTCCACGTCCTGACAACTTGCGTTTTATCTCATCATGTTAATGATAATTCATTTTCTCAGCACTAAGAAGAAGAGGTACAAAGAAAAGAAAGAATTTCAGAATATGCATTTTCCATTGTGAGTTACATGCCATTAATACTGAAGAAGCAACCACACCTTCAACCCAACTTTCATTCCAGTCAATCATAATTATGATGTTTGTATTGCATGTACATTTTGAGGGTAGTGAGTAAGGGATAGTAAATGCTAAGTGAAAGAAGACCTCTGAAGACAATAACTGCAAGCTTTTGTAAACAGTTTTTAGAAGGCAAAATGTCTGTTACAGTTGTAGAAAGGCAAAAAATCAGCCACGATGGAAATCTCAACATCTCTCATGTTCTGGGATTTTTTTCTGTTGTTGGATGCATCTAATAAGTCTAAGACCAATGCAAAAAGGAACGTTTTCATAGCAAATAATAATTAAATACCCCAAAATTCTGCAACTTTTTTCTGTTGTACCATTTGCTTTCTAGGTTTGTATTGCAAAAGATCTTCTTCAATTTCATTTTAGCTAGATTTTCCCATTATGATTTCATAAAAATTTGTAGTAGAGAAATCAGGAGGTCTTACTCTGACAATAACAACCCCAAATTTGTCGATTCTTTTAACAGCACATCTTTTTACTAAGTGAAAAATTTTATGGAATCTGGGATATGTTAGAAGAAAGGTCACATAATCTAGCATTATTACTCATATAATGTTATTGTATAATATCTATTATTACTCAAATTATATAATAAAAACCTCATGTCTTAACACATATATGCAAAATGTCAGAAACAGAATATTTCTGAGAAAATTGTAACTACAGTTTTTGAGTTTAATTTCACAGAATTTTCAGCTTAACTTTACTGAGCACTGAATATGCCTATCACATGTATGTGTATGTATGCTTTACACAATTACAGGTTACTTCCATAACATTAGGTATATAAATAATTTTGATTTTTTTTCAGTGGTGAACACTGTAGAAGTAGAGAATACAGAATGAGTGAAAATTTGCCTAACATATTTGAGTGCCTTTTTTTCTTTTCCCTGTATCTTAACTAGTCCTCCGTTTAGCAAAAGCACTTAAAAATGGGCTTGATATGAGACACACTTGTTCTGTGGACAGAAATTAGGTCATCTCTAGTTAGCTCAAAGGTAGTCTGTGCATGGAATTTATATATAGACTCTGGGGATATTTATAATCATCAAGATGTCTAATGGCCTTACCAAAATCAACAAAAAAATCCTTTTAATCAATTGTCAGCTAGTGGGAAACAAGTGACTTGTGTGGTGTGTGGGCAGATGTTGGGGTTTAGGTTTCCTTTCCTTTTGTTCTTTCTTGCCGATAGGATTTTTTTCCCATGATATTACTGGGAAATGTTAACTACTGGTACTTATTGGGTGCTTGAGAAAACAACATAATTTGACTGGGCCCAGGGGGAAGGGCAGTATCTAGTTATGTTTTATCTCATTCTGGGGAGCTTCCTCTGAGAAGGACTGAAATATTGCGGGATTTTTGGGAGCAGGGCGGGGACAGCTGCTCTCTCTTGCTCCACTCTGCAGGTGGAGAAGGGGATGCTTGGAGCTCTGTTTTCTCTCCTTATCTGCCCTGTGGGTGCCCAGGATCAAGCCACCGTCATTGCAGTAACCCTGCCGCTTCCTCAGCACTGCTCCAGGTTTTTTCTCTACACTGCGAGGCTCCACACCCCTGGCCCTCTGGGACGCCCCACAGTTTCTAGCTAATGCTATGGAACTTCTTGCACACCTCGCCTGGCCCCGAGGGTTTTCCTTCTGCTGCTCCCGCTCTGGGCTGAGCCGCCATCGCCTCACAGCGCCCCCTGCCGGCTGGGAGGATCCCCGCACCCACAGCGCCCCCTGCTGGCCGGGGGATCCCCGCACCCACAGCGCCCCCTGCTGGCCGGGAGGATCCCCGCACCCACAGCGCCCCCCGCTGGCTGTGCCCAGAGCTGCCTGTGGGCAAACCCCAGCTCTGTTCGTTCCTGACTGCTGGGGTGCTGCCGTTCGTTGGCCTTGTCACACACAGCGGTAAAGAACGGCTACTCCTATTCCCATAAGTTTGCCTGAAAACCCCTTAATTTTCAAATTATGATAATTGAGAGGAAGGATGTTCACATTCTCCATTTCAAGGGAGGCTCCCTGCCTTCCCTAGCAGACAACTATCATCCAAACAAGAGAGCAATGCATGCCAGTATTTCTATTTTTAAGCTAAACATAAGAAAATTTAGGGTGAACTTCTTTCTTTTATCAGATACTGTATAGTTCAGTTCTCAATTTATTGGAGTCCTCAAATATTCATTCATATAATTCAGTCCTGACAAGTTATTGTGTACTAAGGACTGAGGTGGGAAAAACACTTGTTCTTTCTTATTTGACCTTACTCACACCTTGTAGCTGTAATTTGCCAAAATATTTCCAGTAAGAGAAATTAAATTAAATACTTTAAAGACTAAAGGTCACATTTTCATCTGGAGTAAATCAGACAAGCTCCATTAAATCATTGAACAAATAATATCTTTTAATGATAAAATGTTAAGTTATTGGAATTGCTGCTTGTTCATTTTGTATATTTGCACTATACACTGCCTGCATAACTCAGCTTGCTTTTCTGTGTGGTTTTCTTTAAATTTAATTTCTCGATATCCACAAGAGGAAGAGTCAAACTGTATAATTCTGGATCAAGAAAAATCTGATCTGTAAGGCAGGCTTAGCCAAGTGCCCTGGCAGTGAGAGAACATTTGCCTCTGTGTGGGAAAGGCTGCATCTAGGCTTGGCAGGGGCTGGCACAAGGCAGAGAAATATGGGCTTGGGCTGGGATGGGCATCCATCTGTGCCCCTTTGGAGGTTGTCTCCAGCATGGAAGGGAAGGAAAGGGAGCAGGAGAGGAAGCCTTGATCTGTTTTGCACCTGCTCAGTGCTGAAGCCAGGTCAGGTGTCCCCATGGGGGGGGACAAGGTGTTCTGCAGTAATGGGGAAGAGGTGATGTGTCCAAGGCCCCAGATACCTCCTTATGCTTTCCGCTTTACGCAGCCTGGATTAGCACAGGATACCTGACAGAGATAGGGAAGGTGAAGGAGTTTGCCAAGGGTCATCAGAACTGGTGACATTTGTGAGGCGTCAATCCTATGAGGATGCCTTGATTTCACTTCCTAAAATAATTTAATTTGGGTATCTCTGGTCAAGAGATATCTGGACCTGTTGAACAAGAATATCTGGAACTTTTATCTGTGGTTATGATTGTTGTTTGTTCCTTCATTTTACTTTGTAGAGTTGCATCAACATCTTGAAGAATTTTGTATACATGGCTTCAAATGTTTTTTTCAGAGTTTAGGTGCATTATTTTTTTTTTTTTAATGGAATCCATTCAAGCCTTGACAAACCATTCCTGTGGTTTACAATAGAAGTACCTTTATTGCAGTTCAGTTAGAGCAGAATTGCTCTGCAAGCTCCCTTTCAATTGCTAACTAGAGCTAATTAACATTACTGAGTAATTCATATTATTCATTGTCTTTTCTCATTGTAATACTTTTACTGAGTGCATTAATGTTACAAATTAACTCTCTTGTAATTACACCATAATTAGGCACACAATAATACAATCAGGAAATTAGTGATAACTGGTAATAACAAAAAATGTTGCTACTCTACAATTGTACTTGTAATTACCAAATTACTGTGCTTTAGCTGTGTAATTTGAAGGGATAAAAAAAAAATCCTTCCACCTCTATCCGAAAAAAGTTTTATACACACACATATATTTAATAGATATTGAATATATTAATTAACAAATTCCTAATGCAACAGAAATGAGGCTAGTTTTATGCCTCATTGTAGATACATCTTTAACATATTCCTGTTCACTAAAGAACCATCCCCTTATATATCTGTTATTTTCATGCAAAAACTAATTTCTGTTTTCTATTTTAGACTTTCTAATGCTAGCATTCAGTATCAGGTATGGCTATACTATTTAATGGATATTTATTAAAGTATTCTCTATATGATAATCAAACAGGACTCTGGTACAAAAAGTGATGCGATGAGCCCATATAGCTATTTAGATAAGTCCACAACTCCTGCCACAGTGTGAATGAATCCACACTGGAAAGAACAGTAGGATTTACTATGAGACCCTGAGGCCCAGTCGCTGAATGTAAACTCAAATATCTTATTTCTGTTCCTGGCTTTGTTGATGCTCCTGATTAGATTAATGATTTTCCACCTTTCCTAAAATAGTTTGAGCCCCATTAGTGGACGGTGCTTATCAATACTTGGATTTTATTTCAGAAATTCTGGAAGTTATATGTGAAAGTAGAATACAGAGATTTCCATGACATCTTCTGGCTCTTACTGGGATGTGTCCTCAGCATTACAATAGCATAAAAGAACAGGAAGCCAGTTTTGGTTTATAAAGCAGAAGAAACATCATGGAGATCAAGGAGAAGTCAGGTTAAGCTCCCTTACAGATTATGTCCCATTACATGCATATACAGGAAGCCTATTAATTTACTGGAGTTGATATTATGATCTTATAAACAGATTGCAAGAGTAGTGTTACATTCTGCTTCCTGTGATGTCTTGTACACTCTGATAATTTTAGTGTTCTAGAAATTATTGAAAGAGAAACAAAACTCTAGGGCTTTCTTACTAGCAGTTATAGGGAGTTCATGGATTAGAGGTTAATCTGCTACAGAAATGAATATTTCTTTTCCTTACTGAAAAATGCTTTTCAATCTTCACATATCTGCCTATTGAGTCTCATCAGTATACATTTTGAAAAATACCATAAAAAGGAGAGAATGATAATACTATATCCTTATTTCCTATGTTCTGCAACAGCAACAGGGTTAGTGCAAGAGGGAAGAGTAACTGGTTACACGCACCTTGTCAGAAATTGGAAACATGCATATTGATTTAATGTAAGATATAGCCTTGGAAATGTGAATCACTAACGAAACATTTAGCAAATCTAATACAGGCACAAATCACTTTGCTGTAACAAACTGGGAGAATATTTTAGTAAGTTAGTATCTGCTGTTTCCATTTTTACTAGTATATACATTTTTTAACCAACCTTGCATATTTGAACAAGAGCATGTTTTACACAGATAAAATTAATTTTCATTATTGTAAAATGATGTAAAGACACACAGGATGCTTCACTGATGGATTCCTATTTAGCTGGTTTTACTTGTGCTTAAGTAAATTGGCTAATGCTTATTATCCTTTATTTCTGAAGGATCAAATTTGCATTTTCCATATATCAATATTTTGGATTACATTTCTGCTGTGAAGTACTTGAAACATTTATATTCCCCTATTAAAAATATAATCACTGGATATAGAACTGTTGTCTAGGATAGGAGTTTAAAAGTTTCATTTCCTTTTCTCTTTTTTCTTTTCTTCCAAAACCAAGCAATAAGAATTTTGGACAACACTTTTTGTGTAATGTTCCAAGGGAGCTAAGGCAAGATCTTCTGACTTTATTGAGAATTCAGCAAAACTTTGGACAGAATGTAAATTTCACCATCCTCTACTGCTAGTGTGAAATCTATAGTTATTGAGCATGGAAACTGTCTGAAGATTTCCCCCATAGCTCTGAGCCATGACATTTACTAGTTGCAAGGGCAGTCTAACACATTTTAGGGATGGGTTATATTGTGCTCATACTAAAGCACTAGACAAAATATGAGAAATTTTCATCCTCTAAAGTTCTCTGAAAATATTGTCCATTACTTAAAATGTTTCATAATTAAGAAAGTATTTAGTTTCTCAGCATTATTTGCCCAGATCACTGTATAATATGCATAATTTTGGGGTTTTTTTTCTATTTTTCTGCCTAACTCCAACTGAACCTAAACCTTTAGCATTTTAGCACAGTAATTCCTGTGCCCAGAGTTGTAATAAAAATTAAATTCACAGCAGAAACTCATCTCATGTAGGTTACTTGCTGCTCAGCATTTAGTGCTGAAATGCAGGTGGCTGTGAATTTTTCTGAAGCAGATAATTCTCAACCCTGCTAAGCAAACATTATGATAAATATGTTTATTTTATGATACAGCTTTGGAGATAGCAAATAATTTTTCTAATGCCATAGGATGGATAAGGAAATGGGAATGTATTGATACGATATGATTGGAAGACACTGAATGATGACACAGTTATGGTTGTTAAAATAAGGATTAATTGCAAGAATTTCTGTATGAACTGGGGTGGCTATTGAAGAAATGTTGGGCAGAAAAAATATAGCTTGTGGAATGTTGCAAGTCTACATCACCAGTGTTATGTGACATGGGGAAGACAAATGCAAAAGGGACAAATGCAAAATCTATGCATGAAATACAGAAAATAGTAGTATTTTGTAAAAGGTGCTGCTAAATTCACCTAGAGTGCTGTGGACAGTTCTGTTCATCCATGTTCAAGAACAGTGTACTCAAACTACAAACACAAATAATGCATATGAATATTTGGGAAAGAGATGCTGAGTGTGTTATGAGAGTTTGGCAAAATGAAATCTGAGAGCAGAGGTTTATCTTTTAAAGGTTTATTAAGGCAGGTAAAGATTACTGAAGCAGGGAATCTATTTAAACTAAATCTCATTGTTAGTGCAAGAAGTGGGTGAAAAACTGCCCTTGATTCAAACCTACAATTGGAATTCAATGAAAGTTTATATATCTCAGAGGAATTCTGTTTTGAAGTAACCTTTGTGTATTAGTAGTTTGATACCTGATGCATCTGTGGAGAGAACTGCAATAAGGTGATCTCTGTAGCATTAGAGAATGAGACCCAGTCGCTTGGGAAATTGTTCCAGTTCTAGGTTGTGCATGCACGAGCTGTGACATTAACTCTTAGTTTAGACTTTTCTGACTGTCCTGACATCAGACATCAGAATATGGTTCTGTAACACAAATATGTTTTTTTTTAACACAATCTGACTTCTAGTGGGGGTGGAGGAAACTACAGAGGCTGCTCCTGACAGAGAAGGTCCTCAAAACTTCTACTCTGCCCAGCAGAACAAATCCCTAAAGGCCCTGATGAGTAAGATATTGACTGGCCCAATTAGAGAAGATAGAAATGCCTCTGCGATGACATATTTTAAGAAGTGAAAAAAAAAGGGAGGCAATTCCTCTTTCTTCCTCCTCTCCAAGGGGTGGGGAGGCGGCCGCCAGGGCCCCTTCCCGGTGCGGCCACTGGGGTCCTGCCTCTGGGGAGGCCATCCTGGAGCCGCGAGCAGCCACACGGCTGAGGCCACATGTCCAGGGCTAGCACCAGGAATGCCCATGTGGCCCGGACTGGCCATGTGGCCGAGATCAGTGCAGATGGGGCTGCACAGCCAGGACAACACCACATGGCTGCTGCTATCTCAGCATGGCTCACAGTGAACTTTATTTGCTTACCTGCTTTTAACCAGCCATGTTGCAGACAGAGGGGCAAAAGCTGTGGCAGCAGCTTTTCTCCTTTTTGGTGCCCCTCATGAAGAGAGACGCTGAGTGGAGCCAGCAGCCAGCACAGCTCACACGATGCCCACACAAACTCACATTGCAGGTCGAGCAGGACTGCTACTTGTGAGAATTAAAATCGCGTTGGAAAAGTTCAGAGAGAACTGTCTCCTGTGGGAAGGACCCCATGGCATAGCAAAAGACACTCCTCTCCCTAAGTGAACTGAAGAAAGATTTTTCAGAAGTGGCAAACTGACTAAAAACCCCATGTTTTGTCTTCCTGTGCTGTTGGTAGGAAGGAAAAAAAGGGCTTGGGGAGTAGAAAGTGTTCTAAATGTTGATTTTAATTCTCATTATCCTTTTAAAATTCTGTTAATAAAGTTTTCTTTAGACATTTTAAATTTTGAGCCTATTTTGCCCTTAAAGTGTTTCTTCCTGATCCTTACCTCAACTCATGACCCCCTTTGGTCTTTTATTTCTCCTTCCTCTGTTCAACTATAGCAAAGGAAAATGAGTAAATAGTTTCTTGTCAGTGCCTGGCTCCTACCCAGTGGTAACCCCCTGACAGGTTTGTTCACCAGCTTGATTTTAATGCTTGGACAAATATGCTTCCTAGTAGCTCAGCATCTCATAGACATTTCCGGAGGTGTTTGATTTTGAGGGCAAGTGCTGCAAAATCTGAAATAGCCAAATGTATATGAAAAGAATTTTTATAGACTTCCCAAATTAACCAGAAATGGTTTTGATGTTTGGGAATGATGATGCTGTGACTCATGTTAATGATAAATGGCAGTAATACAGCTCTTGCAAGCTATTTTCAAGCCAGGCACAATGCACAAAAGCCTAGGAGAAGATTTGACAGCAAATGATCAGTTTACTTTACAAACTTTAGATTACACTTAATGGTTCACATATAGATTGGGGAATAATAATGGAAGGCAAGTGCAACCTTGCATTGTGGGGTACTTCTGCCTTTTGGAGAGCCTTGAAGAAGACAAAGACATGGAAAAACCGGAAAATTCTGACTGAGGTCAAATTTTAAAAAGCACTACACAGAAGCTGGAAGCAGGGACGGCCTTTCTGGGAGGAATATAAAGACATTGCTCCAGTGTATGGGAATGGGCAGTCAAAGCTCAGCTAGCACTGAAATCAGGGACTGGTGTGAAGGGCAACAAGAGAACTGCTGTAAGAACTGAGGGCATGCGGGAGGCTGAGGCACACGGGGCTTGTTCTGCTTACTGGTGAGGCCTGAAAATTCTCCAGGCTGGCACAGAACCTGTGGGGATGCAGCACTGTGCCCTGTGCAGGAAGAAGGATTTAGGGAGTACATGAACCAGTGTATTGGCTGTAGGTGGGCGGGTTTTTGTTGTGGGGGGCTGCTAGGGTCCCACTGTGCAGATCGTCCAGGGCTGCTCCATGCTGGAAGCAGCTGCTTCCAGCAGTTTCCAGCTGATCCACTGCAGGGCATGGCTGCCCATGGCAGTGCCTTGGGAACAGCAGGGGTGAGGGAGGGTAGAATGGTGAAGGGAGCTGTGAGTGAGACAGCCCTAAGGGCCCCAAGGGGAGAGACAGACAACGAGTGCTACATGGTGATGGAGAAGATATTTACTGTGGCCTGTGGCAAACCAATGTTAGGGCAGATGAATGTTCCGGAAGGAATTACAGATCCCATGGGAAACCCACACCAGAGCAGGGGAAAAGTGGGAGAAGAAGGGAGCAGAGATAAACAGCTTTGTACTGGATGGCAGCCAATATTCTCCACCTTGTAAGGACTTAAAGGGCACAGTTTCCTGTCTGAAACACTGCCAAGGCCACTGAAGGAACTTGCCATAAGATCAACCCTTGATATAACCTCAACTTGACATAAGCACAGAAAGGAATCTCTGACAGGAGGGAGCTAATTCCAGGCCTGGTGAGGCAAGCTGTGGTTTTGTACATCTTGGTTAATGCATCTGGACAAAAATTCCTGCTGTGGCAAACTGGGAAAAGAATGACCTGCTCACACATTTATCACATCAAGTTATGCAATGGCATCTGCGACCACCCCATGGAAACCCAGAACTTGGACTATATAAAAGTGGTGTCCCCAGAAGAATGACCCTCAACCCCCATAATTGAGAAGCCCTGGGTGAAGAAGGACTAATGTGAAGCCTCTGGAGCCATGGATGGTGATGATCTTCTGCTTGATATCTCTCACTCTTTCTTTCTCCCTCTCTCTCTCTCTCCCTGTCTCTCTTTCTCCCTCCCTCCCCCCTCTTTTCTATTTTTTTTCAATCTCTCTACCCCACATTTACTGTTAAATAAAATCCCTATTATTGACTTTGGCATATGGCTCATTTGCACCTTAATTTGGGCAGAGGCATCTCTCACTAATTGGATCATAACACATCTATTGCCTCTCCTCACCTTGCTGAAGGGACTGATTAACCTGTGGGGAAAATACAAGGGAAGGAGTGGACTTTGGAGTGATGGAATAGAAGCTGGGAAAAGGTGGAGGACAGGTGTTTCTTTTAAGTGCATATTTTAAAGTGGAAATTTTCCCTATTTGAATGTAAAATCCACATTTCCTCCACAAGGGGAGTGTCTCTGATCTGCTGAATTCTGCAACTCTCCCTATGCGCAGAGTTGATCAATGTTGACTCTATCCAGAAAAAAGTCTTTGTTTTGAAGTACATGGGTAGTCTTTGAATTCTCTGAGGCTCAGCCTACTCCAGCAAATTGTATGATCATACACATGAAGCTGAAGAATGAAGCAACCCCCATGTTCTATGGAGTTTTCAAGATGCTCAGTAACCATTAAAATGCAATTAAAAATTATCAGTCTTGTGAACATTCTGATATTTTGTGATTAGATCAGGATGATATATACAAAAAGATACTAATTTCTAGGTCTTCTGGTATGCTTACATAATCTTACAAGGTCTTAATCTTAGTGGGAACCCAATTCACAGTTTTGCTGATGCCACGGTGTAACCCAGTTTGTTCTAAGCAAAAATTAAATGAAAGCTTAATGAAAAATCTACTGGTTTTTAGCTTGGCTGAATAAGAAAACATTTTAAGAGAAAAAACAGCTAAGCTTTTTGCATAATATATGCACTTCTGAAAATCCTGGGAAAATTATATACTCATATTTGTTAATTCTGCTTTTTGTCACCTTGACAAATGACAAATATTTTTACTGAAAAGCTTTTACAGTATTGACATTTTTAATGTATATAGTAATGGAAAAAAACTTTTTTTTTTTACTTTATTAAAAAAAGTTGTATTTGATATCAGTGGGCAAAATGAAACTGCAGTTCTTTCTAATTCCTTTCAGTCCCCTACTGTTAATTATTCTGCACATTGTTGTGGGTTTTTCATTTCCTCAGTTGGAGACAGGACAATTTAGAGAAAAGAAAAACTGGTTTCAACAAAGAAAACATTTGGTTTGGAAGAAAAATACCAGGGAAAATAAATTCTAAATACTTTTAAAAAAACTTTGAGTGAAATGATTGTTGAAAAAATCTTGGGAAACTACATATCTTATACTATATCTTATAAATAACTGACCGGGCCAGTGCTGTCCTGCCTAATCCCAATTGAATTTCATCATGAGTTAAGAGAATTCAGCATTATGTGTAGAATTCCACATCAGCAAACTGTATCACTTTTCCTTCCTTGGGGAAGAGAAGCAAACTATTTTTTAATATTAAATAAATACCAATCAATATATTATAATAATCTTAATAGTTAATAACAATCTATATATTATATAAACTATACAGCAGCAATCTTTTTTTGATGCAACAACTGCTTATTTGTCTCTGAAGATTTTGATTATTTCCATGGCAACATTTTCCTAAAGATTAAGTCTATTTATGTTGCTGATTTTGTGTGTGTGTGTGTATGTGTCTGTGTGTTTCTTGTTTGTGTTTGGTTTTGTTTTCATTTTTGTTTGTTCTTTTGAGCTACAATATGACATTTTGAGCAGAAACCTTTCTGAGTTTTATCATCTTAGAATTGGGAAGTCCAATCTAATATTTTCTCTTTTTTTTAGTCAGGTTTCTGAATTATCCCGTGTCTCTATTAATTAAGGGGCAATTACTAAGCTTTTTTATCTATACAAAGATGGGTATAGTGTTAAGTGGATGCTAGTTAAAAAGAGAGTAAACAACACGCCCAACAACCTCCCTTCAGAGCCCACAAATGCTCAGCTTGCATTATTCTAAAGTTAATTTTGATTTGATGTATCTTGGATATTTATGCATTTCAACCCTTAAATTATAAACTTTTACCTTTCTTTTCTAATATATCTCACTGGGAAGTTATGAAAAACGCAACCACTTCTTCAGATTTTTTTCAAATATAATATTTGAGCCTGTTCACACTGCATGTGATTTCTCTTTATTTGTGTCTTTGCTTTAATGAAATGTGCTTCCCTTTAATGAAAAGATAAAATTAGGAAATAGCTGAATGAAGGAAAGACATGCAGTGTCTTCACAATATTGTAGTGTAAATGAAAAAAGCAGGTGCTGAAATTTCTATAAAGATTTAAGTAATTTATTTTCCTGTTTGCTATCTGATATTTCAGAGTTAATCAGTTTTAAAAATTGGCTCAGGTCTGTGGTTTGTAGCTGTGTTCCTTTAGTCAAAACAATCAGCACACTATTTTTCATTTTATTTGTTATAGAAAGACAAAAAAAAAAAAAAAAAGAGTTACACATGGCTACAGATTTCTTAGTCTGCATTTGTGGAGCCTTTTGATTCTGATTTTACCCCTCTTTTTAATCTCTTTCTTCTCTCTCCACTACCCCTGGTATTGCGCTTATTAATCAAATCCTTAGTGTTACTTAACTGCAGTTTGTACTTAATAGTAAAATACTTTCAGGTTATCTGAATGCAGATTTCGAGAAGTGCTGTACTAGAGCTTCTAAGACTGAAGACTCCGAGAAAGCTCCAGGGCTCAAAAGCTCTGAAATTGTGCTCAGTGTGGAAAGCACAGCTTGCTTTCCATCAGCAGAAAAGAGCCTTCCCAACAGGAATAATTATGTGCGCTTTGTCTTAAAGCCATTGTGTTTCATGTAAGATAATACCTGGGAAAGGTCAGATCATTACTCTGACTCAATTGCTCATTTAAACTAGATACTTCCAAAAGGCATTTGGAAGAAATTTGTCTCTGGGGAGGGAGAGTAGTGACTGAGAAGTGATTTTTTTTCCTCTCCCAGATCTGCTTTGCAACCTCATCCTTCTCATATTAATATTGGTTCCATCTGTGATCAGCTGCTGTGTTTTTTGATGGGGGACTGTGCCCAAGTTTGTGAAACAAAATGATGCATCACTGACCTAGAAAGTCTGGCTTATAATAAGGATTTTCTCTATGGCTTTGTACAAAATATTTTTGACAGAAACACAGCCTTGAGACTTTGCAAGAATGGCAGATGCTCTGTTCTGGTGGCAATGCACCTTGCAATAAAGGGAAAGCACCAAGGTCAGTCATTCCACATTTACCACCACCACCAAACATCTGAGCATGACACCTCACCCTGCCTGACCCTGTGGCACTTTTTAACTGTTCTCCTGTCCCAGAGCCCCATTAGATTTGCCTGGATTTGTCCAAAGGCTGTGCTGAGTAAAAAAAATAGAATCAAAAGATGTGACCAGGAATATAAGAGTTCAACTGAGTGTAAAATAGAAAATGCAGTGAAGAAAGATTACCTGATAATTATCACACATTGAGCCCTTAGTTGCTAGTGTTGTTGAAGGAGCAAGAATATATTTGTTATGACACCTTAATCTCTGTCACCTAACCTTTCTGGCCAATGTGGATATTTTCCCAGACTGGGTATACACTTAGACTGATGATTTTGGGATAATTTAAGCTAAAAAAGGATCAGTCACTTAAATGGAAAAAAGATAAAGGAAAAACCAGCAAGATATTTACAACCATTTAGTTGGCAAGTTCTAATGCACTTACAGGGTAAAGCAGAGATGCAACATGTGAGATGCAGGTTGGTTTTATGACAAAATGTAATTAACTTTGCCTTCTTCTACTTTTGAAATTTTTTTCCCTCTTTGGATAAATTATATGGCTTTGGAAAATATTGCTTTGCCCATGTTCTGTAGACACTAGTGTGCACATGGTAGGTAAATTAATTCATATGCAGAGATCTTTATAGCATCCATGGTGGGTCAGAAATTTCCTACAGTTAATTTTCTTTATTTCTAGAGCTGTGGTGTGACTGAACAGAAATAAAAAGCAAGGATAATTATTTTATTACTTTTTCCTTTTTCCTATCCCTTTTTTTTCCTCTTTCATAGGGATTGCTCATCTCATTTATGCAACTGTGAAAAGTAGTACTATTATTTGTTAACTGTGGCAGAGATTTTCCCTTCCTGCTGCCATGTAATTTTTCCCCACCTTTGCAGCAGATATCCTGGATTTTTGGGGTGCTTTTGTAGGCAAAATATGTAAAAGACTGCTGTCAGTGTTTTGTCATATTGAATAATATCCTGGGGCAACCTGGTGACTATGATAAGTCATGGTAATTTCTTAATTCTGTGCACTATTATGATCTTATATTCTGTCTCCCCAGTGTGGAAATAGAAGTCATGCAGCTACTGATTTAGTGAGGTATTTTTAGATTTGCAAGTGTATTATTCATGAAGTTGTTTCCACAATTCTCTGAATTTTTCTTCCCCAATTTTGGATTTATGTTTTCCTTACCTATTTTCATGGGACTCAGCAAATAAGAGCAAATCTAGGAAGCCAGCTATATCTGCCTTGCTTCTTGGCTTTTGATGGAACAGATAGAATGGCCTGTACCTAAACAGGAGTTAAAATAGAAAATGTGCTCAGAACACTTTCAGGGTTTATTTTAAATGTGCTGTTCTCTTTTCTGAAAAGAAAACCTCTTGAAGACAGGGATTTTATGGGTTAGTTTAACTCATCAATCTTGGAGCATGCATCATAGTCTTTGAAGAAGTTTGTCTAAGTTTTTCTCAACAGCAGAGAGATATTACTACTCTGAGGACTTTTCCATTATCTCCAGTTTTAAAAGAAGCAGCTTGATTTCCTGCAGTTGTAATTTAAAGCCAGGTTGGAAAATCATCCCATTGCTCTTTCTTCCTGTTTGAAACTTATTCCCAATTGCAACAATTTTACATCATTAAAAAAAAAAATCTACTTGTGAAGACTTTGCTTTTTCACTCTATGTGCCCTTTAAGAATATTTATGGGGTCATTCCCACTTAGGTGCCCATGTAACTCCCATTAACTTTAATGGGGCTTTAGCTGCGTGCTTGAAGGAATGAATATAGAGTTACTATGTTTGGAAGAAAGAGAACAAGTTCCTTATTCAGCTGAGATTTCATTAGAATTTCAGATGCCAGTGTTTTAAGAGGGAGCTCAGTGGATATGTTTTTCATATAGTGCCCAGGGCAAAGTAAGTGCTTAATCTGGCTGCTGTGATTTATTTTCTTGATGGTGATATTCAAAATTGAAGTTGTGGTTGTACTACTGGTGAGCTGAATATGTTCATTTTACTTTCTGGTGTCTGGGGAAAAAAACCTGTTTCATTCTTGGCTTTTTTTTTTTTTTTTTTTTCTTACTGATAAAGTCATTATAAAATGTAAATGAATACACTGTAAACCAAATCTGAATTACAAATATTCTGCATGGAATTTTGCGTGAATACCATGAAAATTGTGTTCATCTTTAAAAGCTGTGGGCATGGATAGGATTTTGTAATATGGCATTTGCTTAAGTTTCCTGGTATTCTTTAACTGAGAAGCTTCCACATTTCAAACATGGCAAATCTGTGTGTATATATATATATATATATATATGTATTTTGGCATACAGGCTATATATGTGTGTGCGTGTGTGTGTGTATGTGCATTGCAATAATTTAGAGTAGCTCTTCTTTTATTCCAAAAACACTCAAGTTTGAACACTAAACTTATGCATTTGTGAGACATAAGTTTTGTCAATACTTGATATTATCAGAGAATTGTAGGGTACCCAAATATAAGTTTGTCAAGAATTTAACCAAACCTCTGTTGTGAGGTTTTATGTAGCAGTTCCTAATTTAGTATGGAGCATCTCATAATTTTGTATGTGTGAATATAAATCTTCCTTCTGGGCAAGACACTTTGAACCTATAGTTGGCAAACTCTATGGTTCCTAAATTGTGACTGTAACAGCTATGAAGTCTGTCCTTCTCTCCACAGAATAAAGGGAGGGTGGCAGAGATATAGATCTTGCTCTTCTTCTGCCCTGTACAGTAGCAGGGATTCAGCTGTGTGACCTGGTACACGGCTATTTCTTACCTAACAGCTAATCACACTCTGAGCCAAGGGTTTAAAGCCAGCCAGCCACCAAAGGTGGTGAGTCTCTTTTGTTGAGCTCCTTCTTTCACTTGATTACTGTTCAGTTTGGTCTGAAATAGAAAAGAAGAATTTATCAAAATTTGTAACTCTAAATACTGAAAAGAGTGATTTAGTTTAAGTATCATGGTGTCTTGGAAAGGGCATCAGGAGACAGATCTGTCAGTTGTCATCTTGAATTCAGCAAAGCTTCATATTCACATTCTGAGGATGGTCAATGACAGGCACTCCTGGCACCTGTGTAATTGAAACCTTTTATTTGCCTGTTTGCTCAGCCCTGAGCATCTGGTATAGCTGTCTTGTCACATTAGCTCATGGAGGTGGGTAGAGTGGTAGTGGAAGGTTTTTGTTTTATGAAATCTGCATTTTAACTTGAGTATTTTCATTGATGCTTAGATGGTCTCCTAATTACAGCCTGCTTTGATAGTTGCTAGAATCTTCTAGAATAATTTAAAAGCACCTTGTGGCTGCTTACAGCAACCTACCTACTGTTATACACATTGCAGCCCTACCCAAGGTGGATGAACCTCATCATGTGGCTCACAGGTACACAAAATCCTGCCTCAGATGCATTTAACTTCTTAAATCTGTGCTAATTTTCTAAACATTTTGTAACACTGATGAAATTCCTATATGCAATCTACAGGGGTAGGAATTCTTTCTAGATGCCTTACCAATGAGCTTATAGTTTTTCATGTGTTGCATAATTTAAGAGTTTTCTTTTTTAATCTTAACCCAGTGCAAAACATAAACATTGGTTTAACAACAATTTCAAGACTATGTAGATCATATTATGTATGTGGTTTTATGTCTTCATTTTGTCTCACTGTGGATTTCACATGTTTGCAAAAATGATAGAAAAAGCAGTTTTAGCATATCTGCTATTCTGCCTTCTGGGATAATCATGTTCATATTTTTTGCAGAAGTTACATATAATCAGAAAACAGAAACAAAAAAAGACCTTAAACTCTGAGATGAAATACTACCTTTCTGAAAACAAAGTAAAATCTGGTGTTTTTATGATGCAGTGATGCAGCTCGGTCATCAAAAGAGGAAATATTCAGCCTGAAGCAGTTAAATAAGAAATTAAAAATAAGGTCATGTATTCATCCAGTCTTTGATTTGTTGTTATTATTTTTGCTGGTTTTTTGTTTAGCAAACATTGTAAAATATTACTTTGGCACCAACTGAAGTGCTGTATTCAGCTGTTCAACATATTCTGACATCTTTTGCAGATCAATTAAAGTGTGCGAGTGTGAAAGAAACAAAAATGAAATACCATTTTATCCTTAGTTTAGAATAAAAAGAAATGCATCTGAGGAAAAAAGATGAAAGATAAATTAGTTGTTTGAACACAGTGAGTATAACTTTTATATATAGAAAAAGTAGTCTGATGCTACTCCATGAGATAAAAATAAATGAACAAGTAGGTAGAAAGCATTTAAAAAATAGAGAAGGAGGTGGAGGAGCAGAATAATAAAATAATATGTGCAAAATCCAAGCCAAAAGCCAGAAAGAACCATGGATTTGGTTTAAAAATAAGGAATTGAAACAAAAAAAGAAATCTTACAAACAACAAGAGAAATAAATGGACAAATTACTGACATTTCTGAATGAAAAAATATTACTGGGACAGAATTTCTGTCTCTCATGATAGAATCGCCAATCCTGCTTATACACTTAATTATACACAATCAGCTACATACTTGTCAGTGGCTTTCATGAGGATCAAGATATGCTTACTGTGAGCAGTCACAGTTAAAAATGTGTGTAGAAATTGGAAAGCTCAGTGGTTACTGTGAGAGCAATTGATAATGAAGTATGAAGGATTTTTACTAAGTTCCATCTCTCCATTTTTTGAGAGTATGATGGAAATATGTGCTATATTTATTTTTCTTGATTAAAAAATGTTGCAGCATGCTGGCCCCACAGTGCTGGGCACCTCTGGGAAACTCCCTCAGCTGTGGGAGTCTCATTTATCTCAGTTCTGTGTCAGGAAGAAGACTCCGAAGGCTCGTTAGGCTCTTGTTTCTCATGTTTATTAATACATTATCTGGAATCTTGGTATCATCCTCATCGGACTCAATGTTCAGGTGATCCCACCACTTACATGGCTCAAATTGGCTCACATGGCACAAAATGGTCTCAAATTACACATCTCTTTTATCTTTATACTCATTATAATCCAATTAACGATAAACATGTACATTATTTATATTATCTTAACCAATTATTCTTTCCTGTCCACCTGCATAACTAAAACTGCAACAAGCTTCTAGCCAATCACCTCTTGTGCTTCCAAAACTGCAAAGTCATGGAGAAGAAAAGGAAGAAGGAAGTACTAAGAACCACATTCTTTTTCCTCCATATTTACTCCATTTATAAAACTCTCTAAAATCTATATTTCTCACCCCAGTGACAAATAACACCACTTTTCTAGTATCTATCTTACTCTTTTATAAATCTTGGTCTATCCAGGGATATTTGGAAACCTTTCCATAATTAAGAGTCAAAGCTAATGTTTTTCTGGAGGTCAGGAGAAACAGAGAAATGTTTCTATGTTTCTGGACTCCTACAACAAAGACCTTTAGAAATAGTAGATGAATGGGAAGCTTTTTGATACTCAATAGGAGAGATTGATCGGCTGAATTTCCAAAAGTTCCTCCAGAATGCGAAGTAGTTAACAGAATTAATGTTACTAAAACCAAATATAAAAAAAAATCTTTCTGAAAAAACTGAAGGTTCAGTTGTAAATTTCAAGAAACAACAATATAATTATTTCTCATTTAGTCTACAAATAATGTGTGTGCTCTGAAACACTATACACACATTTTTGTATTATTAGATATAGTGATATGAGATTTAAACTGAAGTAAATTTTGAAAAATTATTTTTGATTTATATATTTTGTTTTATTTTTTTCCCAAATAGAAGATGCAGGTAATTTGAAAGGTTTCCAAGACAGACAGTGACTTGGAGAAAGAACCTGAAGTAATGTTACATATGCAGGTGGAAAAAGTGAAAGAGATGAATTGGGAAAGTAGAGGCACTGTATAAAGAACAGCTTTAAATCATGGTGAGGACTAAGTCTGCACAGTCAGATCCTGACCTTTGAATAAGCCATATTTGTATTAAGTCCTGTTCAGTGCTGGTGTAGGCTGTTACTAAATTGTTGATCTATTCTCATATCCTACTTGACATGGATTACTTCAGTTTCCCCCTCCATCAAACTATAGTAGCATAAAGAAATTGCAAGCATAGCCTTGTAAGTCTATATTTTTGGTTTGGTTTTGATTTTTATCACAAACTGCATGCAACTTGGAAATACTTCCAAACTTAAAGTTTCTCAGCAACAATGGGTGCCTTGGTTTCCATTTTTGCTCTCAGACAGCTTACATGTCTGTGCTTTATGTAGAGACTTCATAAGTTATTTTAATTTTATATAGTTTTGCAAGCTTTGAAATACAAAAAAAAAAAAAAAA